>CM053763.1:78228651-78238874 GCA_028658305.1 Pachyuromys duprasi | reverse complement strand
TGGCTTGTAAGGGGGAGGGTCAAAGAGTCAGCCATCAAGATCATGACTGAAACAGTCCCTGTTTCCCTGAATAGGGTCTTCAGTCCTACACCGAGCTATCATGGGCCCCATCTGTGCAGGGGTTCCAGTCCATATCCACACATGGTCCTTGACTGTAGAAACCGTGAGAATGACATGATTTTGTTTTAGTATATTATTTACATTTTTTGATGCAACAAAATGTATGACCATGGCATATATAAAGAAAGTGTATAATTAGGCTTATGGTTTCAGAGTTAGATTACATGATGGAAGTGCAAAAGCTGAGTGCTAACAGCTTGACCTGAAAGCAGGGGAAGACAGAGAACAGCTGGAATGGTGTAATTCTTCCAATAAGGCACACCACCTAGGGACCAACTATTCAAACATATGAGCCTATGGAAGTCATTCTCATTTAAACCAACACATTCTACTTTGTGGACCCCATTGGCTTGTGGCTATTTTGTAATGCAAAATGCATTTAGTCCAACTTCAAAAGTCCTCATAGTTTTTCAGACTTAACATTGTTTAAAAGTCAAAATTCAAGTCTCTTCTGAGACATAAAACAATCACTTAATTGTAAATTCCTGTATATTAAAAAATCAAATTAGATATTTCCACTATACAATAGTACAGAATATACATTACTGATCCAAAGAGGAGGGTAAACTCCAAATCCTTAATCTCCATGACCAGTGTCAAAGGGCTAGGATGGCTCTACCCTCCCAGTCATGCTTCTTGCAACATCTCTTTCTCTCTCTGCTGGGGCAGATTCCGCTCTGTGTGAAGCTGTCCTAGGCAGATATCTCTTGGTTCTTCAACTGCTAACCTCTTTGGGTCTCTAACACAATCCAGGCTTCACTTTCACAGCTTCATATAATGGCCTTTCAGGGCCTCCGTGCAGGGAGTCCCTTTCCACATGCCTGTTCTTATCTGCTCTCCGTAACAGCAGAGATTCTACTAGTCCTTTACTCGCATATACTTCATGACTCTAAAGCCAGTGGATGAACCAGCCACTGGTTTAGAGAACCACCTGAGAACCATATGGATGACACTGCTAAGTTTACGTACCAACTTAGGGTGACCCCTGACTCTCTTTTTGCGCCATCTTTGATTTTTTTCCTTTACAGAAGCATACATAAAATTCCTTAGGCCTTTTACTTTGAAAAGTCAGAAGCCTAGCCTTTTTGTTTTGTCTCCTCAAACTTTATATTTTATATTTATTTTTACCCATTTTGTTCTTTTTCATCACAGAGCTGCATAGGAAGGATCACTAACAACCATGTAACAAGGTCACTACTAGCTTGTCTTGAAGTCTGCTCCACCAAAGAGATTACTTCTATACTTCACTTGATTGATTACTTGATGAAGGGAGTCCATTACCTCTCAATGTAGCCTCATGCCAATTCTTAGGACAAGGGCAGAAGCTAGCCACATTCCTGGCCAAAATATACAAGAGTGGCCCAGTTGATAATATTATTCCCATCCAAAGCCTTTTGATTTGGGCCTCCATAGTCCACATAGCTCTTATCACTACTTTCTTCCAACATCCTGCGAGGGCATCTCGGTAATCCCCACTTAATAGCATTCAACTGCTTTTCTAGTCCAAAGTACTGAAGTTTTTCATATTCCTCCAAAGAAATCATTATGATCAGGCCCGTTACAGCGAGAACCCATTTCCCGATACCAACTTCTGTCTTAGTTACTTTTCTACAGATACAAAAGAACACACAACCAAAGCAACTTATAAATGAAAGTGTTTAATTGAGATCATGGTTTCAGAGGGGTAGTCCGTGATGGAAGAACAAAGGCATCGTGTCAGGAACAGTTGAGAGCTCACATTTTGATCTAAGAGCAGGAGGCAGAAGAACACTGACAGTGTGTAAGTCTTTTGAGGCCTCAAAGCACACCCACATTGACACATCTCCTCCAGGTAAGTCACACCTCCTAGTCCTCCCCAAAAGTTCCACCCACTGGGGGTAAATTATGCAAACTTCTGAGTCTTTGGGGGCCATTTTCATTCAACCCAGAACACTGAGTAAAGCTACGGTGGCTTGTACTGAGTTTCTTTTATCTGGCATCTTCCCACAGATGC
Source organism: Pachyuromys duprasi (assembly GCA_028658305.1). Taxonomy (NCBI): domain Eukaryota; kingdom Metazoa; phylum Chordata; class Mammalia; order Rodentia; family Muridae; genus Pachyuromys; species Pachyuromys duprasi. The sequence continues at coordinate 78,236,761 of CM053763.1, read as the reverse complement.
CAATGACAGTGCAGCATCTTTTCATGTCCTCATATCAACCAGGATACATAAAATCAATAATTCTTCCCCTTTCAAATGCAGGGACAGGTTTGAAAAAGATGGACACATTCAAGATTGCGCATGGAACTGTAAGCTATCACGGGCACTGCACAACTCAGGATGAAGTGCCTCAAACGGAAAACACAGACTTCACTCCTACAGGGAAAATAGTAGGGATAATTTCCTTTCCATGAATGAAATTGTGAAGTAAGTTCACAGAGCTATTGAGAGAGGTGTGGCTAAGGTATGACCTCAGCAAAGGAGGTGTAGGAGGGTCCAATGGACATTTCTAACAGGGAAGATGCAAACTCCATCCCCGAAGAACCATCATTTGTTATAGTCTGTTCTCTTCACTGAACTCAGCATTTCCTAACTGGATACTCATTGCCACTCAGTTTTGACTCCTCTGGTTGATGAAGGCCCTGCAGCCCAATGGGCCATGACTTAAATTCATTCAGGCTCAGCTACATTCCATTCTTTCCAGCATTTCAAGGTGACATTAGGTTTCAAATACCTGCTGGGACATTTCAGGATACATCCTGAAATTTGATTAAATCACTCTGGCAGGAGCATGGTGGAGTGCTGAATTGTTTTGGGGATGTTTGTTAGGTGTGGACTTGTGTTAGACTCACTTTGGGAGTGGACAGATACAGTCCAAGAAGGGTAGGAAGAATAAGGCAACAGCTGAAATAAAAGAAGAAAGTTAAAACGGGAGGTGTCTCAAGCACTTTCTTCTGGGAGATGACGACAGTCTGCTTTGAGTGTTGTAGTCAGAGGACTCCTGATGAAGCAACTGCCCACCCACTACATGCCTTGCTGCATGTCAGAAAGCCTTAAAATGCAAATTTTAAACATAAAACTCAAATTTCTAAGCATTGATACCACATATGGAACTAGATACTGCCAACATCATGTACTTAAGGGAATCTATATTATGAATTACCATTACTAGATTAAAGTATTTGAGGCAGAGTTACTTTTTTTTTAAGGGCTCGCCTTTTATTTTTTATTTTTTATAAATTTATTTATTTTTATATCAATCACAGGTTAGGTTTTTGCATCCCATACATAGCCCCTCCCTCATTCCCTCCCACCCTCTCCAACCCTCCCTCATCTCCTCCCCGCCCCCTCCAAGTCCACCAACGGGGGAGGATCTCCTCTCCTTCCATCTGAAAAATATGGAACGCTTCACGAATTTGCGTGTCATCCTTGCGCAGGGGCCATGCTAATCTTCTCTGTATCGTTCCAATTTTAGTATATGTGCTGCCGAAGCGAGCGCCAGAGTTACTTTTTTTTTGCAGAGTTACGTTTTTAAAAAATAATTTATTTAATTTTATTTTATGTGCATTGGTGTTAGGGTGTCAGACCACCTCGAACTGCTTACAGACAGTTGTGAGCTGCCTTGTGGGTGCTGGGGTCCCTCGGAAGAGCTGACAGCTCTCTTAACCACTGAGCCATCTCTCCAGCCCCCCAGAGTTACTTTATAAAGAAAAAAGGTTTGTTTTGGCTCATTGTTCTGGAGATGCAAAGTCGAGAGGTCAAATCTGTGATGCTCTGTTTGCTGGCAGACCTTCCAGGTAGCAGACAGGGTTACAATAGCAAAGTGCAGGGAGTTGTGAATCTTCTGTGCTCATTTTAGAATTTAGTCACAAGGACACCATCCTGATGACTTCATTTAATTCTGACTTCTTCCCAGAGGTTCTGCCTCTAAATATTGTCATCCAATCATATTTCCTTCTTTTTTAACACCTCAAAAGGGGACTACATTTTAACGCTTGAAATCTTGAAGATACATTCACTAGCATCTGGACTATAACAACGTATGCCTTTCCAGCTAGGCAGGATCAAAAGTCCAGACCATTGTCCACCTGTATCAATCCTATCTATACAGTGCGATATAGGGGTACCGAGGCAGGTGCCGGCTCCGGTGAGCAACACATTGTGTCAGGGAAGGCAAGTGATCACCAGATGGCGCTGTTGATACAGAAAAGCTGGTATCTGATCTCAAAAGGACTAGGCGCTTGCTGCCTTAGGAGTTGGAAGGCAGATGTAAGAGCTTCTTCCTATTCTGGGCACCCAGTCTAGCCCACCGATTCTATTTGAGTAGCTCTTCTCTAAGCCTTCCCTGACAATTTAATCCCTGCCTCAAATTTATGACATTGGGATTTCCCTTAAAACATTTGCATTTTGAAAGCAGGCCCCAGAACAAACACCATAAAGCACAATTTACACAGATGGGTTAAGTTTAAGTTCCAACATGTTTTATTTGGCATTTTCTCAGAATTATTTACTGTTGAACAAAATCAGGTCACCTAATTCTTGCACACACATTATATGCCCATCGTGAGGGCCAACTTTTCCCAAACTGTGACAGATGTGCGGTTTGCAGATTTTGACTGAAGGTACATGCCATCCCTCTAGTCTATACCCTCCTGGACAGAACCTGATGTCCTTTGAATGACACAATGAACTTAAAACAATTATTTTGTATGATATAATTTTACCATTTCTTCAAGATGGAAGCAAAGCGGCAAGCTGAGATGGGCATGCTTATTAATCTTCCTGTAAAGATTAGCTCCTGGCTGTGCGCTGTGATTCTGGAGGACATGGAGCATCTTTAACATTTCTCAGATGGACTGGTTTTTAGTTTTTGCTGATGATGATCCCCAAACACAGCTCTAACCTCAAAGGAAATAAGAGATAGTTTATTCGGGAGCCAAATTTGAATGTCTGTGTCCTGGGTATGCGAAGCCAGATGACTCCTGGTTCTATGTTCCCCCATAGAAGCAGTTTCCTGAAGTTGTATAGCAGCAGGATAAAGAAAATCATAAACCAAGCATTTACAAATTACATTGATGGGAAGGAACATCAGAGAGGTGGGATACAGCTAGGCATATCGGCCTCAGATGCTATCTGATGACATTCTTAGTCCATTGATTATCAGACAACAGAATTTTATTAAGTCACTACATTCCAGAGGTTTTCATCAATTTATCACATTAGGTCAGAAGCAGAAGTGGGAAAGGAATGACTTTTTAGGGGGGCTAAAGATAGCCCAAGAGAAATTGTAATTAGACTCCAGACCTGCTACATTCCAAACTCTCCACAGTCATTGCTGTTTTAATTAGTCCTTCTTAACACTGATTCTTGCTTCACACCAAACACAGAAATTGTCATAATATATTGTATAAAATTGCAAGTCTGTTTAAGAACAGTTTAGAAATTGTTTGAAATTTTGTCCTAATCCCAAGTCAAAATTCACTTAATAATTTTTTTTAGAAGAGACTTAAGCCAACAACTTGAATAGCATTCTAAAAAAAGCCCACACTTTCTAATACTACATATCCCAAAGTAAACTAATTAAATACATGCTGAGGAAGGACAGAAGAAAAAAATGATTAGAGCCTTTGTTCTCTTCAATTAAACTACTATGTTTCTGTAAGAACAGAAAAGTTTGTATGTACAGTGAGAACACAGTAGTTTTAAAAAGTATAAGTCTCAACTCTGAGCTGAGGTGTTCAAGGTAACATTATTGGTGCTGTGTGGTGCATGGTGTGTGCAGTCAAAGTGTGTGTGTGTGTGTGTGTGTGTGTAGAAACAAGGCTGCAGCGAACGATGATTCACATGGGCAAACTCTGCCAGAAATGTCCAGAATTCATAGTTTAATTTTGAATTAGTGTTTAGTTGATGTGCAATAAGCAAATTTTTCTTATTTAAATTTATTTACTTTTTTATTAATTACAGTTTATTTACTTTGTATCCCAGCTGTAGCCCCCTCGCTTATCCCCTCCCAATTCCACCCTCCCTCCCTCATCTCCTCTCACACCCCTCCCCAAGTCCACTGATAGGGGAGTTTCTTCTCCCCTTCCCTCTGACCCTAGCCTATCAAGTATCATCAGGATGGCTGCATTGTCATCCTCTGTGGCCTGGTAAGGCTTCTCCCCCCTCAGGGGGAGGTGATCAATGAGCCAGCCACTGAGTTCTTGTTAGAGACAGTCTCTGTTCTCATTACTAAGGAATCCACTTGGAGACTGAGCTGCCATGGGCTACATCTGTGCAGGGGTTCTAGGTTATCTCCATGCATGGTCCTTGTTTGGAGTATCAGTCTCAGAAAAGATCCCTGAGCCCAGAGTTTTGGGTTCTGTTGTTCTCCTTGTGGTACTCCTGTCCCCTCCAGGTCTTTCTATCTACCCCTTCTTTCATAAGATTCCCTGCACTCTGCCCAAAGTTTGGCTATGAGTCTCAGAATCTGCTTTGATACCCTACTGGGTAGAGTCTTTCAGAAGCCCTCTGTGGTAGTCTCCTGTCCTGTTCCCTGTTTTCTCCCATTCCATTGTCTTGTTTGCCTTTCTGAGTGAGGATTGATCATCTTACCCAGGGTCCTCCTTCTTGCTTAGCTTCTTTAGGTATACAGATTTTAGTAAGTTTATCCTATATTATATGTCTAATGTCCACTTATACGTAACTATATACCATGTGTGTCTTTCTGCTTCTGGGATACCTCACTCAGGATGATCTTTTCTATTTCCCACCATTTGCCTGAAAATTTCATGATTTCCTTTCCATGCTCAGTAGTATTCCATTGTGAAGATGTTCCACAATTTCTGTATCCATTCCTCACCTGAGGGTTATCTGGGCTAAATTTTTCTTGATCCCATATTCAGTTTCACTACCCATATGAGGCGATGGCTCACAGTTTAAGCATAATTTGCTCTCCATCTGATCATGAAAAAACACACCTAACACAAGCCCAAGGGAGGGAAGATGAGGGAAGCTAGAGGGTCGTAACCACCTAGATCTTGAAACACAGGGAGAAGTTGACTGGAATGGTAAAGTGTGAGTGTAGGAGAAGTTTTGGAAAGCTATGTCACTTTAAGGCGTGAGTGCCAAGATCTAGGTCACTTGGTCCCAGTCAAAGTCCTTTCAGCTAGTGAGATGCCATGGCACAGACAAGGAACATGGACTAGCCCTCCCCTGTACATCCTTTCTGTTCATTTTCAGTTTGTGGTGAGGCTGAGGGAGGCTTAGGACTGAGGTGATCTCTGAAGAGAACTCCTTACTAATGGCAGCTACATTGCTCATGTGTGTGGATTCAGCTTTCACACTTGGGACTCCCGATACTCAACTGAGCTAGCTCTGCCTTATGGTAAAGGTACTGTGGCAGGTACTTCTTCAGGAATGGGAAGGTAGGAGGAAGTCAGGGATAGTTCCTGTTAGTGAGCAAGTACTGAAGTTCTGCAACAAGAAGAAGGCCCTCAGTATACAGTTACTCTCTGAAGCCAGACTCCAGTTTGCCAAGAAAGTTTGGAGTCCAAAAACACCTTAAAGAGGTGTGAGACCCTTGAGCACTGACAGGGATCTTCTAGTCAGAGACAGGAGCTTTCTACCTTGCATGCCGGCTGGTGGACTACTGATAGTGGTCTGTTTGAAAGGTTGCTTTAAGGATGCTGCTGCACGAATGGAAGTCTTCTGTGAGATCTTGTAACAAATGAGTGCAGACAATGCAGAAAGGTTCTGCATCTTCTGATTCCCTGGCAGGACTTTGGGATAAGTTATGTGGCCACTCTAATATGAGGTCCTTCCCTGAGTGGATTTTATACTTTTCAAAGCTTTGGAGAACGCAGAGGTCTCTGTGTTAGTTAGGAAACAGCACCCAAACTGTTGAAAACTGTAACTGATGAAGGAAGGAAGGTTTCCCAAATTGATTATACCTGGCCAGGTATCTGCAATGATCATAGCTCAAGGGGTGTGGCCTGGGACCCAGTGAGCTCTGCCCTTTCTGAGAGGTTTGGATGCATAATGATCCATCAGGGTGCATATCCAAGCCATGACTAGGGCCCTGACAACCAAGGAGGAAAAGACAGGAGGATGTGAACAGCAAGTGCCTGCCACTGATGCCTGGACTGAACACCACTCTTCCTTAGGTTTCCTTCCTCAGGGGTCCAGTCAGGAGGGTCTGAGGAGGTTGTGCTGAAGTCAGGCTTCCAGAGATATGAATGTTCCTAACTCTGCTCTAAAACACACTTGGCTAAAATAAGACGAATGTGAGAAAGAGAAAATCATCTTCTATAGTCTCATTTTTATAAATTCCAAACTTTATCTGTTCTCACACAAGTTCAGCAACCTTTATAGGCTGTAATGATGTGACTTAGGGTGGACAAAGGAAAGGAGTCGCCCTTGTGTGTAGAAATTATTTCACCTTTTCCATAGACCAGGAAACTGGCAGCTTAGTGGGCCCTCTGCTGAGGCTCTCACTGGACTTCAGTTTAGACACTGGATGGACTGCACTATCTTTCCTTCTCCCCTCTGTCTTTCTACCACCTTCTTTATTTTCAGAACTGGAGATATGATCCCACAGCCTTAGCACAGGCAAGCACTCTGTCACTGGGCTGTACTCACTATTTCACATCTGGATGGGAATCTGCTTCCTGGATAATTTAGACTAGTGTCAGATTTCATTTTCTTGCAGTGTTCTGTTCCAGAAAGGCTTCTCTATGTAGCACAGGCTGGTCTGGAATTCAGATCCTCCTGCCTCAGGTTTTTTTTTAATGTAATTTCTTTATTTTTATATTAATCACAGGTTATGTACTTTGTATCCCAGCCGTAGCCCCCTCTCTCATTCCCTCCCACTCTCTCCATCCCTCCTTCATCTCCTCCCTGCCCCCCTCCAAGTCCACTGATGGGGGAGGACCTCCTCCTCTTCCATCTGACCCTAGCTTATCATATCTCTTCAGTGCTGGCTGCAATGTCCTCTTCTGGGATTTGGCTAGCTGTTCCTTCCCGGGGGGAGGGTCAAAGAGCCCGCCATTGAGTTCATGACAGAAATAGTCCCTGTTCCCCTTACTAGGGTACCCACTTGGATACTGAGCTACCATGGGCCACATATGAGCAGGGGTTCTAGGTTATATCCATACATGGTCCTGGATTGGAGATACAGTCTCGTAAAAGACCCATGTGCCCTGATCTATTTGGTCTTTGTGGAGCTCTTGTCCTTGCCAAGTCTTAATAATTCCCTCTTTATTCATATGATTCCCTGCCCTCTGTCGAAGGCTTTGTTATGAATCTTAATATCTGCTTTGATACATTGCTATGTAGAGTCTTTCAGAGGCCCTCTGTGGTAGGCTCCTGACCTGCTGCTTGTTTTCTCCTACATTCAATGTCCATCCCATTTGTCTATCTAAGAGAGGATTGATCATCCCAACCTGGGTTCTCCTTCTTGCTTATTTTCCCTAGGTGTATAGATTTCAGCATGATCATCCTATCCTATAGATCTGTATAAGTGAGTATATAGCATGTGTTTCTTTCTGCTTTTGGGATACCTCACTCAGGATGGTCGTTTCCAGGTCCCACCATTTGCCTGAGAATTTCATGATTTACTCCTTTTTTTATTGCTGAGTAGTATTCCATTGTGTAAAAATACCAAAATTTCTGTATCCATTCCTCAGTTGAGGGATATCTGGGTTGTTTCGAGGTTCTGGCTATTACGAATAAAGCTGCTACGAACATGGTTGAGCAAATGTCCTTGTTGTGTACTTGAGCATCTTTTGGATATATGCCTAAGAGTGGTATAGCTGGGTCTTGAGGAATCACTATTCCTAATTGTTTAAGAAAGCGCCAAATTGATTTCCAGAGTGGTTGTACAAGTTTGCATTCCCACCAGCAATGGAGGAGAGTACCCCTTTCTCCACAACCTCTCCAGTATGTCACTTGAGTTTTTGATCTTAATCATTCTGGTGGGTGTAAGGTGAAATCTCAGGGTCCTTTTGATTTGCATCTCCCTGATGGCTAAGGATGTTGAGCATTTCTTTAAGTGTTTTTCTGCCATTCTATAATCCTCTACAGTGAGTTCTCTTTTTAGCTCCATACTCCATTTTTTTAAATTGGGTTATTTGATTCTTGCTTTTTAAATTCTTGAGTTCTTTATATATACTGGATATTAGCCCTCTGTCAGAAGTAGGATTGGTAATGATCCTTTCCCAGTCTGTAGGTTGTTGTTTGGTTTTGATGACAGTGTCTTTTGCTTTACAGAAGCTTTTCAGTTTCATGAGGTCCCATTTATTTTATTTTTTTT
>CM053763.1:78208920-78228151 GCA_028658305.1 Pachyuromys duprasi | reverse complement strand
GTCCTTGTTGTGTACTTGAGCATTTTTTGGATATATGCCTAAGAGTGGTATAGCTGGGTCTTGAGGAATCACTATTCCTAATTGTCTAAGAAAGCGCCAAATTGATTTCCAGAGTGGTTGTACAAGTTTGCATTCCCACCAGCAATGTAGGAGGGTTCCTCTTTCTCCACAACCTCTCCAGCATGCATTGTCACTAGAGAAACATGGCCTCTTGGGCAAGACAAATGTGGCTTGACTCAGAACTGCCACTTTGTGGTGTGTGGCCTTGGTCTGTGGCACACCTGAGCCTGTGGTTTGACTTTCATGTTCCTCTGCTGTAATCATAGATGGTGTCAGTGACATTGCTTGTGGTGATGAGTCCACAGGGAATAGAGTTCCGACGCACACTCAGCAGACCTCTGTGCTTAGCATATGCTAGGGAAATGCCTCCTTCTTGCTCTGGATATTCAAAGTTGTCTTTTCAAGATTTCAGTGTGTTATATGTAAGAGGAAATGTTCCTTAAACTTACTTAAATTGAGATGGATTCGTGAAAGAGTATAGATAAGACCTTTCTTTTTACACTTAAATATTTTATATTTTTAATTTTTTACAATGTATTCACTTTGTATCCCAGCAGTAGCCCCTCCCTTAAGTCCTCCATCGCGCCCTCCTTCCCTCTTCTCCCATGCCCCTTCCCCAGTCCACTGATAGAGGAGGTTCTCCCCTTCCCTCTGACCCTAACCTATCAGGTCTCATCAGGATTGGCTGCATTGTCTTCCTCTGTGGCCTGTTAAGGTTTCTCCCCACTCAGGGGGAGGTGATCAGAGAGCCAGCCACTGAGTTCATGTCAGAGACAGCCCCTGTTCCCTTTGGAGACTGAGTTGCCATGATGTACATCTGTGTAGGGGTTCTAGGTTATCTCCATGCATGGTCCTTGGTTGGGGTATCAGCAGATGAGACCTTTTAAAATGCATGTGTGCAAGACTAAGACTATGTGTTTGTTGTGGGGAGGGTCATGCAAGTTAAGTAAATATATACTAATTAAACAAGAAAATCCTCTCTTTATAAAACCTCTGATATTTGTGATAGAAACAATATTTGAATTCAACACACACACAATTTAAACATACTAAAATATAGATTAGGAAGTTTCAATGAGTCACAAACTTTGCAAACTTTACAGAATGTTACTACAACAAATAAATTTGGCAAGCCAAAAACACCAGTCTGTTGATAGGCCAGTGACCTGGTGTTTAGCAAATTCATGTTCACCAAACTGGTCTCAGATCTACTCTTCTTATGTCTTCTTGTTCTGGCCCATTGATGAGCAGAGAGTTTGCTGTATGCCAGAGTCATGGTATACTGGGGAATCATTATCTATCCTATTTATTTTTGGACTTAGGGGTTATAGAATGCATGATTGGTTTCTCCTTATCCTTGTTGAGGGTGACATAAAATCTCTACAAAATGGTGAAAAAAATAGTTTTGTCTTAGTTATTTTTGGATTTCTGTAAAGCAACATAGTGACCGAAGCAATTTATGAAAAAAGGCATTTAATTGGGGGCTTGCTTACCGTTTCAGAGGTTGAGACCATGGTGGTAGGGAGCATGGCAGCAGGCAGACAGGCCTGGCACTGGAGCAGGAGCTGAGTTCACATCCGATTCACAATCAGGAAGCAGAGAGAGAGACAGAGAGAGAGAGAGAGAGAGAGAGAGAGAGAGAGACAGAGACAGAGACAGAGACAGAGACAGACAGAGACAGAGAGACTGGGCCCGACATGAGCTTTTGAAACCTCAAAGCCACACCCTCCCCCCAGTGACCACTTTTTCCAACAAGGTCATACCTCATAATACCTCCTAAATAGTCTATCAACTGGGAACCAAACATTCAAATAGATGAACTTTTGTGGTCCATTCTCAGTTCAACCACCACAAGCTTTAACCCACATAAAATTGGTGTATTACATACTAACTTCAGAAATACGTCTGTTGCAAGGTGTTCACTTTAGAATTCCTTCCTTAACTTTTTAGACTGTACCCCTAGAGAGGCCATTGTCAGGAGGAAGACCATGCTAGGTCTGCTGAAGGCCATGTTCAAATCCTGCTGCTCATGACATCGTGGCCATGGTTGGAAGCTTGGTCATGTTGCTTGTCTTCTTTAAGATAGTTTGCCCACTTGAAATGCAGTATTCCTTGTATCCACTCACCAAGTCGTGGCAAAGGAGTTTCTATGACAGACTATATGAAGAGTACACCTCTCCTCCTGTAGACCAGTGCCTTTGCCATGTAGGAATCTGTCATGTGGGACCATTTCAGGACTCTGAAAGGGGATCCCTTGACTTTCCTAGCCTGTTCCTTTTTCAGGGGTGGCTTGCCCACCAGCCAGCTGGCAACAGTCCTCTTACCTATTGTCTAGGCAGATAAGGGTCTGTAGCACCAAAGGGACAGATGCTACTGTTTGGGGGCACACTGGATATAAGGGCAAAGGGAGCACAGAAGGCCAGCTAGGAGGAAGCCAGCGAAGCGCAGGAAGAGTGCAAATCGGACAGAGAGACTAGTCATCTTTATTGGACACCTGAGGAAGACCACTGTAGGGAGTGCTTGGGATTTCACAGGTGCCTACAGCCCCTGTTCCTTTCTTTCTTTCTTTCTTTCTTTCTTTCTTTCTTTCTTTCTTTCTTTCTTTCTTTCTTTCTTTCTTTCTTTCTTTCTTTCTTTCTTTCTTTCTTTCTTTCTTTCTTTCTTTCTTTCTTCTTGCCATAGAGACTGGCACTGGGAAGACAAAGGAATGGAACATCCAGACAGAAACCACAGTGAAACAGGCAGCTGCAAGAGAACAAGGTAAGTAAACAATGTTTCCAAATTCTCTAGATCTTCCTCCTAACTTTGAACTTGAAGCATCCTAATAGAGTGATGAAAACTAGAGACATGGTATACTGGTGCCAACTGCAGGTACCACAGAGCAAGGACTGGAGTCCTTGTTATGTAACCTTAGTCTCTGGTCCTTGGTGCTGGTCAAGGAGGGTCCAGGACATTCCCTATCATACAGTGGTTTCCAAGATTCTGTGATGGGGCAGGCTTTGGGGTCACACGGGGTGCCTCATCAAGGTTTTCTTTGAGGTCTCTTTTTGCGAGACAATCTGTATACATGGTAGGACAACTCAGTGTCTTCATGACTAGTTGCATCCTGATTTCTTGGCTGTGTTCATACTCATACCTCCTTGCCAAAAGAAGGAGAGATGTTTCTATCCTGGTGAGAAGTGATGATCGGGTCTCCAGCTTGAGAGAACTGTGTTTTGTATATCAACTTCTACCTGCTCACTATTCCTGATGTGTTCTTCTGTGTGTTTCTGCTGCCTTTCTGGGAAGTCACTGTCATGTGTTGTGTACTATGGAGTCTTACTATCACGTACCTGTCACTTACCACCTGCCTCAGTGGTACTGCTGTAACCTCAGTTATGTGTGCTCTGGCCAGTGAACTACAAGTGGGTGGGAGACTAGAGGGAAGAGCCTGTGTTTTCCAGAATGAGGTTCTTGATGCTGTAGGCAGAGATGGCTCAGGGAGAGTTTGTAAAGGGAAGCTCATGACTCCATTTAGGGCACAGAGAGAAGTGATTTGGTTTCCTGATAAGTACATTGTGCACAAATTAGTCCTGGCTATGATGCCTGGGCTCTGTTGAATGCTATTACAGACTACACTAACTAGTTGTAATCACTAGGGTTATTTATTTCTCCTTATGACCCTATGTGTTTTTTCTGTAAGACTTTCCACAGGCCACTCTGTCAAATGAGTTGCATGAAAGTTTACTTCAACAAATATTATGTGAAAACAGCATTGCTGTGTCTGGCATAGTTATAGCTGATTTTTTTACTGAGTCATTACTATTTGCAAAACATTGTCTCAAGCACCATTCACATTGAAATCATTTAGTGCTCACAACATAAAGAATGATTGGTTCCCACGAGGAAACAGACAGAGCCCAATGTCATGAATTAGCAAGATGCCTGAAGACTATTTGTTATCTTTTGATGGCATCCGTATATGAATAGGATAAAAATGACATGACCTTGGCTGAGGTGAGGTGACATTAATGAAGCCAAAGAGGAACACACACATACAAATACAGAGAGAGAGCAGAAAAAAAGAGAGCAATAGCTTTCTCTTGCTTCTTACCACTCTTACATGCACAGGAGAAAAATGCAAATGTTATCTCTGTGTCAGGAAATGGCCTGTTGGACCAGCATCCCCTAGGCCTGGCTCCAGCTACGTTGTGAGCTCTTTTTGTCTTATCAGAACTCTATTATCTCTTTGGTTGTGGGCTAGCCCATCAAGATTGTGAGCTATCAAAATCAAGGAAGAATGAGTCCTGTTTGGTTCTGAACTTGCCTGACCCAGTACATTAACTTAGAGCTTTCTCTTTGGGCCTCTAGGTACCCTTGGTCTTTTCTCCCTTTCTTTCCTCTTAATTCTTCTAGACAGCTGTATTTTTATCCCATTTCCTTAGAGGAAATTCTTTTGAGAGGTCTTGGAGATTCATGTGGCTACCAGGGAAGGTTTTCTGCATGGCTGCTGGCTTCTGGGTGAGTTATCTCCCAGCGTTTTGGGTTTTCTCATTTCTCTTTGTGTAGCAGGGCAGTGAGAGTGTGGCCCTTGCCAGGGTTCTAGATCATGCTGGTGATGACCAAGTCCATCTGATGTGCTTGGGAAAATGAGTAGCAGAGAGACTTGGGGATGCCTTGGGCCTCCTTCCTCCAAGGACATAAAGGCAGCAAAGTTTAGAAGTACAGTTCTGTCTTCTAGATAGGAGCAGGTGGGAAAGGAGCGGGAGGTAGCTTCTGGCCTCTAACTGAAACCCATATGTCCCTGCTTATTTATCTCTCTGGCTTTTATTTAAGAAGGAGGAAGTTAAGAAAAAAGCAAGAGTGTGTAGAAGAGCTTCTGATGAGGGTGTTTGGAATTTTACACCCTGTCAGAAGACAAAAGACAAGAACAAAGAGATGGAGCCACAGAGGCTAAGGACCTGGCTGTAGGACTTACTGCCACCTTAAGGAAGCGGGCCTTGTGTGTGATATGGGGATGTTATGAGGACTAAGTGAGCTTCTATAGGTAGAACAGTCTGGCATAGTGGCCAATGAAGAGAGTTTAGGCTTTCATTCTGAAGCAGTCATATTTGAGTCTGCTGAAATAAAATGACAACATACAGATCAATAGAGAAAAATATCCTTAGTGTATTTGACTGTGATTTACATAACAAAAGAGATGTTAACTAAAAGATTCAAAGATACAGGGTCAATTATCCATTTTTTAATGCATGGGCTGGATGAAGCATAGGAAATTACATAGAAATAAGACTGGGTCTATAATCTAAGAGTGGCCTGAGGAAGTAAGAATCTGCTCAAACTGTCCTTTAGCTGCTTTGAGGCCTTTCTTCCTTCCTCCCTTCTTTTCTTCTTTCCTCCCTTTCTCTTTCCCTTCCTCCTTTCCTTCCTTCCTTCCTTCCTTCCTTCCTTCCTTCCTTATATAGGCAAGACTGTTCATTATTCAGGGTCATATAACACTGTCAGACAAGGAAGACAGATTTTTTGGTCAACTCTTGCACAGAAAATCCAGGGTACCTATTTCCTATGACTTGATCAAAGAAGAATGCTTGGTGAGAGACAGGAGACTGAGAGGCAGAGAACATCCTCCTGTACCTTTACTAAGGAGAACACATGGTGAGAAACAAACCAGGAAGAAGATTGAAACTGCTTCAGTAGCATGAATTTCTGAGCCCCAGGCGGGTTCATAGTACAGACCTCACTCAACAGGCAGCAGTTGACACTGGGCCTGGGGCGGGGGGTGATGCTGCAGAGACCGATACTCCAAGCAAGGACCATGCATGGAGAGAACCTAGACCCCTGCTCAGAGGAAGCCCATAGGCTGTTCAGTATCTACGTGAGTTCCCTAGTAAGTGGAGCAGGGGCTGTCTCTGACATGAACTATGTGGCTAGCTCTTTGATCATCTTCCTCAGGGGGTGCAGCATTGCCAGCCCATAGAGGAAGGTGATGCAGCCAGCCTTGATGAGACCCCTAGACTAGGGTCATATAGAAGGGGAGGAGGTCCTCCCCTATCAGTTGACTAGGGAAAGGGCACAGGGGGAGAAAAGGGAGGGTGGGTGGAACTAGGAGGAGAGGAGTGAGGTTGCTACAGCTAGGGTACAAAGTAAACAAATTGTAATAAATAAATGAAAAATAAATTAAAAATGATATTTTACTAAATAAAGAATATCAATAAAGTCACAGAAATTTTAAAAGAGAAGAAAATCTCAGAACGAATTGACTTTTCCTACTTCATTTAATTCTCTCATTGAATTAATGTCTTATATTTCTATACCCTGCACAGCTTGTGATTTGCTTGAGTTGCTGAGACTCCATAAGCATATGCTAAATGCCATGAGTGTTTGAGTCAGTTTTATCAGTGTGTGCAGAGTGCTGGCTGTATGTAAACATCCTTTGAAGGATGGCCCTGAAGTCACAAGGAGGACAAACGGAGCCAACTCACCCTCCACTTTCATAAACTGTTTCTGCTGACTTCTTCTGAGGCAGTGTGAAAGAAAGTTGCTTCCCCAAATGTGTGTGGAAGCAGTTACTGCACCAGAACAAGTACATTCTGGTAACTCACACACCTGACAAATGCATCTCAGCACTAAACCATTGAGACTCCCACCTGCTGCCAACTATAACTACCTTCTTTTATCATGATAATACACTCTCTGATTCTCTGGCAAAGTTTTTGGGCAGAAGTGTAATCAACATCTGGAGAAATTTGCTTATGATTCTGAGACTTCAGTCATCTTGTCAGTGTAGAGACGGTGATTTCGCTACACAGTAAGATTTGTAATTCATGATCATAATTTAGAGCTTCAATCACCCAAGTCTGTAATCTGTTTCTTTTAGTACCAGCTTCCCTTGTATGGTGAACACGCACACTTAATATTTTGTTAATTACTGACACGTTGTGTCATACGGTGTGGGTGTGGCAGCAGAACATTTCCATTAGGTAGTGTTGTAATGTAGAAGAATGAAGTCCCCCAGAAAACAAGCCCTAGAAGTGTCTAGATGACAAATGTGCTAATCATGGATAGTAATATCCTGAGGCATTGGGTTGGTTACAGCATGTGTCTGACATGAAACACTAACATACTGATTTCTGTATGTCTTCCTTTGTTTCTTTTTCATAATGCTGGGAATTGAACCTGAGGTCTTGTAAATGCTAGGCAATCATTTCATCACCGAGTTACAGTATTAGCCCCTAAAGCAAATGTCAGACACAGAATATCCATTCATTCATTCAGCAAGTATTTATTTACCACCTATGTGGGCTATGGATCTTTCTACATATCTGAAATATATCAATGGACAAAATAATTATAAGCTCCAAGAAACTTACATACTCTAGTGAGAGTATATACTGATCTGACTTAGGGTGGATTAGTTCAATTTTTAGTTTACATTATAAAGTGCTTAAAAAATAAGATGTATACTACTACTACTCTATAAGATAACTAAAAATAACATTAAAGGACCAGTGAGATTGTTCAGTGTGTGTAGGCCTGGCAGCCTGAGTTCAGTTCCCAGATCCCATGGTGGAGGACAAGAACTGAGTCCTGAAAGTTGCCCTATTACCTGTGACTCTGACCTTCTATTTATTTTATTTTATTTATAAATAAAAAATAAAATATTGGAAAAAGTATGGTGCAAAATACTGTACATGGGTAGATAAAGCCAATCTCAGAAGATGAGCAAATGAAATGTTGGTGTCAGAGGTGAGATCCCTCCCTCCCTTTGATTTGTTGGTTAGAAAGACCACAGAGGGTTTTTCACACAGACTATTGCTATTGCTCTTGGCTGCCCACTGGAATTAGATAGTAAGACACTACTTCAAAAGACACTATATATATTGTTTGCAGGATCTAGAGAAATCAAACTTTCTCCCTTTCAGAGTGGCAGAACTTCTATGCAGGCCGTGGGTGTAGAAAAGTCATCAATAATCTTATGTATCTGCCATCCCTGAAAGATACACACTAATGTGCCAGGCAAGATGGTGCAATAGTGGCATGAATGTTATGGGACAACCAATCACACTATCTGATTGAATTTGAGGCCTGCTTCACAGGAGGTAATTCAGGCCTGATACTTCAAACACATGTGCTCAAAAGTTCATGCCTGGGAGATCATGGATTCTAGAATGAGGCTTACAATTTTTATTTTGCTATTTTGACATGGGATCAAAACGCCTTCTAAATATTTATGTTTATACCATAAAAAAATGCTTCCCTCAGCCTTGATCAGAGAAACATCTCTTTGCAATGAGTGATAGTGAATGCAGAGAATTCAAGCTTGAGGGGCTGAGAATAAGTGAGTTTTCTCTCCTCAGTCCTAAAGGCAGTTAGAGCACTACTTCTAAGGCTCCAGGAACATTGTAGAAGAGTGGATGGAAATAGTATAAGAGTTTCATGGTAGATTGAAAGGCTGGGCAGTGCTGTCTTCTAGACATCAAAAAATTATAGCAACTGCAGTTGGCTCTACTGGGAATGCACTCCACTGAGCCCATGAATGTCACGGAGGATGGAGGAGGGGCTAGTGATGGATGCTGGGGAGGTATTATTATGGTCTTTGTGTACCCACCAGTAAGCCGACCATGTAAGTAGCCTTGATAAACTTAGTAGGTCAAAACACAAAGAAAAAGCTGTGATCATGGTAAAGGAACTTATAGAGAGGAGAGGGAATGGACAGAGATTAAAGGGAGAGGGTATGGAATAAGAGTGACCAGAATACAATATCTATGTGTATAAAATTGTGAAAGAATAAATTTTACTTAAAAAAAAAGAAACAGAAGAACTAATTTGGGTCTTTGTGTCTGAGTTGACAGCCAACTCCCAAGATGTTTCTTTGAGCATGGTTTTATTTTGAGGTAGGGTTTATTTTGACTCAGGGTTTTAGAGGCATTTCAGTTCATCATGGGTAGCAGGAGTGCATGGTTGAGTTGCATCATGACAGGCCCAGAAGCAGAGAAAGCTGGTTGAAATCAGGTATGGGTTTAACCTCCAAAGACTGCCAGTAGAACCAGTAAAGCCAGTTACCTCTAAAATAGAGCCGCAAGCTAGGAACCAACTGATCAAAACACATAACAGGAACCTGTGGAGGACATTTGAGATTCAAGCCAAAACAACACATCAAAGAAGAAATCAAACTCTAGCTAACGTTTCTGTGTGGGAAGCTACCAGAGCACAGCCTGCTTGTGTTTATAGGAATTAGGACAAGCTTCAACTCTCTGGCTCTCAGAATCCAAGTCAGCTACAGTTCCTGTACCAGACTCTAGATACCAAGACCACCCTGATTTCATTTCTTCCCCCTTCCATCAAGTCTCCTTTCTTATTTAAAGTTTGCAGTTTAAATACTTTTTTAAAGCATGAAGCAGGTAAACACACACACACACACACAAACACACATGCACGCGCGCGCGCGCACACACACACACCACACAGACCCCACTGCCTATCCGCCGCATTTGATCCAAGGGAGACTGGACTGTAGCTACTGACAAAGTTTTTCTCCTTTGATTTCTTTTCCACTTACCAGGTGACTTTCTCTCACCCTCCTATTTTTCTTAAATGCATTTTAAAAATAATTGAAATTACTGTAATTTATTTCATAGTTTGTTCTTTTTTCTTCACATTTTGTTCTGACATTTCTTCCAAATACCAGCATTCCTATTAATGCCATCATCATCAGAAACCACACCCAGTGTAGAAAAGTGTACTGGTAATTAAGGAACAGGTTTGCGTAAGATTTGCGATGAATCACTAACTTGGAGGAAAGTTCTAGATCAATTTAGTTGCCAGCGCGCAGCTGATAGAAGAGACTATGTCTGTTAGAAGACATTCTGGCAACCATCAGGGTCTCCTCTATGTCAGCAATCACTCTTTGGACTCCCTGTTCACCTTTGCTCTTTGGTTTCCAGCCTCCATGGTGCTCTTGTTAATTCTGTTGCCAAGGTTGCCGCTGAAGTGAGTTACTTTCTCCAGAGATTTCAGCACCGCACTGGGAAAATCTCGCGGCGAAACCCCCTTCTTTGTAACTGGAGGCTTGAAATGAGATCCAGGTGCTCTTCAGCAGAGAGCCTGGCACAAGCGGCCTGACAAAGGCTGGACATCTGAGAAACTGAATTCCCTCCCCTGGGACTGAGCGCAAATGTTTACCGGCTTTATCTGCTTTGCCGTCCACCTGGGACCGTGCAGGTTGCAATCCTGGATGCTCTGCACTTTAATCCCTTGCTCCCCAGATTTTTGACAAGCATCTTTGGAGAATTTTCCTGGAATACTTAAAGTTATATGTTGAACCTCTCTCTGCTGTTTTCTTTGCCTTTTCACATCCTGGCACTTTTGGACTATCTATGTTTTCTAGTTACAGAAAGGAAAACTGTATGTCATAAAATGATGCAATATACAGCCACCAAATCAATCGCATTTTTGACTTTTCTTCTAAGGTCAAGGCTATAATGAAGCATTAAAGTTCTTTATATGATTCAACAGTAATAGGACACACATAAAAGACCTTTCTTTCTTTTCTTTTTTTCTTAATTACAAGAAAAATAGGCTCCAACGTATATTATTAAAGTATAGGGTCAGCTGCTTCGGTTCTGGGAGTCTGGACTTAAAAAAAATTCAAAGTTTAAACTCTGGTTTGGGTCAGGTTATTATCTCATCCCTTGGGTTCAGAGCCACCTCTCCACCTGGCAAGTTAAAAGTCAAATTCAGTCAACAGAGTGGAAGAGATAGGGTTTCAAAGGATGTGTTTACAAAACTTTTTCCCCCCAATCTTAATTTCCCAGAACAACTTGTGGTTTTATGGAGGTGATCTGACTAAGTTCTGGTTATGAGAATGTGGTGGTAGGGAACATGATTCTTTTATGCCTAAAATCCTTCCATGAGGCCTCTCACCTCCTTTGGCTTCCCTTTTCTATCAGATAGCTTTAGAGGATCCAGGGAAGGAGTCCCAGGCTCTTTTACATGCTTGGTATGGAGATTAAGTGAGTAGACTAACAAAGGAGTTGAAACTGGAGGTCCTCAATAGACACTAGAACATTTTCTTCTGATTCCCAGGAAACATGCAATGTCTAAATCCGCTCCAGGAGGTTGGCAACGGGAAAAGTTTATGAGGTGCGTCTATACTATTCCCTTAAACAAGCCAGGAATCAGGCGGGGAAGTCCAGTGCATTAAACCTGGGGATGAAGCACCAGGTACCCGTAAGAGTAGCTTTGCCTTCCCTGGCTTCCAACCGCTTTCATGATAGCTTCTATTTCCCATTAAAAACATCTTCTGCATCCTCCCCCCACTCTGCAGAGAAAGCCTAAATTGCATATGTTCCCCAGCTTTTTCTAAGAAAGAGGAGCTTTTACTTTCTTCTAAAAGTTTGCTCTGAATGATGGAAAGTCATTGATATATTTTAGGTAGAGAAGGGACTATACTAAATTTTTTTGTTTAAAAGATCTCCCTGGCTGCTGGGGTGGTTAATGGCTTGGAGTAGGAAGGCCAGCTGGCTGGGTAGATAGAAGTTAATGTCACGGTTTTAGTACGAGGCACAGGTAGCCTGGATGAAGGGAAGAACACTGGACAGGTACAGAGAGATGTCGGACAGCCTGAGACTGAGGTTCTGACAGGACTTCATGGACTTTCTATGAGAACAATGTCTAATGTAAACATCAGGGTAGATGAGAGTGATACTATTGGAGGTCACAAAGTGGCTTTGATGATAGTCTGAGAGTATGATGGATAGGAACTCAGAGTTGGCTCATTATGAAGAGCCACTGTGTGCAACCTTTAGTCCCGAGTCAAGTCACAGAACTCTGAGTTTGTCCCAAAGTGGGGCTGCTTTCTTGGAAGAAGGGCACCTTTTCTAGCCATCACAGAAGTGCCATACTGGCTCAGCAGAGACTTTTGCAATGCTCTTTGGCTCAAAGAATGCCCTGGAACTCCAACCAGTCAGGTGAGAGATTCTCCCCTACTGAGGACAGGATGGAAAAGGGTGGTAAAGGGGGGCTGGCATGAGAAAGTATATGAAATCTTTCTCCCCTACTTTTGTGTTCCAAATGAACTCTGGAGGAGGAATGGGAAGATAAAGTTCTAGTTGCAGGAGTGGGTTCAAGCTATCTGCTGCTCAGGAAGACAGTCTAGGCTAAAGAGAGGTGTTTGAGAGTCAGCAGAAGGGCATTATTGGAAGCAAAGTGAATGGAGTGGGAAAGACTGATTCCCTGCTTAACAACAATGGAAAGGAATTGACTGTGCAGCAGAAAAAAAGCCAGGGACAAGCTGAGCTCTGGATGTCCAGGGAACATTTTCTAAATGCTGCCTAGTGCCTGATCTTTTTCTAGAGATACAAAAATTAAGAACCAATGAGCAATCCAGGAATGAAAATATATATTTGTAAACCCCAGCATTTAGGAAGGTGAGGCAGGAGGATTGTCATGAGTTCAAGATGAGTTTGGGCTTTGCTTTTTTTTTTTTTAATTTATTTTTGGAGTGTCTTGCTTTGTATCTTTTTTTAACTGTTAGTCTTAAACTTGCAACCCTCTTGCCTCAGCCTTCTGAAGGCGTGGATTACAGATGTATACCACATTTTCAACTTTTGAGTTTTTAAAAATATTTTTAATGTGCCAAACCCTTTAAAACTATAATAGCCACCTTTGGTGTGTAGGCTTTATAGAAACAGAGCAGGGTGAACTTGGCTTTCAATGTTTTATCTGATGAGACCTGCTCCAAATATAAAGATAGAGACCCAGTGCATCTGCTTGGTTGCATTGGCTTGGTCTTCTTGCTAAAAGGCATTTTTTTTGAGGGAACACTTAGGAGAGAGAATGAGTACAATCTATGCTTCCTTTGCTTTCAGACCCAAACTCATTCTTTCCTGACTTACATAATGCTAGCATTGAGCTTTGTCTGGTAATTTGGTGTGAGATCCCTGAACGGAGAAGGCTGCTTTAGGATTGAGACAATGAATTTAATAATTCTGTAGGTGTGCTATCTCTAAAACCAGGGAGAGAGAGAAGGATTCTGGGGAGAAAGAGTTTTTAAACAGTTCTAATTGTTCAGGTAAGTTATTTTTACCACACTTAAGGGATGGAAAAATGATCACATTGTTATTATTTTTGATAGATTATATTTCAAGAAGCTTTTCTGTTAAGCGTGATTAAATATCGTTTTAATTTTACTCACTTGGAAAAATTTCCATCACATTAGGCTTTTTTTCCCCCTCTAGATAACTTTACTATGGAAGATGCTAATTCAGTAGTCCAGCCTTCTCACTTCAGGACTTTCCTTAGCACAAAAGAAGGCAAATGTTTCATTTAAAAGTTCTAGGTGTGGAAAATGAGAGTGATTAGAAACTTTAAGTGGTTGGTATGCAAAATGCACATTCATAATATATATATCACATACATAATATGAAACATTACATATAAAGTCCTCTTACAAAATTAGTGACTGCAATAATAAGGAGACATGTTGTATTCACAAGAATTTTTCTCAGTGCTTGCATGACCTGGGCTGAATGCCCACGCTGTTCCAGGTGTGACATGCTTCCTCCTTGATCCTTGCTGAAAGACCTGGGCAGTGAGTTTGGGAGCTGTGAACATCTTCAGCTCATATTGCTTGCATTGGAACTAGATCCCGCACTCAGATCAGTCTGTGAGTGTTTTTTTTTTTTCCGCACGTCCATCTTCCAGATGTAATGGTCACATGATAAGCATCGCAGCTTGGATGCATGGATGCACCAGCAGGTCTTGGGTGCACCCCTGGTTCTGGTGAAAAGATGGACAGTTCTATCAAAAAAGAGGTTTGCAGCACCCATCGTCTTTATGATTAATTCATCTTACCATCAAACTATCATAGTGAGTGGGTCTCTAGGATTTCACTAAGAGAACTTCCCATTCAACTCCCGGCTATACTGTGCCATAACAAACTGATTTCTTTAAAAGTACATGGTGATCCAAGAAAGACTGAATTTCCATGGAGTAATTAACCTGGGCTCAAGAGGTTTATTGCATGCCCGATCTACAGTCTTCTGAAGTCTATTGAAACTACGTAGTAACACTATTGCTGGATTCTTAATGTTGGTGAGAATTTGTTAATTGTGACATATTCCTGCTCAACAAATGAGGCTGACTTAGTCTTTACTTTTGTGGTAGCTTGGGTGGGAGAAAGGGTCCCTCTGTGGGACTCAGCTCTGGTCTTTGTGCATCTCCAGCACATGTCTGGCTAAGAGTGTTCGTTCTAGATATTAGGAAAACCCAAGGACACATGGTGTAGAGTCATAAAGTGAACCTTCCGAGTCCCAAGTGTGCATCTTTCTCAAGCCCTTCTGTGCCCCTGTTTCCTCTTCTGTCAGTACAGCCATAGCTGAGATCTTTGAGATCTTCCCCACCTTCAGAAATCCCTGGAATCCAACACACTTGACAAACTCAAAATTGAAGGAGCCTGGCCAGCGGCTGACTGTGGGTTATTTAAACTGCATGTCTTAGGGCTTTCGTGTAGAATTGTTCACCCACAAATGAGTTACTTTGGTAATTATCTTCTGGCCGGAGACTGCTGAGAAGTACTATTATAGGGGCTTGGGGCTAGTTCTGGGGACAGCTGTGGGAGGAAGTGGGCGTGGCAATTGTTCTACTTCCTTGTTTGGAGCAAACTTGGGCGGGTGTCTGACAGCTGAGGTTGGCTTCTCCATCTCTTGATGTGCTTTGGGGGAGCTCTCCACTCTGTCAGAGAAAACATACTTAGAAGAAGCACGACTTCAATCCCCGCCGTTCCCTCGGGGTCCCCCAACCTCTTCCAGCCTCTAGAGAGCGGAGCAGAAGGGGCGCGGCAGCCCGGACCAGCCCACAGCCTCACGCAGCCTCTCCAGTCCCTTACCGTACCGTTGCAGCTGCACCGGCTCGGGATGGGGCAGTGGCAGGGGCACAGGGGCTCCACTAGGAGCCTTGCTTGTTAGCTCTCAGGTCTGGGTGCCCGCAGCCTGCGTTAGCAGCTCGGAACCAGAGCGGGTCCGCGGTGACAGTGCAGCGGCGGGAGGCTGGGCGCGGGCTCAAGCCGGGACCCGGGACACACAAGCCATGACGGACGCCAGCCACAAGAAGGAAGGCTTCAAGAAATGTAGAAGCGCCACTTTCAGCATCGACGGGTACAGCTTCACCATCGGTGAGAACTTTGCTCCCGGGCCGTTCCTGGCGTCCTCGCACACCCTCCGGTGGCGGATTCTAAGCGGGGAGGGGGTGGGCATGGGAATCTGGGTTGGAGGGTGCCGGCTAGAGGAAGCCGCTGGGAATCGTGACCTGCCAGGGGAAACCCGGATCTGGGTATCCTAGCCACTCTATTGCTGTAGCTGGCACCCCGCTGGAGCTGGTTTTCAATTACACCGGGTTTCCTCGCAGGGACTTAACAAGGTCTAGAAGAGGATGGATAGAGGTGGATGGAGACAGATGGAGATCAGAAAGGGGAGGAAGAGGAGTCAGAAAGGACCGAAGGAAGTGGACAGACACAGAAGCAGAGAGTAACAGATATGTAGACACAGACCACCAAGTCAGAAGTTCAGAGACTGAGATGTGAAGACAAAAGCTGAGAGGAGAGGAAGTTAGGAAGACCTAGGGCAAAGTCCATTTAGGGTCCTGAGCAATCTGAGGCTGATTGCAGGGAGACAGGGAGGGATGATGTATCTCGCTGACTGGAATGTTTCAGAAGAAAGGGGGACTCCTAATGATTTCTGCTTTTCTCCTGCTCCAAACTGTTCACCATGAGAGGGAGGGACAGAAGGGCCTGGAGTATCTTCACATTTCTGACCACACAGTTCACTCACTGGAGGCTAGCACTTGAAGAGGTCTATCTATTCTCCATAGTTTTTCTATGAGTTTCTGCTGTTTTGAAACGAGTTGTCAAGGCCTGGCTTCTTCATTTCCTTGGGAGCTGGGCCCAGCTGGGAGATGGAGATAGATACGGGGCCGCTTGGTTTTGGAATGTTAGCTTTGGCTAGCAGCACAACCGAAGCAGGTACACAGTGCTCTTCCCAAGTTCTTATTTGAGTGAGCTCTTAAGCCACCATGGCCTGATTCAATCTGTTCTTAACCCCACGATGTCCTTGAACATGAAGCTATATGCTATTTTGCTTTTGGCTCCACCTGCTTGGAAGGAAAGTGCTGAGACTGTGAAAAGATCAGTGATGAGCAGCTTGTCTCTAGGTTGCTTGAACTCTTTATGAATTGGGCCAGGGTTTGTGGAACTGAGTTAATATGTGTTGTTCCCCAGATACACCATATCACATCTGTCAGACACTTCCCCCAGGTTGTTCCTGGCAGCCACGAATGCCATTCCCCCAAGTGGGCACAGAGCAATCATGCCTAATCCTTCATTAGCTCGCTTCTCTTTTTGCCTCCTCCACTCTCCATCCTAACAGAAAAATACCCCTACCTCAGACCCAAGAGTTCACCCTCAGAGCTGGCCAGCCTAGAATCACCTGGTGGCAGCCTGTGGGTAGTCCTCTCTGCACTGTAAACTCTGAGGACACTGTTTATTTACTTCTCACTCTCTAAAGGCGATAGTCTGTGCTCAGGGAAGGTTCTTAGAAATGAGCTAAAAGCTTCCAAGGTCAAAATTGTCTAATTTAAAGGTCGTGTAAATTTCAGTTTTCTTGACTCTAGCAGAAAAGCTTCCAAAAGTAAGTTTTACATTTTACCTGGTAGCTCCCAGTGGGCCATATCCTCCAAAAAAGTCTATCTCCCTAACATGTAGGATCTTAGTATGAGCCTCGTTTGCCTACACTCCTTTCCTCGCCTTTAGGGGAGATGGTCTAGCACAGCCCTATAGTCTATTGGTCAGAAGGTCCCCCAAAGCAGACTGGCCTCTTTGAGATATTGCTGGGCTTTCCGTCCTCATCTGTTCATCTGCTGTTCTCTCCTGTCAACAAGCGTTTATTGCATTTTACTGTATTAAATGATATGGTTTAACACAGTGTCTGCTACATGACAAAAATTCAATAAATGGTAATTGTTGTACTCATTCATGGCATTAAACTAATTTATGAGGCATTTATGAAGACATATAGACTTAGTACTTCTATTCACATATTTGGCACACTTGGGGTTATATGCTATGTCTACAAAAACATGTTATAAAGTAAAAATTAGTAAGTGTGATAAAATTTTTGGATTTTAGGCTAATATGAACATTTTACAAAATACAGATATTCAAAAAAGGTTAAAAGAAATTCACCTATTTTTATCATTTCCTGCTAAATGTTAATATTCCTTGTTTATAATTTCCATTTTTTACATAGGCACATTTTTAACATTATTTGGAAATTCCATATTTAATAGTATCTTGTTGGTTTTGCTTCCTGCTCTATGAGAAGTAGACCAATCTCCTATTGTGGGCTACTCCACCTCTCACTTTTCACCATTATGAACAATGATGAAAGCAAAACCCTTGAGGATGTCTAGGAATACTTTCTCCTATGATAAGGTGATCTATGGGAACACAAGTGTTTTCTAGGTGATAGTTATAGTATGCAAAATACTGATGGAATAAATAAACATTCTCATTTGCCATGTGAGTGTTAGTGATAACAAGTCCATTCAGTTTAGGAATGCTTTTTAAGGTTAAGCTTTTAGGAGTGCAATTGCTTGGTTCCAAAGTATGCATGTTTTTAGGGACTTCGAAATATTTTGCTCAACCACTATCTGGAAAGAGTTACCACTTACTCTCCCACCATTGCTATGTCAAAATCCTCACATGCTCTCGTGATTGCTGCAGACTGTAGCTTAAAGAGGGTTTTATTCTGAGAGGTGGAGTGTGGTACCTCAATTCAACAGGTTTTACTATTTTGTAAAATTGCTTTGTCATTTTCTTTGACTGTTTTACCGTGGGGAAGTCATCACTTATTAATTTTCAAAAACCATTAATTTATGTAGTATGTGTTTTGTTAGATACATCATATAATTATTATATATTAATTACTTTGATACAGCATATGCTAATGATATGAGCTAATATACTTTATAGTCACACATACAGGTATATGTCTGTTATGTATGTGTGTATTTTCATATATGTTTGAAAGCCTTTCAAGTAGATTTTATCAGATATGTTACACATATTTTTTTTTCCCAAACAAGACACTTTTCCTTGAAAGATCGGTATTTAGCAGTCAGGAATGATGCTGAAAATGCTGCTGGTTCACCTTGTGCTTCAGCAGGATAGACCAGGGTATACCCCTGTCACCCTTACCGTGTAAGAGAGAATCCTAAGGAGGTCCTGATGGCCCCAGATCACTCCTTATCTTAGGCATCTGACCTTCTGTTATGGGAACCACCTCTTCCTCTAGCCTATTAATTTGTAAAACTTCTGGGTCAAAGGATTTTGCTAAGGGAGTTCACATGGCCCTGAAGACTAAAGAGATTCTTCTAGGAAAGCCTATGGTGATAGGGAATTTTGGGGTCACTGTAGATGTGAGACATGAGCCACCCCTGTGTCAATGTTGTGAACACCCTCCTCTCCTGGAAGATCCCTGCCCTCTCTTTGGGGAAGGCATACTTCCCTTCTGGTTCTCACTGGCCTATGACTCTCTCAAGACAGAAATACCCTGAATATGGACAGACATAACACTTTTGGAAGTGGATTGCCTGGGGTCAGAATCTATGGATAGTGTCCTGGTTAGATTTTTATCAACTTGATATAAACTAGGGTTATCTGAAAAGAGGTGATCCATTATTGAGAAAATGCCTCTTACAAATTGACCTATAAACAGATCAGTATGGTGTTTTCTTTATTAGTCATTGATGTGGGAAGTCTAGCTCAGTAGGGGTGGTGCCACTCTTGGGCAGGTGGTCCTGAAGAGTATAAAGAAGAAGGTTGAGCAAGTCACAGGAAACAAGCTAGTAATGAATGTTCCTTTATGGCTTCTGCTTCATTTTCTGCCTCTAGGTTCTTCTGTATTTGAAGACAGTGATGGACTGTTAGTTTGAAGTATAAGATGAAACACACACCTCTCCGGTTGCTTTGAGTCCGGTTGCTTTCGTGTTTTGTCATAGCTATAGGAACCCTAACTAAGATCTTGAAGAGAGGCCAGAGAGTTGAATATTTGCGGTAAAAGCTGGTCTTAAACACCAGTAATATTACCGTGGGGGGAAGCTTTGGAGGGCTGGATTTCTAGAGCCCCTAAGCTACTCT
>CM053763.1:78196736-78208820 GCA_028658305.1 Pachyuromys duprasi | reverse complement strand
ACTCTCCCACCAGGCTCTTCTCCACACACCACACTGGCTGTCACAGTGGATTCGATTTCTGCTTCGCCTTGAGGCTGGCCTATCATTTTAATGAAGAGAGATCTGGGAGGGTTGTTAGGTCTGCTGAACCAACTCAGACTCCAGTAAAACCTGAAAGAGCCAGGGGCTTAGGCAGTATAATCCCTTACTCTCTAGAAGAAGACCAAGGTTTGCTAACCTGCCTGCTCTGGTCATGGATTAGGTGTGGTCAGGAGGTCTGGACAAGTGAACAACTGGCTTGTGTAGAAAGCACTGCCAGCCCTCCTTCCACCTGAAGGGCACAGCTGGGTCTGCAACTGAAGCCAGTGATGGAGGTGACTAACGTTAATTGAAGGCCATGTGCAGAAGTCTGTGTGTGGTTGGCTCTGGTGCTGCACTTGGGAATGAGTATTTGAATATAAAATGAATGGGAATGAGTGTGTCTGTGTGTGTGTTTGTGTGATGGAGCAGGATCTTATTATTTGGACAGATTTTTCTTGTCTTTGTTGTTTGGGTTTCTCTTGGAGTTGGTGTTAAGTGGATTTATCATTACTGTCTCCTGCAGTGCAAACAGATCCTTCTTCCTGTGAAAGAGCTCTGTCTGTGAAAACACAGAGGCATCTTATTTTGTTGAGCCACCCAGCATGGCCCACTTGATCTCTACCCACTGCTCATTTACCAGATGAGAAAATGGTATTTTCTCCTAGAGTGTCAGAAGAAACTGGTTGAAGGATAGGTAGGAGACTGTGAAGTTGGAGGATGTGTAGCAAAGAAGATGCTTCCTTCAAAGATAGTGGTGTGAAGGTTATAGCTGGATACTGAGGGATGTTTTCTAGAGCAACTGCTGCTGGACTCCCAGCTTTTTGTTTCTTTCCTTCATTGTTCTTCAGGAAGAAAAGCAGGGAGTCCTCAGATAGCAATCTATGGCCCATAATGCAGGACATGAAGGACCCTGTCCCACCTTCAGGTTGTGGGGCCTGTGAGCCAGAGCTGAGGGAGAGAAGTCTGCTGGTGGATTCCCATCCCAAGAGGAACAAAGGGCAGTGGGAGATCAAGGTGATATGGCTGTCAACACTGGAGTGGGAATTTTGCTTGTGCACCGGTAGAGAGACGCCCCAGCCTCCTCTAGTGCATGTGGCTCAGGTATTTCTCAGAGAGTGATCTCTGTGCTCTCTCTGCCTTGCCTACATTCTAACTGCACTCTGTCTCTGTCCAGTCCATCCCAGGACTTTTGGGCTGGTCTTGCTGACATGGTTGGGGAAAAGACCTTAGGGAAGATAGAAAGTAAAGTACAGAAGCATCTCTTGTCCACAGGAAATACATTTTAAGATCCCCAAGAGAAGCCAGAACTTGGGGCTACTTCAAGATCCTATGCATACATTTTTTTCTTAAAAAAAACGTGCATGGAGATAACTTAGAACCCCAGCACAGAAGTAGCCCGTGGCAGTTCAGTGTCCAAGAGGATTCCCCAATAATAGGAATAGGAACCATCTCTGACATGAACTAATGGGCTGGCTCTTTGATCATCTCTATCTGAGGGGAGCAGCCTTAACAGTCCACAGAGGAAGACAAAGAAGCTAGTCCTGATGAGACCTTATAGACTAGGGTCAGATGGAAGGGGAGGAGGACCTCCCCTATCATTGGACTGGGGGAGGGGTATAGGAGGAGAAGAAGAAGGAGAGGGAGGGAGGGTGGGATTGGAAGGGGACAGAGGAGGGGCTACAGCTGGGACACAAAGTGAATAAACTGCAACTAATAAAAATAAAATAAAAATAAAAAAAATTATTTTAGTTTGTTAATGTCTAGTTTCTTGAATTCTTTATATATTTTTAATATTAGCCCTCTGTCAGATGTGGAGTTGGTGAAAATCTTTTCCCATTCTGTGGGCTGTTATTTGTTTTATTGGTGGTGAGTTTTGCTCTACAGAAGCTTTTCAGTTTCATGGGCTACCTTGTTCAGCCCTGATGTGATGGTATGTACCTGGTTTTACTGTAGCTTGTTATGCCATGTTTGCTTGATGTCTTTGGGAGGCCTTCTCTTCTGAGGTGAGGCAGTGGGTACATTTCAGGGAGAGGGAAGCTGGAGGGAGGAGAGGCTGGATGGAGGGAGGGAAATTGAGGTCGGGATATAATATATGAGAGAAGAATGTGAAAAAAAAAACCCAAAAATTCTCTTATTTTTTGAGATTATAATTTACCTCTTCCAAACTCTCCTATATACTTCTTCTTGTTCTTTTTCAAATCCATGGCCTCCTTTTCTCATTAATTGTTGGTCTGTGTGTCTCTGTGTGTGCACATGTGTATTCTGCAATACCTAAATATAAGCTGTTCTGTCTGTATATATCACTTGTATGTATGCTTAAAGGGATGACCATTTGGTTCTGGGTAACTAATCTGTGTGCTCTTCCCTGGAGAAGACTATTTCTGTTGAGGCCTAAGCTTTCTTCTATTCACTTTAACATGTCTATTGGTGTCCTTGATCAGCTCATGTTTATGTAACCACATTGGTGGGGCTTCATGGGTACAGCTTCTGACATTACTAGGAGACACCATCTCACAGAAAATTCCCTGTTCTTATGGCTTTTTCATTCTTTACCTCCCTTTTGCTCAAGGATCCTTTAGCCTTTGATACACAAGTTGTGCTGTGGATTTATCAGTTGGAGCTGGGCTCCACATCTCTGCATTTTGATTGGATGTATTTTCTGTAATGTTTTCTGTCTGTTGCAAAAGAAGACTTTTAGTTATTTAGTGTTTAGCCGTACTTTTTCTTCTTTTGATAATTCTATTTGAGTGGATCCTTTGTTTTTTAGTTCTGTATATATTATGGAGGATGAACCTCTGTGAGCTGTATAACTGGCAAGGAGTCTACGGTCTTCCTCTCACCGGATTGGGACTGATTGCTGTCGCTGCACCTTTGCCATGTAGGGTACCACTCATGCTTCCAGCAGTTTCAGTGTTTCATGTTTAGACCTTTGATCCATTTGGAGTTAGTTTCTGTACAGGAAGACAGATACAGGTCTAAATATATTCTTCTACATGTTGGACATTCGCTTTTTCCCAGCACCAATTGTTGAAGATGCTACTTTTTCCTCAGTGTATAATTTTGGCATCTTTGTCAAATATTAAATGTCTAAAGTCACATGTAAACATGTTTGGATCTTTAATTTTGTCCCATTGGTCTATAGGTCTGTTTTTGTGTTTGTACCATATTGCTTTTATTACTAAGGCTCTATGGTATATCTGGAAAACTGGACCGGTAATCCTCTAGCATTGCTGTTTTCGGCTCAGCATTACTTTAGCTATATTTTGTGCTTCCAAATCAATTTTAGGATAACCTTTTTTCTATTTCTGTGAAGAATGAGATAGGGATTTTGATTGGCATAGTATTAAATCTGAAAAGAACTTTAGGTAGGATGGTCATTTTTACAATATTAATGCTACCAACCCATGAGCATGAAATGTCTTTCTATTTTCTGGCATCTTTAGTAGATGGTGCCCTTAACTGAATGAGCCATCTGTCCAGCCCCAGAAAAACAAACTTTTAAGTTAAATAAAATTTCTAAAGTTTCAGTCAAGCAAGAAGAATAAGCTCTGGAGACCTCAATATTATACATATTGTAGCTCAACAGGGTTTTCCAGTGTTGAGGATTAAACCCAGGGCCTTGACAGACACTATGCCATGGAGATATATCCTCAGCTCCCTATTGATTCTTATTTATAACATGAAAATGCTAACAACCAGCTCTGAGTCCTCTTTGATCAGACACCCGAACAAACTTTCTTAAGAAGTTGCCTCGGTATTGATGTTGGCACTTTCCTCCAAAAGGCATTCATCTTGGTGCCTGCGGGTACTGATGTCCTCCCCCTTTTCTTGACATGCTGGATTCCTGGAGGGCTTCCAAGAGCTGCCGAAACTAGTTAACCACCTTTGAAGACATGTCACTTGTGATAGTGTTGCAAAGTGACACCTTAATTGCCAGGCCAGCAGTGGTGAGCTCACCTATATTGGGATGCCGGGTGGAGTAGGAAGTTACTTTGAAGACCTAAGTCGAAATGTAGCCCTGGCACCTTTTGCTCTGTGGCCTCAAGCCCATCATTAGTAATGGGGGTAATGGTCACTTCTCTGTTTTGTTGTTGGGAGGGTAACACAAGGCCAGTAGCGAGGGAACCAAGCACAGTCCCGGTGTCTGATTATGGAAGGCTGTTGGTTCTGATGATGGAGATACTCTGAAATCAGGAGGCAGGCAAGACTCCAAGCCCGATATGTATCTCCTTCCCCGCATGGTGCTTCCCACAGCTGTCTCCCAAGGCCCAGGGCAGCCACTTATGTCAAATGCTGGAAAGGTTTTCACCCAGGACAGGGATCTGGAGGCCTGGCTTTCCCCAGCCAAATGCTTCCAGCTGGTTCTGGGTAATTGGTGCCAGCTGCTCTGGAGAGCGCTCCTTGGCACTTCCTGAGCTGTTGGCAGGTGGGCTCTGGATTGTAGCTAGAGCTTGGCCCGAGAACCAGTCCTTCTCCCAAGGGGCCCAGGTGGCTTGGAGGCAGAAATGTTGGGAGATAGTTTTCACTAGATAGAGGGTAGTAGCTGTTGGATGAAGGCCTGAAGCACTCAAGGCTCTGTCCATGAGAATCAGGCCACACATGCTGCTGCTCAGGCTACTTGAGGGCAAATTATGTTGAGTCTCTGACTCCTGTTTTTGCCTCTCCAACTGCCAGTGCTTCCTCTCCTCTATACATGGCAGAGTGACTCCGAAGGATTCCAGAGATGCTATTCAAGAAAGAGACAGAGTGGATCTCCTGTTCTTAACTAGTGACCACAGCACAGGAGAGGGCTGTTTAGAAGCAATGTGACTTTTTTCCTCAAGCTGAAAGCAGACAGCTGGAGGAATGACCTGCCCAAGGTCAAACTAGTAAGTGGGGGCTCAGTGCAGCTCAGCTCCTCCTTCCCATTTTGCATTGGTTGGAACGATACATCAAGCCTGCTGAGCTGTAGATCTTGCTATTCAGATGTCTTGGCCAGTAGAGATCATTTGAAAAATTATTGTATCACATGGTGGAAAAATTATTCCTTTTATGTTTTAGACAAACACAAAGTTAAATTGCTCAGCTCTTATAGTCAGCACTTGTGAAAGTCCATTTTTCCCTTTTGTTTTTTTTAAATTTCTGAATCTTGTTTATCAATCTTGTCAAGGAGGAATGCTACTGTCTACATATGCTATGACATAACATCAGTAAGTCGACTGCTATCAGTGCTTATGAGACCCTAGCTCCTTTTCCTTCCTCTCTTCTCTCCTTCGTTCATTTACAAGCTGGAGAGATTTCTGTGGGCTTAGGTGTTGCACTGTCATGACTGAATGCGGGACCCTTTAGTCCTCTGAAACTTTTGCTCTCTCCTTGGCTCCTGAAGAAATCTAGCATCATTTTACTTGCACTTTGGACCCAGATAACCCAAATTGTAAACTGTATGTTTTAGGTAGTGGTGGGAGAGGGAATGAATTCCTATTTTAAAGTCATTAGTTTAGAATTTCCCAGGGAGCCCCACTGTGTCTAATGACTCGTGATTTTTTTAACAGTTGGAGGCTACTTTATATTTAAAACTTTTTATCAAGCCAGTCAGTATTGAAGGGACTCCAGCAGCCAGTGGGAGACAGAGCCTGTGGTATTCTGAACTAACCATGCCCCTAACCATCTGCAGGGCCCGAGAATAATCTGACTTTGTAACATGGGCATTTTCTTCCTTTCTCACTTGGGTCATTTATAAGGCCAACTGTTTGAGACCATGAAAATGTTTGAAAGTTATGTATTTCAGTCCAGCTGTGTAAGACCATAAGCCTGGACTTAATATTTTGAGAAACCTGATTTGGGGTGACTGTGCAATATTTAATGCAAGGTTCTATCCCATCAACCCCTGCGTGTGTGCTGGCTGTAAGGAAAACTGTGTCCTTGTTGCCTGCTGATATAGGTGGGCCCTGAGTCCTCCCCAGAAGGGGGATGCTTAGGGAGATAGCCAAATGAATCTTGTCCTCACAGTTCTGAAAGTTAGGCTATTTGAACCAGAGACCCTGTAGCCACCCTAGCTTTCTTTTTCTGTGTCTTTGTCTCCACCGCATCTAGTTACACTCAAGTTCTGTAGATATCCTGATCCACAAGGTTCAAAACCTGTAATGGCCTTCCCTTTCTTGCCAGAGGGATCAAGTCCACCCTCCCAGGAAGAGTTTGCTTGTGTCTGGGCACACACTTTACAATGCCCCCTCCTGATGATGGCAATTGCTCACTGAGTCAATCTTTATGGAGTTCCTATGGCATCCTAGCTATCCTGGTAGCGTCCAGGGATATACTATGATAAAAGGACCAGCTTGGCATTTACTGTCTATTGAGGTCCATAGATATTAGTGGTACACCTTTATGTTGGATGATGGAGAGGTCTGGGTGCTATGTGGGACACAGCAGTGTGTGAAGAACACACCTGTAGATCTTAGTAGAATCACAGCCTATTCAGAGGCCCTGGGGTTGGAGGGTGGGAACAATCTGTTGGGTTTGCAGCAGAGACATTGGGATCAGGAAGAGGTTGGAGAGGTG
Organism: Pachyuromys duprasi; assembly: GCA_028658305.1. Taxonomy (NCBI): domain Eukaryota; kingdom Metazoa; phylum Chordata; class Mammalia; order Rodentia; family Muridae; genus Pachyuromys; species Pachyuromys duprasi. The sequence continues at coordinate 78,202,223 of CM053763.1, read as the reverse complement.
AACAGAGGCCTGACTAAAGGCCTTCTTGGTAAATATTCTTTTCAAGAGCAATGAAAGTCAATGAATCACTTTAAGGGGAAGTGGTAAGACCAGAGTTGTGTTTATAAACATGTACTTTCCACGCTCCATAGAGAACCAGTGGGTTTCTGTTGAACAGTCTTGCTATCACATAACAGCTATGTCTTCTCATGTGTGAAGCCTTCCTCCTTTATATCTGGTTTTTCCTGTTTCCCTCTGAATACTAATTTTCTCTTGGGAACAATGATGACGTCCTAGAGGCTCCCAAATCAGCAGGTGGTCCATTTTACTAACTATTCACTTTTCAAAAATAAAGATAGCAGTATTAATTTCATTTACTATAAAAATGCTCCATATTATTTTTAGGAGCTCAGAAAAGAAATCCTAATTATCCAGAGATAACCTTTGCTAATATCCTTTCCTAGATTCCCATGATTAAGGGACTGATCTAGTGGACACACTTATTTCCATTTTGGGGCTATTATGAACAATATTGCTAGACACATTTATGTATAAGACCTTTCGTGGACATCTGTATCTAGTTCTTGGGTGAATCTATAGGAGTAGAATTGCTGGGTTGTACTGTAACTTCTCATGTAACTTTTAGGGAGCTGCCAAAGTGACTATATCATTTTGCAACCCTGCCAGCAATATCAGAGTTCTTGGACTGAGTTTTGTAGAACTAAGAATCATCTACCTCTCAAGTGCTTACAGGGATAGGGCTGTGGGTTAGCAGCCATCAGCTCCATGTTATCGTTGTCAATGGGGCCCAGGCACAAGTTTCTTCAGGAAGATCTTGGGGGTGACTTAGATATGAAACCTTGTTTAGGAATAGGAGGGTGGGAATAGGGTGGGCAAGGAGAAAATTCGGGAGCATTCTGGGCTGAGGGGATGTACTATGAACAGTATAATATGTTAGCATCATAACAGCAATGTGGAGAGAGAGAACACACACACATAGTAGCAGGGGATGAAGGAAGACAGTCTGTTAGAGAGAGAATGAATACATGAAATTAAAAAAAAACCCAGTTCTACAAGGGTTTTGAGTTTCGTTCGTGTTTGGATCCTATTTACCCCAGCTTTTCCCACTCTTCCTGGATCCAACACCACTTCTATAGTTAACCCATGTTGTGCTCAGATTTTTATTTTTAATACCCTTCAAGTCTAATTTATGTTACCCAAATATTCTTGGTTGTGTGCCCTTCCGCTGCAACATGGTCAGCTTACCATGCGCTACACTCTTGAAGGAAGCTGCCTCTCCCTCTCCTCGCAGCCAGCATTGGTGTTTGTTTGCTCCACCGGTAGTGTGAGATTGTGCACCCACACCCCTTCTCCATGGTGGAATTTGGTCTTCCTTGCACTTGCATAGGTTTTGTCACATGAGTTCACATGTACAGCTGCCCAGCTGTGTCCGGATGTTGTCCACTGCTTTTGGCTTATTCTCTCTCTGCCTCCTTTTCTGCAATGATTCCTGAGCCTTGAGAGGGGGTTTGTGGTATGTATGTCTCCTTTAGGAATGAACGTTTTTCAGTCTCTTATCTTCTGCGCTTTGGCCAGTTTTGGGTCTCTGTGTTAGTTACTGTCTATTGCAAATAGACGAGGGCTGAGAAATGCATTGATTCATGGGTCTAATAATAAGTGATTAGGAGTTGGTTTAACATTACGTCCATATAGCAGCATAATAGTAGCAGTTTCTCTAGTAGGGCCTATGTCTTTCTTAGCCACAGGGTCTTGGCCTAATTACTAGTGATAGAGATGGGGTTCATCTTGTGGAACAGGGCTTAAATCCAATCAGAAAATGGTTGGTTATTCTTATGTGTGTGTCACTATTCCACCAGTGGGAATGTCTTGCCACATCAGTCATTGCTGTAGCGTGTAGGGGTCACATGTGAGTAAGACTGATGATTGCTTTCTCCTCTGGTAGCTGTATAGCACCTTCCAACACTATAAAAGCTACCCATTAAAGATGAAGCTTCCAGGTTAGTACCACTTTGACATCTCCATGTTCGATGACTTGAGTATGCAGTATCTTCAGCAATAAAGTCTTACCTTATGTTCTGAGGGGCAACAAAGTGCAGTGGCAATAGCCTGTTATGATTGGGGGGGGGTGTCTGTGAGACCTCACTGGCTAACAATAAGGTTACTGGGTTTCTGGTACTGGGGTTTTTATGCAGGAAATTTTTGAGTTAAAGTTTCATAAAGGACCAAATAATTCACTGACCTATCCATCTAAATTTTCTGTAACAGCTTTCTGAGAGAGTTTTTTGTTTGAACCGGAGGCACAAGTTTTCAACAAACCTTTGGTTGATTATTATTCTCAGTTTACAGATATGGGAGCTAAGGCTCATGAGATTCAGTAATAAGGCTGGGACTTGAAACCCTTTCTAACTCTTCACCTCCCCTGTAATATTTTGCCTGTCTCTATGCAGGGCTCTGTGCTGGTGCTGTGTGACTAGGGTCTTGGGACTTTGTATTCCTTGTAGGAGAATTCATTATACATTCCAATATTGAAGCAGACTCTCTGCTAGGTTGTACAGTCATTGTTGGTTGCCCTTCTCTCCAGTATGTTAGAGGTATATTAGATTTTCTTTAATGGAAACACTATTTAAATGTGCTGTAGACATGCAATGTAAGGTGTCTTAGTTAAATGTCTCGAGGCTTTAGTGTATTGTGGCTTCAGGAAATGTCCTCTGCTTCTTGCCTCCTGGTCTCTTTTGATTAAGGCTGGAACTTACTGATGGCTGGGACTCAACACCTCTTGCTGACTGTCAGTCTGAGCTTTATAGAGTGCAAGGTTGGGGGCTTTTTTGAATCAGGCCTCGGAGTTCCATGGCAGGGCTGTTTTCAAAGCTGGATGTGTGATGAGGGGAAACTTGTGGTAATTACTAAGCAGATGCCCTTAATGAGGTCTCTGCTGGATTTCCAGCTGGCATCAAGAGCTTTGCATTGGGACTGGAATACCGAAGTCACTGGATGATTCTGTGACGTCACATCCTTCCCTGTTGTCATAGTAGCTATAATCACCCTACTGAAAGAGTCCCTCAGGGTGCTGGCAAACCACATCTTTTTTTCCGCTAATGGGAACCACGGTGCTTCCTTCCACAGCGAAGAGAAAGCTAGCACGCCAGAGCTCCTTAAAAGAAGGAAAAGCTTAATTTCAGTGTATCATGACAAATGCTCTCACTGTTTTAACAATGGTCATGCTGCTGCACTTGATTATAGAAAAATATTATAAAGATTGGCAGGGGAGATACAGGATCCTACCTACAACATCAAAATGTGACCATTTTGTTAAACATCTTCCTGAACAAAAATGTTTTTAAAGGGCATGTACATTAATCATTGTTGTTTTCAATTGTGTTATCCTTACTATGTTATTGTTTACTTTTCTCCCCATTAACAATGTGTAATTAGTATTTTTAAAATAACAGTGTTCTGAGAGGTGTGATGGTTCACTTATATTTGGTTCCACTGAGTGTTCAAATCCCTTCTGCTTTCCAAGAGTCACCAACAATGTTATAGAACATGCCTCTCATGCCCTCCACATCTTTATGATATCTTTTTGCCTTCAGGTAAATTCCCAGATATAACATTGCTGGGTGGTGAGAGCTGAATCCATGCTGTCGAGTTATACTAGAGGGGTATATATTTTTTGAATTACACATTTTATGCTGTCTTCCTCTCCAGTGTTGTACCTGTTTGTAATTTCCTATAGAAGGCACATTTTCCTATTTACGTTATGGATGCTGGATTTCAACTTTTTTTTAAAGACTTATTTACTTTATGTGGATTGGTGTTTTGCCTATATGTATGTCTCTGTGAGGGAGTCAGATCCCCTGGAACTGGAATTACAGACAGTTGTGAGCTTCCATGTGGGTGCTGAATCCAGGTCCTCTGGAAGAGCAGCCACTGCTCCTAACTGCTGAGACATCTCTGCAGCCTGGTTTTCAACTTTTCAAAAGTTAACAATTAAATAGTTAATTTTGTGACTTCACCCTATTTTTCAATGTATCAATTAATATTTGTACTTCTTTTAAAAATAGTACCTTTATTTTTCTTTAGTTTCTTTCATTTTATTAATGTTTTATTTATTAAATAATTTTATACACTATATTTTGATCATATTCATTCCCTTACCTCAACTCTTTTCAGATCTTCCCCCATCTTTCTACTTACCCAAATTAATTTCCTTTCTTTCCAAAAAAATCAAACACCAACAAACCAATCCCAACCCCCAGAGTCCATTTTGTGTAGTCCAACTACTCCTGAACACGAGACCTGCCCTGGAGTGTAGCTGATATACTCAGTGGCACTTCATTGAAGAAAACTGATTTCCCCTCTTTTAGCATCACTCTTGGCCAGGAGTAGAACTCTGCGCTTTCTCTTCCCTGGGATTTTCTTTCTGGCTTAAGCTTGTGCAGGTCTGTGCAGGCTGTCACAGTCTCTGTGAGCCAATATGTGTGTCTGTCCTCTTATATATGGTAAATGCTGTTTCTATGACGTTGTAATCATTCTTCCTCTTCTACATCGATCCCTGACCAAAGAGATTGATTATTTTTTATACATATTTTATTATTTCTTTGATATTTTCCTGCATGTTTTGATCATTTTAACCCTCCCTGAACTCCCCCCATACCTTTATTCTCTTGCCTGCTCTGTGTCATTTTAAAGCTTTCTTTAAAAAAACATCAAGCATAATTGTGCTGTTCAAATATTCTTGCATGTGTGACTTTCCGCTGGGGAGTGGCCGACTCTTACCAGGGACTATACTCTTAGAGAAAGCTTCTCTCCTCTCCTGGAAGTCGTCGGTTGCCAAGAGCTTCATGGATAGGGGCTGAGATTTCACTCCCACTTCCGCTCTCCGTGCTGGGGCTGGTCTGGCTTAGATTTGCGCAGGTGTTGAGGTGCTGTCCCAAGCACTATACCATGCAGTTTCCCTGCTCTGTCTAGAAGACCCTGTTCCCTTGGAGTCACCACCACCTCTGGCTCTTACCATTTCCCCCGGCCCCACCCCATCTTCCCTGGTGATCTCTGAGCTTTGGGAAGAGTGGGTGTGGTGGATGTGTTCTCTACAGTGCTGAGCTTTCTGTAGCCTTTTGTTCACTGCACCTTGGCCAGGTGTGGGTCTCTGTGTTAACCACCATCTACTGCAGATAGAAGCTTTTCTGATGAGGGTTGAGGTGCACTAATCTATGGGTATAATGATGAACGGGCTCCTTGAGAGTTAAGAAATAGTGTATAGCTATTCTGTTAATTTTGTGTCCCATGTGTCAATTTATCATTCGAATTTCTTTTTGAAATGGCATGTCTTTTCTTTTACTTTGTTTCTTTTCTTCTATTAAGACAGGGTTTCCTGTGAGCTCCAAATTGTCCTTAGCCTCATGAAGTTCTGCCTTAGTGTCCTGAATGCTAGGATTGTAGGCATGCACCACCATAACCTAACCTAACCTAACCTAACCTAACCTAACC
>CM053763.1:78176253-78189279 GCA_028658305.1 Pachyuromys duprasi | reverse complement strand
GTTTCCAGGTTCTGACTATTACGAATAAAGCAGCTATGAACATGGTTGAGCAAATGTCCTTGTTGTGTACTTGAGCATCTTTTGGATATATGCCTAAGAGTAGTATAGCTGGGTCTTGAGGAATCACTATTCCTAATTGTTTAAGAAAGCGCCAAATTGATTTCCAGAGTGGTTGTACAAGTTTGCATTCCCACCAGCAATGGAGGAGGGTTCCTCATTCTCCACAACCTCTCCAGCATGTGTTGTCACTTGAGTTTTTGATCTTAGCCATTCTGGTGGGTATAAGGTGAAATCTTGGGGTCGTTTTGATTTGCATCTCCCTGATGGCTAAGGACATTGAACATTTGGGTTTTATTATCACACATATTTCATACACACATACCGTTATAATTTGCTCATATTTACTGATTTCTTATCTCTACCATTACACAGGACTTTCCTTCCCCCAAAGAGTACCTGGTATCTCCTCATATCATACCTATGTATGCACTTGATGATGTGTAGTTAAGTCTCTATGCCACACGAGATAAGCACATGATATTTTTCTTTCATTTCCTTATGTAATCCTTCTTTCCTACTTGCATGTCCTTCACTTCTCCCTCTGGCTTATTGCCATGGCTAAGACTTTAAACACTATACCAAAGAAGAGGAGGCATCCTTGGTTCTTCCCATTTTTCCCCAACTTAATGTTAGTATAGCCTTTATTATATTAATGTATGTTGCTTTTATTCCTTGTATCTTCAATACCAGAAAAGGATATTGAATTTTTTCAGAGGGCTTTCTTCATCTATTAAGGTGATCATGTAATTCTGCCCCTGAATTTATTTATGTGATATGTTTCATTAATTGATTTGTGTGTGTTGAACTGTCCCCGCATCTCTGGAGTGAAAACTGGTCAATCATAATATAAAAGCTGAAAAGTGCTGTTAAATTCTGTTTGGTTTTTTTTTTTTTTTGGCATGTATTTTGTTTAGAACTTTTGTTGTGCACTTGTAGTTTGGAAGAGAATGTCCCCCACAGACTCATTATTTGAATGCTTAATCTTCAGTTGGTGGAACCGTTTGGGAAGGACTAGGAGGTACAGCCTTGTTGGAGATATGCCACACTCTGCGTGGTTTAAGGTTTCAAAAGCTCACAGAAGGCCCAGCTGACTCTGTTTCTTTCCCTGTCCTGTGCTTGTGGACCAGCTGCAAACTCTCAGCTACAGCTCCTCTGCCATGCCTGCCTGCCTGGTGCCTGGCTCCCCAACATGATAGTCATAGACTCACCCTGTGAACTGCAAGCAAGTATCCAATTAAATATTTTCTTTTATAAGTTCCTTGGTCATGATGTCACTTCATAGCAATAAAGAAATGTCTAAGGCAACACATGACAAACTGATTATATTGTCCTGAGGGCTTTTCCAATGTGGCTGCTTCTATAGAAGGAATATACTACTTACTTCCCATGGCTTGTTTCACCTGTTTCCTTATATCTCTCAGGACTGTTTGCCCAGGAGTGGGACACTCACTATAGGCTGAACCCTCCCACATCAAGAAAATGCTCCCTAGGGTTGCATACAGGCCAATCTGTTGTGGGCATTTTTTTATTTTATTGACCTTCTCTCTTCCCCAATGACCCGAGGTTGTGTCGTGTCGACAAAGCACTAGCTAGCAGTAATCCCTGAATCCTTGAATGTTCTAGTTGTTGTTGAGTGTTACTTACCCTGCCTCCAGCCAGCACATAGGACTGTTTCGTACATGAGATTGTGAGGGGCCGGAGAGGCTATTCATTACTGAGAAGCACCCATTATTCTAACGGCATTTTCAAACTCCTTCCAAGGAAAAGGCTGAAACTCAAACTTCAAAGAATTTATTTTAAAAACACCTTAATGAATTTCATTATAGGCACTTTTCCCTCATTTCTTTTTTGATCTTCTCTGTGTGAGCTCAACACCTTGCTCCTGCTTTTTGAGGATCCAGTCAAAATATTTACTGTGCTGCATTGAATCATGTCTTTGGAACAAAGCAGAGAAGAAAGAAATATAAGGGCCCAACTTTTTATTTTGTTTTTTGTTTTTAGATAACTTTACCCTATAGCCAGTGCTCTGCTGGTGTTTGGTAACTAGCCTAGACTGTCCTCAAATTTAGTGTCCTTCTGTCTTAGTATCTTGAGTGCTGGGATTATAGGCATGTATCATGTCCAAGAAGAGCTCCGACTTTGTCTTCACTGTAACATTCCCTGTGTTTCCAATACATTTCATTTGCGCTTTCATTTCTTCTGACACTACAGAGAAAGGCATCCTATATCTCCATTTCTAGGAAAGTCACTGAGCCCAAAGTTCTCAGTGAATGGCACAGCCAGCATTTAAGTGCAGGTTTGTCTCTAAACCCAGCCCAGCCCTGCCTCTGCAGTTGCAGGCTGAGGTAAGCAAGACATAGTCCTATTTTTTTTTTTTTTCTTTTCTTTTCATTCTGGGCCTGGTGAGCCTCATATCGTTAGGAGACAACCCTCTCAGGGGCCGTTGGTCTCATTCAGTCATTCTAGAAGCACTTCCACTTTGACATTTCCATATTGTTACCTTTAGTATAGTCACCACTATTAGGTCCCTCTGTGCCTCACTTTGCATTTCTGTAGAACAGGGCAAAGAATTCCAATACTTAAGAGTGATCAAAAACCTAGGTCCCCTACACATGTGTAGCTGATGGGCAGCTTGGTCTTCATGAGGACCCTCTAGTAGGTAGAGCAGGGATTGTCTCTGACCTGGATGGTGTTGCCTGCTTTGGGATCACTTCCCCCTTGCTGGGCTTCCTTGTCAGGTCTCAGTGGAAGAGGATGTGTTTAGTCCTGATGCAACTTGATGTGGCTGGATGGGTTGGTGGTGGTGAGGCTCCCCTTTTTTCTGAGAAGAAGGGGAGGGAGGAAAAGGGAAAAAAAGTGGGAGGGCAGGACAGGACCTGGAGGGGGGGCTACTATAGGGATGTAAAGTGAATTAAAAAAAAAGAGTGATCTAAAGAAAGGAATGAGCAAGAATTGCTATGTGGTTCATGTCTTGCCCCATGCTCTTCTCTCACACAGCAAATATGGATTCTTTTCACTTGCAAAGCCTGTACTTTGTTGCTCATTCTCATTACCCACCACTTTGCCAGGGCTTTTGCTTCTAGTTCTCAGCCGCTTTTGTGGGCAGAGCGCTGTGCCTGTCATAGGGAAGTTTCTCAGACATTCTTTGCAAAGTAATTAGTTTTTCTCTAATCCTCTTTTGTCTCCCTTAGTATTTGTGTGTATGGTGTGTATGTGTATGCTGTGTGTATGCTGTGTGAGTGTGTTCAATCTGTGTGAAGGATATGCGTGTAATACGTGAGTGCGTGTGCCATAGCATTCATGTGGAGGACAGAGGGTAACTTCAGGTATTGGTCCTAGTTGTCAACCTCATTTGTGATTGAGCCTCTTAATTGCTGCCTGATGCTGTGTACTCCGAGCTCGATGGTGCAGTCTTCTGGGGATACTCCTTGTCATTCCCGTAGGAGTACTGGGGTTATAGATCCATGCTACCATGTCCAGGTTTATATGGGTTCCAGGTCTTTGTGCTTACTTGGCAAGTATTTTACTCGCTGGGCCATGTCCCCAGACCCAAAATCTCTCTTCTGTTTCTGCTAATGGTATCACCTGCTCAGTCTTTCTTTACCCCAGACAGACACTTGGTCATCCTCTTTGCTTCTCCCCTTGAAATGTTATCTCTTTCATACTTTCAGACCCATACGTCTCTCCCTCTGTCTCCATAGCTGTCCTCTACCTGTTTATTAGCAAGGTATAGCTCTGCCCTCCTCAATTTGTCTGTCTTCACAAATCCTAATCTGACTATTCATAATCCCCAGTGCTGGCTTGATCCTGTTTTACTGGAACAAATGTACAAAGACACTTTGGATAACATTGGGGCATGGAACAGACTCGGGGTTAGACTTTACTGAGGTATTAGTTGGGGGTTGTAATGAAGGTCTTGTGGTTATGTCTTTTTAACTATTGGAGACAGGTCTGCTGGTATATCAGCAAAACAATTCCAGCAATTTGAATGTGAATCGCTGCATGCCTTTGCAGCCTTGTGTTCTTTTTACTTACCTTTGTTCACCTTTTCTCCCACCCTGGGTCAGAAGAGAAGTTCCCACGTGCTCCTACACATTGATTAGGAATCTGTGACACTGCCTTCTCTGATTGCTTTTTTGGAAGTGATGTCTTTTCTCCTCCGAATCCATTTTATACCATGTGTTCTTCATTTCTGACAGCTACCAGTCTGAATTCATTTTAAAGCTTTTCAGATATTTATCTCTCTCTCTTTCTCTCTTTTCTGGTTCTGATTTTTTAGGTTGTATGTGACCAAGAAGCAATTCAGCCAATTCCAGCATAAAATCTAATTTTGAGAGTCACAAAATAGGAAATCCCAAAGGGTAGCGTTGATGTAGCCACGGAGGGGCTCAGCAACCCGGTTATATCCCCCAGCCCCTGTCTCTTGACTCGATTTGCACCTGTCTTGGTTTCACTTGTAGGTAAATCCTGTCTATGTGGTGGCTTCTATTACATTGTACTTAAGAGAAATAAAAGAACTCACTTATTCCTGCATACAGTCCTGGACCAAGTCTTGTTGGCCTGGACTGGATTACATGCTTGATGCTGAGCCAAACACAAAAGATGGGAACCAGTTGGATGCATTGACTAGCCAAGTTGAAGGCAGGTGTGGACACCTGGAGCTGAAGGGTGGAGCCAGCTCTACTCCGACCTCACCAGCAGAGGGAGGTTACATGTCAATATCTTATACTGAACAGGCTAAGGGGAGTAAGACAGCACAACGTCCTGTGAGATGAATTCACTTGTTTCTTTCTAGCCAGCCTTGCTCCACGACCAGCTCACTCTTTGTGCCAACAGCCTTAAACCCACTGCTCGTGTTAGTTTTATATATTTGAGTGGAATCCACTCTACACTGGCCTAATGCCCTTGCTTCTTGGCACAGCCATTTCTGATTCCACAGGAACTGTAATTTGGTAAAAAGGATAACAGGAAGCATTGTAGTGTGAAACTGTGGGAACACAAGCATCTGTTGGGTACTTTGGAAACACAAGGGAGATGTGTGGAAGGAGCCTAAGCAGAACATTTGTTGTTGCCACAACTTGGCTGTTTGATGGTTTTATGGTAGGCCCTGGAATGTGGGTCAACATGGGCACGGTAACCACTGCATACATTTAGGTAGTTGCCTGGCCTTTTCCTGCTATGCTTTGAGCATTGTGCAGACTGTACAAGGTTGCACCGAAGTTCCGTGAACAGATACTTTCATGAGGCACCTGAGCTTAGTGGATACTCAGGGTTATCAGTGCACTTAATAGATTGAACCTATATTGGGGTAAATCATTAGAGCCAAGAGTGTAAAGGATTTTTGAGTCAGGTGCAACTAGGCTCAAATCTCCGAGTAGTCCCTTAGCTGTGTGGACTATATGCCCACTAGGGAATCACTCTGATCCTCAGTGTATTAATTTGTTAATACACTTATGGGTACTCATTGGGGCATTATATGTAAAGGGTATGCATATAGTAATACTTAATAAAATGTTACATTTTTCTCTCTTTATAAGCACTGATAATGTCTCCTTGTATAACTGCTGTATAGAAACCAAAGGTTCTTCATGCAGAAATTCTCAATTTTTGGGATCTAGAGGTACTAGGAGGGCATCCATCATGGTAAAGATGGGGCCAGCCAAGTCATCTGTGGCCGTAGAGACTAGCACGTGTGGGATTTTGATGAAGCTTAGATTATTTGTATCCTTATGTGTCTTATGTATTGCAAGGGAAAAAACCCAAAATGATAGGGATATTGAAGAATGATTCAGCAGCCATTTGATCACAAGACTAAAATTATAATAATTTATGATGGACAGATGGACATTGTGTGTTTATAGATGTGAAATTTTGAGAAAGAAAACAGCTATGTCCATGTAGAGCACTGGCTGAGGATACAAAACCCCAGTCTGACCACAAGGACATACCACACACCCACAAAATGAGGAACATTCATATTTTCATACATGTGAGATGTATTGGGGACTGAATGTAGAAAAGAACTTGTGTCATAAAGAAACAAGGGAAAGATTTTGGAAATGTTCCATTTCTAGACCTGCCTGACCCTTAAATGCAATGTCATAGCTCAGACTGGATTTTGGCTAGAAGGGAAAATTTGTAAAGGGCATTATTAGATCAACTAGCCAAGCGGGAATGTGAACGGTAGGTTAGATATTGGCACTGTGGTGGTGTAGATAGCTCACTGTACTGTGATTGACTCATTTTTTAAGGAAGTATACACATAGGCATTTAGGCTTAAGCATCTATAAAATAAATAATTTACCTTAAACTGGTTTAGTAAAATATACACATACACATATATCTAAATATATATCTATATACATACACATAGGAAGACAGGAAGAAGATGAATGAAGGGGGGACGGAGATAGAAAGGGGAAAGAGAATGATATGAGAGGAAAGTGGGACGAAATCTTAAATGAATCTGGGTGATTAATTTAATTTCTCCATATTATATTTATAAAAATTTGAAAAGAAAATCAAAAGTCCTCGCGAAAAGTTAAATGCAGTATCTATTCTGGAGACCCCATGTTACCAAAGTGTTAAGATGGTGATGATGAACAGGTGTGTGCTAACAAAGTTTCTTGGTGAATCTCCAGCCTCAGGTACGTTATCTTTAACAGATCTTGTGTGGTAACCACAGCAGGTGTGAGTGTGCTAATGCAGCAGCCTTGTCGTGTCAAACTTCTCAATTTTCCAAAAATTAATTTAAGCCTCATGCTAAATTTCTGTCCCAATAGCTGGCCGCAGATTCAAAGAGGAGCCTCTGTTTCCATGCTAGCAACCACAGCAGTGTTAGGTGGGTGAGAAAGCAAGGTGCATGGCCCACAGAACGTGGAGTTTCCTGCTCCCTGAGGCTCTAGTTAATGTCCTTGTTTCTTTCCCATATTAAGTACTTGCGGACTCTGTGTGTCACAGAGTCTGAAACCAGGGACTTCTTGAAGCTACCTAACATGGTGTGGTCATGAGCTCTTCAAGGTACCTCATGCCCACCCCTCTTCACCCAATCCGACTTCCATCAGCATAATTTTCCAAAGTATAAGAGTTTTCAAAAGATCAGAGAGGACACAGATTCTTTTCATCTGGTTTCTTGCTTAGAATTGACTTAAACAGGGAGGTAGCAATCAAAGAAAACAAAATACAAATTAATATTAAAAATGTCAAAAAAATCCCCCACCATTTTTCATGTCTCATTTAAAGTTCAAGTTAGAATTTAAAATCCCATTTTCATCCAGAGTGGGAGTTGCTGGTCTACGGTAGCCATTTCTTCACTAACCAGAAGTTGTCACATCTAGAAAACCCCAAACAGCCCCAGGTTAGTCACATATCTAGGGTCAATGGGAAACATTTGTGAATCTTGCTTTTCTAGAGTGGAAGGCTCAAGATACAGTGTTTCACTTTTTTTTTTTTTTTTTTTTTTTTTTTTTTGCACTTAAAGACAGTACTTTAAACCTGGTGTCATGTTAAAAGAAAACCTACAAATACATAACATTGACTTGATGCTATTCAGGGAATCAATACTCTCTCAATGTTTCTTCAGAGAAATATCAGTCTAGCTGTTTTGATTCCCATTACTGTAGCTGTTAACATTGACAAACTTCTGGGAAAGGTGATTAGAAGATCAAAGTTAATGTTATTTTATTTTTATTATTATTATTTTTTACCTCTCATCAAAGAAGCCAACAGTGAGCAACTTTGAGCATCTCGAAGGCTCTGAAGTGTGAGGAAGATGAAATCTGTCCATGGAGAGAGCCCATCCAAGACTGCTCTCCATGGACTGGCCATTGTCACAGGAAACAAAGACCTGGGTGAATCATGTAGAAGGGGAAAAAGTAGCTCATGATCCTGGGCTCTGCATACTGCCTGTGGCATGTGCATTGTCTCAGTCTTTGCCACAGTGCTGAAAATAGCTAATTACACGTAGCCATTTTGCAAATGGGGAGACTAGGACCCTCAGAGGTTTCCCAAGGTCACATGGCACTTCGCAGAAGAACCAGGTTTCCTCATTCATATATTTGTTTCTTTGGTTCCAGTTGGTTTTGACTCTGCTGCTGTGTTTAGGTTTTTTGTTTTGTTTCCTTCCCTACCATCCTCCCCAAATTTGGCTCTTATTTTCACAGGTTTCCTATGTGTGTCCTAAATACCCAAGTCCTCTTTGGTAAGATAATTGGTCAGTCAATAGGACACAGGTACATCATGGTTCTGTGACTGATTTTGATCCAGTCCTCAAAGTCTGGCCATACTTCTTGGGAGAACAGCCTGGCAGTCTGGTGGGAAGGAGAATTTCTGGGAACCTATCCATGGCTGGGCAAGAGAAAACACACCATGGATTTGTTGTGTGTTGATGTAGTGACACAACAGAGAAGTGAGTGTGCAGAACTGGGGCCTGAGGGCTTTGAGGGAGGAGAAGCTGGCTAGGGCAGAGCTCTCTTTCTATGGATCAACTGGGTCTCTTTTGGTGGTTGTATGACATCATAGCATAGTGCTGCTATAATGTTTTGCTCAAGTGCTCAAGGGATTTCCAAGGGAGTGAGTGAAAACAAATAAAGACTTCCTTTAAAAAAGTGTTTAGTTTGATTTAGCTTTTTAAACTAAGGCAATGAACACATCAGGAGATCTTATATAAGACCAGGCATGGAAAGGCTCCTTATCCTGGAGTTCAGATGCCTCAAAAGTTTGGGAATTTGCTCTGGGACCATATCTGGCAGGGAATGGAGCCTACATTGAACCTAGTTAGACATTGGGGTCAAGTCAGTGTGTTTCCTACAGAAAAGACTTTGCAGGGCCTTAACTACCACACGCCCTGTGCCTAGTGGTGCTAGTCCATGAGTAAGATTTAACAAAGCAGTGATGAAGGGAAAGAGAGAAAACAGAAGGAGGGCTAAGAAGATCCTAAGCTTGGGTGGCAGTGTAGTCCCCCACTATCCCAATTGTTCTTCTCTTTCTCCCTGGCCGGAATACTGGAAAGCTGTGTCAAAACTTGTCTTTGAGGCTGGGGTTGTGGCTCAGTTGGTAGAGTGTTTGCCTACCTCACACAGCTCTGGGCTTGATTCCCTTTATATCATAATAGGTATGGTGGTGTATACTGTAATCCCAGTACTTGGAAGTTGCAAATAGGAAGATCAAGAGTTCAAGACAACCCTCAGCTTTCTACCACGTGCATAAGTCACTGACACAAGACAGTGGGGGTGTGGTGCAGCATCTACTAAGGGCCTCTCTCCTGTTCCACGTAGGGCACATTAAAGATACACTTTCCTCAGCCCCTCTAGCTCCTCTGAGAGTTGGATCCCACTGTTTTCAACAATAGGATGAAAATGCTAAGACCTGAGAGGGTAAATGACTGGGGTCTAGCAGTACTGGAAGAACTTTGGCTTGTAAAGGATTCTTTGAGGGTCTGCTACTCTTGAGTGAAACATACTTGGCTTGAGGGGGAAAAAAAGAAAACTTAGAAGGCTACAAGCTTTTCCAAAATCATTTCAGGAAACTGGTGGCTGTTATATTTCCTGAGCTCCCACTTGTAAGCCAGTTTCAAAGCAAGGCAGGTTCATGCACTTCCCTGGCTTAAAAAAAAAAAGATTATGATTCCTTAGGGATCTCAAAGTCTTGAACTTTCCTGGCTGGCACAGGCTTTTCTGGGCATGCACACAGCTTGTTAACTGAGAATTCACCAGAGGCATGACCTTTCCTTTGTCCCTCTGCACACCAGTCAGCCTCAGGTTGTGCCACGTGGGATTACCAGCTCTCATGGGCAAGGAAAGAAGCACATAGAAAATGTGCTGGTGAGTGAACCATTATAAGACTCCATGGTTCTATGTTGCAGGTTAAGAGGGGACAACATTATCAGGTCCAGGCTGGTCTCTTTCATCTCAACTTTGAGTGCCTAGGATAGGCTTGGCCTTGTGTTAGAATATGACTTAATCTTTAGAAGTGGGGTTTTCTTTCATTAAATAGATACATGGTCTCTAAGAGATTAGGGAATTTGTTCATGTTTCCCCAACTGGTGGGAGGCAGAAACCAAATTCAAATGCAGTTGATCCAGTTGTCTGGAACTGAAGCCGTTCTTCTCTCTAGAGACTTGCTTGGCTGTCACATGGAGGCATGGGGACATTTTCTCCTCATCTTTGGGCTATTGCCCCACTCACCTTCTATCTCTGAAACTCCACACCGGGCTCAGTAATTCTGAGCTTGCCTTTTTGGCTCGCTGGCCAAGCAGGTAGATGGGATGGACAGTGTGTAGCCTGCTGGTCCCGTGTCCTTGGCTGCAGAGTGGAGGGCTGCTCTCTGCCTCTCTTCTGGACTCACTGCCAGGTTATAACGAGGATACCTCTGTCTGCTTCCAGAGATCTAATTGTGGTTGCGTAGAGTCAGAGAACAGCAGGCAGAGCCCTGGAAGGGGTCTGGTGGGCTTGGAACAGTCCATTCTGTTGGATCCACAACCTTATCCAGAAACCGTGCTAGGTTTTAGCCTCCTAGCAGGATGTGAACTTGGATGGCTCTGCCTTTCTGCTGCCCAGCCACAGCAGTCAGCACTCTTTAACTGTTTGGTGCAGTAAGAACTCACAGCAGGACCACAGACACCCTTAAGCATTTTACAAATATTCATTCATTTTAATTTTCACAACACTTTAAAATAGGTCGATTATTACCTACCCGTGTTACAGAAGAAGAAATCGAGGTGCAAAGAAGTTCACATCACTTTCCCATTGTCACACAGGAAGAGAGGAGCCGGGACTTGAACTTATGGAGTTGGCATCTGGAAGTCAGTCTTCTCTGAGTCCCCACTCTCCCCTGTACTTGTGCCTAGTCCTGGAATGGATTTGATCAGATTCAGCCAGCCAGAGAAGTTTTGGGGCAAAATCCAAAAAGTTACCTTTTTTCATTCTTATTCCTTCTTTATTTTCTGTCTTTCTGTAACTTATCCAAGATATTATATTTGCTTTTTCATCTCCCTTCCTCTTTACTTATTTCTTATGCTGGTACATAGTAGCTGGTTATCAGACAGTGGCTGAGGGGCTTGTCTGTGAGCTTGTAGGTCAGGGAATGTGTGTGCCTGTCAACCTCAGCAGCCAGATAACACTGGTGCGTACACTAGGCTGTATGTTTGTGGGTCAGAGCATGGATGCACAGATGGACCAATGCCTTTCATCCCTGTGCCTTAGCAATCAACCTCTAAAAGGCTTTTCCTGAGGGAGCTCAGGGCCGGCTGCCTTAAGAATAAAGGACGGCAAGAAGCTGAAGACACAAATCTGAACTGAGTAGGAGCGATGGCAGGCATCACACATTGATTTGCAGTTCACAGGACGTTTTTAAATTTGTAAGCATGTTTATGCCTGTGAGTCTGTGTGGGTATATGTACAAATGAGTGCAGGTGCCCACGGAGAGCAGAAGAACGTGGTGAATCTCCTGGAACTGGAGTTACAGGTGGTTATATGTAGCCTGGTATGAGTCCTGCGGCCTAAACTCGGGTTCTCTGCAAGATCGGCATGCGCTTTAAACTGCTGAGTGTCACAACGGTTTATACACTTTGTTCTATTAATCTCCATGGTGGCGTGCTATAGGCATCCAGATGAATGCTCCATTTCATAGACGAGGAGGAAACTGAGGTGAGGAGAAGGGATGACTTGCCCAAGATCCCTTTTCTCTGCACCTAATAGTCCTCCCATTACTCTACAGGATTTGAACTCATCAGGGTGAGGGGCAAGATAATCACAGAGTAGCCTGTACCTAAGAGTGGCTAAGTGAGCCAGAGAAGCCCTGAGCAGGACTGGCAGAGGAACTGGCTGCTCGTAACAGGGACTCAGGCCTCTTGGTGAGTTATGAATATCAATCTCCAAGGTCCTGCACTGGCTGAGGAACAGTGGGTGTTGATGCCCAAGCTTTTGCCACTGGACAGAAGGCATAGGAAGCTCTTCTGGGCTTCCCCCACCAGCACCTGACAGGACAGCCAGACTCTGTCTGCTGCAGGAATGCCCAAAGACGTTGGCTATTCTCTGCTTTTAGAGAATGCCATCAAACAACCTGCCAGTTTCTTACACCCACATCAGCAAAATTTTGGGGGGGACCTTCTGCCTGTGGAAGTCCATTGTGCAGGCTCTCAGGCATTAGCTTCTGCGAGCCCTGCCTTGTGAGGTGGTAAAATATGATGAAATTAGTGAAGGCAGGGTGGGGGGGAAGCTTTGTGAAATGCGTTTTGATTTCTGTCTCGTCCCTTTTCCTATGTCCTCACTTTGGGTCAGGTCTTTCCCATCTCTTGTCCCCTGCAGGGTTTCTCTAACCTTGGCTCTCTGACCCACCCACACAGTCACCACAGTGCCTAACCCAAAACAGAAGTGGTTATATGTAAACAGGCCACGTCTGCCTTTTTCACTCATGAGGAATTTCTCACCACCATCACCCGGCCCTTCCCATCTCTGAACCAGCCTCACCCAGTCCTACACATGCATGCCTAATTCTACACAGGACAGAAAGGGCTCACCTCCCCTTGTCCTGCTTTCCTGCTTTTGTTTCTGTTTATGGTCCTTTCTCCTCTTCCCTTATATCCTTCTAGATCCACCATACACACAGAGAGAGTTGTCAGTGAGTGTTTCCAAGCTCAGCACATCCTTGCAAACAGCGCTGGTCTCTTTTTCTTCCCAGTGTTTGATACAGTTTCTAGCATGGTGCTCAAACAATGAATGTTAGTCACCATCTTGTTTCTGACTCCCAGGCTGCTCTCAGGGACAGCAGTGGGGTCTTTTCAGCCCAGCTTCTGATACTCAGGACAAAACTGTGGCTCTGTCTTATGAAAGATTTGTGACTAATTGATAGTGGCACTGCAGTCCGGCAGGACAGAGATGTGGGCTCTTCTCAGCTGTGGCTTTTTTTTTTGTTCCTCAGAACAAGTAAGCCCCAAGAAGCGCAGACACTAGAGCTCTGATAAGATTT
>CM053763.1:78162094-78175753 GCA_028658305.1 Pachyuromys duprasi | reverse complement strand
GAGAATTAGCTTCTCCCAGGTACAAGCTATTTGTTGTCCAGTGCAAAATGATGAAACTTGAAACCTTATATTCCCAAACAACAAAAATGAACTCAGTAAGCCAGGTGCAATAGCGCATACCTGTAATCCCAGCACTCTGGGAGGCAGAGGCAAGAGGATCTCTGTGAGTTTGAGGCCAATCTGGTCTACAAAGTGAGTCTAGGATAGCCAAAGCTACACAGAGAAACCTGTCCTGAAAAAAAAATGAACTCAGAAGGTTGTATGAATATACATACATACATACATACATACATACATGCATGCATGTATATAACAATAATAGTTATATACAAAGAAGAAGAAGAGGGTATCAACTTTAGAGGGAGGGGTTGGTAGTGGTTAGAGGGAGGGTATCTGGGAGGGCCTAGAGGGAGTGAAGAAAGTATATAATTCTATTTCAATCAGAAACATATTAAAAATAAAAATGAAATTTTCTTTTAAAAGATGAGGAAGCCAGGCCTAGAACCTTCCAGGAACTTCACAGAGGTTGAAGCAGTAGCAAGTAGTAGTCCGGCACTGTTCAAAAGGTAGCCCTAGGCCTAGCTGCTCCATCCTCACTTAAAGCTTGGGGAAAATGCAAATTCTCAGGGACAGTCACATCAAATGAGAAACTTTAAAGTAGACTCTCCAGGAGTTGTTGAAAGACCCTAAGTACAGCCCAACCATATTCATACTGAGGGCTGTACACTCACAAGGCTCCGGTCATTGTGCCTCCTGTGCACACTGCTGTCTCACAGAAGACACGGAAGGAGGCCGGACTTGGGTGGTTTATCATAGTCTCTCCCATCCCAGTGGCCTTGACCCTGTGAACTCATTAATGCTCTTAACAGGTTGCAAGGTGACACCAGCCACTGTATACTGATGTTTGTGCTAACCTCTGGGACTTTTTGTTATCAATGGGTTTCAGAGCCCTTTGGGAAACATGTGGCAGTGGGAAGGGATAGCTGGCTGCTTTCCACAGATTCCTAAGAAGAAGAACAACAACAAAAGCAACGTTTCTGAGTTTGTTTATTCAATCAGACATGATGGTGTACATTTGACTTCTGGAGGGTCCACCAGCCTTCTGTGGGAAGGGACCTTGTGGGAAGCCTGGGACTGGCTCTAGAGTTGTAAAGTCTTCGTCAGACAGGACAGCTATTCTGCAGAGGCCTTTTCCTCTCTTTTATATGAGTGTCTGAGTGTGTTCATGAGTCTGTGCAGGCACATGAGCACGCATACACATGTGCCCCCACACACAAGCAAGCAGGCATGAAAGCATGCACGTGCATACTCACACCCTCCACACTTGCTCTGGATGGACCTCTCCAGTTGGCTTTGTTTCTAACAAGTAGAGAAAATAGTTTTCTTTACCATCTGCCTAGAAACTGACATGGTTTTTTTTCCCCCTTAGTTTGTTTCTGATTCTGATGAAGGATGCTATTGAACTTTCTGGCTACATTCTAAAGTTAGAGTGAATGGAGGAGTTTCATTTATTTATTTATTTGTTTGTTTGTTTTCTGTTCCTTGAGGAAGTGTGGAAGATTGTGCTGGCCCCTGTCCCTGCCACTGCTTCCTCCCTTCCCTCCTCTGCAGTGAGCTGTGTGTTGTATCTAGTGTATCTAATTGCTCCATTTCCCTAGCATTGATTTCTTAGGCTGGTCTACTTGGAACATGTTTCCCATTGATGCTCACCCAAGAGACTTTCTTTGACCTCTGTTCCCATTCCCTGGGGTGGACACTGCTGGGCTGTACTCTGTGTGTCCATAAATTATCACATGATGCTGCCTTCACCTTCTGTGCCTGGAACCCCAGACTTGCTTGGTGCCCAGCATACTGCATGTGCCTCAGACATGTTTGCTTGAACTAAACTGAAACCATTTTATTTTTTTATCTTCAGTACTCATGTGACTAAGAGCAGATATTATTGGCTCCATCCTGTAAATGAGGAAACAGGCTCAGAGGATATGTGGCAGGCACTGAGGTTTGGTAGGTTTGAGTGAGGTGGGTCATAGGTTTTTGTCTGTAAAAGCATAGATCACTGTTCCTTCTCCTCAGCAGGGTTGTCTTTAGCCTTTCCAGAATGATTATCTCTCCCCAGTCACATTCACTTGATTGTGTGTTCAAGACTCCTTGGGAAACCATCGGTTTAAGAAAGAAAAAGAAAGGGCACAGATAAAATCATTAAGCAGACTCACTTTCTGACTCAGGTTTCATTTGCTGCAAGGCTTCTGCACTGAGTAGGACAGCTGGTTTACAGGGCTGATAAGTCTTCATCAGGGCTTTCAATAAAGACCACTTTGGCTGTGAGCAGCACAGAAAGGCTGTTTATAAAAGCAGAGAAAGTATCTTAACACAGGGACCAAGAAGGCTACCTTGAGGGCTGTGTTTAAGTAAGGCTTCAAACTGTTCGGATTTTCTAGTTTTCTGGAAATAGGTATTGTTTCTGGAGCAGATCTTATTATTACCCTAAGTAGTGAATGCTGGTTCTCAGCCCATAAATAGGTTGTTGCATATATTAATTTCACTCGGTCTCCAAGATACACCATCTCTCACCAATATACCTGTAATAGGTATATTGGTTCTTCCACCTCTCCAGAGCCATTTTTCACTCAAAATTTGCCACTGAAATGCTGAATGACCATTGACAGTTTTCAATCCACTATGCTACGTAAGGTGTGATCCAAAAGCTGGAAGAGACACAGAATGGAACCAGCTAGTCACAAGCTAATACTGAATACCAGACTGATTGTTAACTCTGTTTGTTAACATACATAAAGTTTATTACTTTGTCTGTCTATCTGTTTATGTTTATGTTTATATATGTAGCCTCCTACCTTTTGTACTTTGGGTAGTTGTGGGTCTTTATATGGTCTAGTTGTCGGCTAGTGAGGTATCATAATGCCCCAAGCACTGCAGGTGCTTGCCACTGCTCTTTGTTATGCTTCAGAACATGATGGTAAGATCCTATGCAGTAGACACCATATTTTTGAGTCATAGAACATGGTGAAATTAAGCTGGTATCAACCTGGCACTATCAATCTCCCAAGAAATTATGGATAGGTAGGTAGTAGGCCTTAGGGGAGAGCCTGTTATTACATTCTGTTAAAAAAAACACAGTATTAAGACCACAGAAGAGGACATTGCAGCCAGCCTTGAAGAGAGGTGGTAGAAGAGAGGTCCTTCCCTATCAGTGCACTTGGAAAGGGGCGGGGAAGAGATGAGGGAAGGATGGGGGGGGAATGGGAAGGAATGAGGGAGGGGGCTATGTCTGGGATTCAAAGTACATAACCTGTGATTAATATAAAAATAAAATAAAATAAAAAACAGTATTAAACAAAATCCTAATGATTTTCTGTTATATCCATATATCAATGCATTTCTCAGCCCCATCTGAGAAGCTTCTGTCTGTTAAAATTAATGGTAAAAAATGTAGCTTGCACTTAATATGTTTAATTCATATCTCCTAATAACTCTTTTATTATACTTTATGAATGCTTTATTTATATTCTTACATTGGTTATAATTTTAAAATCAGACAATAGTTGTACACTCACCCTTTGAGCTGCTGTATGTACAATACTGAATGGCAGATCTCTAGAGCTTCTTCTTCCTACTTGACTGAAATTTAGAATTAATATAGTTTAACCTCAAAGCCCTTTTTTCTGGAGCTAGGGAGATATCTCAGAAGTTAAGAACACTGTTGCTCTTCCAGAGAACTTGGGGTTGAGTCCTAGAACCCTCATGGCAGCTCACAATGGAATATACCTCAAATTCTAGGGTATCTGATGTCCTCTTTGGACTTCTGTGGGCAACAGATACACATACACAGAGGAAAACACCCATACACATAAAAGAAAAACAAACAAGAAACAACAAGACAATGGCCAAGGGAAGGCAAGTCACAAAAGAAGGGACATATGTATTCTTGTACAATATACAATTAGATCATTGCTCCCTGAAAACCCAAGGGGAGCACACATCAAGGTCAGACTCAGTTGCATAGGGAGTTTCAAGCTAGTGGAGGAGACACTGTCTCAAAAACATAAAACCCCCCCAAACAAATGAACCAATCAACCTCCTAGAGTTTGCCCAAAACATTCATAACTGCTATGGGTCCTGGCTCCAAAGGGAAAGGTACAATGACATTCTCTCTGGCGGTACCCCATCCACTGGGCTGCCTTCACATTATAGTATAATCAGCCAGCACAGTCTAAACCACAAGAGCTGCACATTGACTGAGTTAGAATGAAGGTCACGATAAAGAATATAGCTGGTGACTTAACTGGTTCAACATCAAGTAGGCATAAGGAGCCTGGGCTTTGTTTTAATAATAAGAAATAGCCACCAAAGTTTACAGACAGGCAGGGTGAAAATGGAGAACAAAGAGACGGCAAGAAATTTTCATAGACTGGTGGTCAGTATACTTTTAACTCTCCCCTGAGCCAGGCACTGTGTGGGTGCAAGGGCGCAGGGGTGGGGAAGGCAGCTGTGCAAACATGGAAGAATCTTGGGGTGAGATTCAGTTAGGAGACTGCTCCAGACTTTTGGAAGAGAAACATAGTGGCCAGGAAGGAGACTAGAATTGCCCTGATAGTGGAGTCTAGAGGGGCACAGGTGGGCTAAATGTCAAATTGACAGGGCTTCATGATGGATTAGATATGGGAGGTGAGCTCAAAGGAATGAAGAATGGTGGACGCCCAGGTGTCTGGTTAGGGAAACGGAGTAGATTGACGGTGCCTCTTATTTTGATATGTTCACTCCATACTGAGAAAGGCCAATCCAGCCTTTTCAGTCAGCTTCTTGTTTCTAGGAACAAATGCTTAAAATACAGCAAAGTTTCCTAGAAAAGTGTCACAAGAAATTCTTGAGATGGTTAAGAAACACCAGTAATAATATAGCAAATACCTGAGGTAAAATGATGACAAAATAATTGGCAACATATAGCAAGTAAAGATTTATTTTGGCCAACAGCCTTAGAATCGTCAGTCCATACCTGGTGGGCCCTTGGCTTTAGTCCTGTGGTATTACTTAACTGTAGGAGTGTATGAGGGAGGAAAGTAGCTCATTGCATGGTTGGGAAGCAAAGAGAGAGGGTCTCACTGTCCTCTTAAGGTCATCTTGGGGTTGATATGGAGCTACTGTGTATTCAAATATTAATTGCTTGCCCCCCAAGATCCTTACTGTTGACAAGCAAATCTCACATATCCAAAATGTCTTGCCTCCCAAATTATCCTTGATTGGCTAAATAAAGTTGCCGACAGCCTGGACTGGGCAGAAGAGAGGTAGGTGGAGCCAAAGGTTGAGGACTTGGGGGTGGCAGAAGGACCAGGAGGAGGAAATGGAAGAGGAAGAAGAGAGCAGGTCATCGTGGGTTAGCACATGGCTGGGAGGAGCTTGCTCTGAGGATTGGCATGATGAAGAGAAGCAGTCCCAAGTGGAAAAGATGTACAAGTTTTTAATGGTGGGTTTGGCTGGGAAAATAGTTTAGAGGATTAATATCTGCCCAGCCCCAGTGCAGTAAGTATTATCAACAGGTTTTTGTGACCTGTTTTTTTTTTTATAGAATAGCAGGATAAGGAATAACTACCACCGCAATAATGATATGAATCAATATTAAATATTATTAATCATACAACACATTTCTTTGAAGACTGTCCTCTGGGCTCTACCATCTCCCAATAATACTTTCCTGAAGTCCAAGCCTTTACCATATGGACCTTTGAGAGGTGTTTATGATCTGAACCATAGCTCCAGCTTCGATGGTACAATGTAGAAAGTGGGGTGAGAAATGGAATAAAGGGCTAAGTCCTAGGCTGCCCACTTTAGGCCTAGGTCAGCTCTATGTGGGCAAGGTTAGGAGCATTCCCAGGTGTGAAAGGTGGGGTTTGAGGCGAGGGAACAAACTCAGGGTGAGAGTCCACTGCCACAGTTTAAAGAATTCAGCATTTGTGCTCTCTCCTTGTCTCTCTCTCTCTGTAATCTGTTATCTTCATCTTCTTTATCTGCATCATGCTTCACTAAAGCTCCTGACTTAATCCAGCTTGATTTGTCCTCACGTCACCATCTGGCACTGAGTCATGTGCTTTTCAGTTAAAGGGAGGAGAATGAGTCTATTCAGAAATGGGAACCTGTGACTGGATGCCTTCATGGAGTGTTGCAGCCAAAGCTGCGCTTGTACCCAGCCTTTGGGTGCGTTTAGTTAAAAGGCTTTGGGGGATTAAATAGGAAACAGAATTCTTGCAGGAAAGTGTCCCACAATTTCAAGGGCTTTGCTCTGTCACTAATCATTAAAATCAACCCAAAGCATCTGGGCATGCTTACAGAGGGCCTGTGGGCACGTTGCTTCTTAGCTCTGGGTAAGAGGATGTGGCTATGGCATTATCAGCGACCAACACTGGTCGCTGGTATTTATAGCCTCACAGCGCTGGGCAGATGGCAGGAGGGTTAGGTGAAAGTGTACTAGACCAGGTGTTAGATCTGACTGTAGGGTTTCTCAAAAGTGTGGTATGAGGACCTTCAGCTGCATCAGACCTACCTGGGAAGGGAGGATGATTTGATTCACTATCACCTCAGGAGACTCCATTTTTAACAGTGCATTTCTCAGTGTTCCCCAAAGGCCATCATTTTAAGTAATACTGACCTGTGGCTGCAGCTCAGACATTTGACCTAATGGTCTTGGGTGGCTCAATCTTCATTCAGAGTGCAGGGCTAAGCTCGTTGGGCTGTATTGAGGAAATACTACATGTGTATTTGACCCACAGACCTTTAATTACATTTCCTTATTTCTCTCTCTATCTCTCCATCTTTCTCTGTCTTCCTCTCTTTTGGACAGGGTTCTGTGTGTTGCTTTGGCTGTCCTGGAACTCACTCTCTAGACCAGGCCTTCAACTTACAGAGATCCATCTGACTCTGGGATTAAAGGCGTGTGCCACACCATCCTTTTTCAACTTAAAAAAAATCTCCCCATTTTCTATGTTGTGCCTAATTTAAAAGTCTGAAAATTTATATTGAGCATTCAAATCCTTTATTAAATGTTCTGTTATAAGCATTTATCATGCATATATCTTAGGGCCGTATAAGTGATGCCAAAGCACCTTAAGTTAAAGGATTTTCAAAGACAACTCTGAAACACATGTGATGTTTGCCTTTAAAACTATCTTTAGACATTCATCCTCACCCCCACAGAAGGTGTGACTCCACTATACTTAAGACTTGATGATTGACTTATTTTTGTGCCTTGGGTATTTTTTTTTTAATCTTCAAAATCAAAGTAATGACATTTTATGGGTTGCTGGGTAGATACATGAGCTCACAGTTGTAAAAGGAAGTTTAAATGGAAGGAGTTTGAGGTTAGGCTAAAGTAGAACCGACAGTGATAGTTACTTCTGTGGTGGGATGGCCTTCTGGGTCAATGCCCAGAAACAGGAGGACATCCTCCTGCCATAGCCACAGACAAGGAATATCTTGAGTCAGTCTGGTATTTAAGGAGGTGTCTCTTTCCCTCATTGTCACATCCTATCATTGAAGAGATGTCCCTAGTTTTAATAAAGATACTTTCCATATTGTCTTTTCTGTCTGAAGTCCTTTGTTCAGCTTGCAGGCCTGTCTCTCCTTTCTTGGGTTTGCAGCATTTTGTCTGCCGTTCATTCATGTTG
Organism: Pachyuromys duprasi; assembly: GCA_028658305.1. Lineage (NCBI taxonomy): Eukaryota > Metazoa > Chordata > Mammalia > Rodentia > Muridae > Pachyuromys > Pachyuromys duprasi. Next base: position 78,168,080 of record CM053763.1, on the reverse strand, counting down.
CAACAGTATTTTAAAATCTGCATTCTCCTTGTTTGTAGATTTAAAGGATGCCAGTCTCCTTATGTTCTCTAGGCCATTAACTCAGGGTCTCCTGTGTGGGTGGACAGACACTCATGCCAACTGATGACACCTACTAAACCCCATTTTTAAGGAATATATCCGTGACAGTGTTTGCCAGAATGTTCCTTCCAGCACAGTGCTTCATGGCTGGGTGAGAAGAAGAAGTTTCCAGTCACACATGCTCTCAAACCTTGCACTATTGGATTTGTTTATAACAGAGTACCATGAGTTTTAAACAGATATGGCACCTTTCCCCATGGGTTCTCTTGTGCTGGCTTCTACAGCACACTCACTGAGAAATGGTGTCTAGACAGAAGATCCATGGATTAGAGGAAAGAGTAAGTACTCACACAGAGACAGGGAGCAACATGTATTCAAATTCTACATCCACTGTTAGGGCAAAATGTTTCTATGCAAGACCAGCCAGGGCAAAATGGCTGGTTCTGGAATCTTGAGTGTTTTCATGTGTGGTTTCTGCTGCAAGATCCTTGGTTCTGCAGATAGTTTTGGGGCCTAGTAAAGATCTTGCCCTTTTTCTTTTCATCTTATACCTAGTATTGTCTCAGGTTCAGCAATGCATTCCCAGTGGCCTGTATGCTCCTTGCTAGAGCCCCATGCGGCTATTTTTCCATGACTCCTCATCTCCATGAAGCAAGGCACAACACTAATTTGCCTGTTCATGTAGCCATTCCTTCTACAAACTGTGTGTGAGGGCACTTTCTTCATACCCAAGTTTGTGGGCTTTTCCCTCCTACAGTTTCATCACCTGTCAATGCAGAAGGAGCTTGCTGACAGCAGGGGCAGCTTTGCCTTTCTTTGTGTCTCGTAGTAGCTTTTGTAAAAACGGTCTCCTTGGAAACTCACTTACACATAAATTCTCATCTCAAAAGGCTTTTGAGACTGAGACATGTTTCATTCTCCTTGCAGCCAGTTCAGAAAAGTGTCCTTCCTGAGCAGGAATCCTAATAGTCTTTCTCAGGTCTGTATGACCCAGATTTCAGTTACCTTTTGTAGAAGAGAAGGAACGTTAGTCAGCTTTTTATTACTATGACCGATATCTGAGATGATGAAAAGGAGGAAAAGTTTTCGTTTGGAGGGGAGAAAGCTCATAGCTTTAGAGATTCCACTCCATAATCAAGTGAACGAACTGCTTTTGGGGCTCTACTTTGGAGTGTGTGGTGAAGTAAAACAACCGTTCTCATATTTCACTCTGAATGTGAGAGCTGGGCCCAGGGCCCCAGAGGGTGTATTATATCACAGCTCCTGCATCTACAGCTCAGGAAACATGACAAAAGAGGGTCTGAAGGATGGAAAGAGACAGAATAGCAGAAAGACTGCCACAAAACAATCTATTCTATCGATAGACACACCAGTGTGAAAGGGGAAAATTGTCATGGGATCCTACTCCCTTTACTGTCTAAGAGTTTAGTGTCTCTTTTCTGAGAAAAGAGAAATAGCTTCTTCCAAGAATGAGCTTCCTTATTGGGTGTCCAGTGCAGAATGGTCAACCTTGAAACCTCATACACAAATGACAAAAAAGAACTCAGTAGTTTGTATTTATGTATATTTGTGTATTCACATATATACTAATGTGCGTATGTATGTATGCAACAATAATAACTAAAGAAACAGAAGCTATAAATATCAGAGTGAATGGGGGCATGTGAGAAGTTGGAAGAAGGGGACCTGGGAGGGGCTAGAAGGAGAAAAGGGAAGGGGAAAGTGATATAATTCTATTTTAGTTAAAATGTATAAAAATTAAATAAATTAAAAAGTGAAATCAAAGACTGTATCAGGGTCCCACCGTATCCTTAGGGCATATCTCCACTGACTTGAAGATTTCCCACTATGTCCCATCCCTGAAAGGTTTCACTACCAGCCACTCAGGACTCCACTCTGGGAATGAAGCCTTTATCACATGGGCCATTAAGGGATGTTCTAGATAGATGATAAAGCTAGCACCAACTGGTTGCTAAGAGTTCAATAAGCTTCTCTGCCCAGTGACTTTTAAATTTAGATGCTTTCATATTTCCCCATTTATATATATAGTGAAACTGGGACACAGACTTTTCACAGGAAGAAGCAAGTTTTAAACGTAGGCTTTGTCTGACTTACCTCTAGGTGTTAATAAGATTCTTCGAGAGTCCTGCCTAGCCATGATCTAGAAGATGCTCTCTGTGATGGAGAGGGAACTTTATACTCCCATGACTGATATGCAGTGTGAACCATTCTGAATCCAGCCAGATGCAGTCCCCTAGGTTGAGGAATTTGTGATTCACTGGAAACTACAGATAATGTTTAGCCACTATTACTGTTTTCCCCTTAGGGTCTTGAAGGAATCAAAGGACTAATTTGAGTACTTTTTTCTCTCTGCCTTATAAATTGTGTGTGCCAAAATAGGAAGATAGTTATTATTTGCATGTGGAACTACCTCACAGGTATTCATTTTTAGGAAACTCTTTGTCTCAGAAGCATTTTCTAAAAACAAACAAACAAACAAAAAACCTACCTATATCGTCACAGTGCCAGATGGTTCAGTACCTGTGTGGTTTAAGCAAGCCACACCCTCCTGATGCCTAACTATTGGGGTTCTCTGCTTTAATATGTCTATGTGAACATCTCTGCCTGTAAGCTAATAGAAGTAACTTACTGTTTCAGGTATCCCAATGTCTTAGTTTTCTATTCCAATGAAAAAACATTATAACCAAAACAACTTATAAAAAGAAAGCATTTAATTTGGGCTCATGATTTGGGCAGAGGATTAGAGTCATGACCATAATAACAGTAGGGGAGAGAGAGAGAGAGAGAGAAATTTAGAATACTAACAGGGAATGGCATGCACTTTTGGAAACTCAAAGTCTACCTCTAGTGACATATCTCCTCCAACAAGGCAATACCTTCGAATCCTTCCCAAATAGTTCCACCAACTGGAAACCAAGTATTCAATCATATGAGCCTATGGGTATCATTCTCATCCAAACTACAAATCCCTTCTGCCAAATCTAAAAAGCCCAAATCTATCAGCCTCCATATTATGGACACTAATGCCTATAAGGCTTTGATTCTTTGAATCTGTCTGGCTCAACCTTTCTCTTTTGCTACAAACCTTCTTGCCTCATCTTGATGGCTGACTCTTTGACCCTCCCCCATACAAGCTGGGGAGTGACAGACCGGCAAGATCCCAGGGGAGGACATTGCAGCCAGCCCTGAGGAGACAGGATGAGCTGGGGTTGGATGGAAGGGGAGGAGGTCCTCCCCTGTTGGTGGACTTGGAGGGGGCGGGAAGGAGGGAGGTGAGGGAGGGAGTGGGAGAGTGGGAGGGAATGAGGGAGGAGGCTATGCCTGGGATGCAAAGTACCTAACCTGTGATTGATATAAAAATAAATAAATTTTAAAAAAGGAAAACAAATTAAAAAAAAAAAAACCTTCTTGCCTCATCAGCCAAACATCTCTTGTCCTCAGTTCTTTCTCTGAATAACCACCTTTTTGCTCCAATTAAACTTGGCTATCTCTCTACTTCTACTCAGTAGCTTTTAAATATTCTTATGCCAGTGTCTTCATTACTTTTCCATTGCTGTGAAGAGACACTATAACCAAGGCAACTTATAAAAGAAAGCATTTAATTGGGAGAATAATTATAGTTGCACAGGTGATTCCATGACCTTTATGTGGAGAGCATGGTAGCAGGCAGGCGGACATGACACTGGAATACTGGCTGAGATCTTACATCTTATCCACAGGTAACTGGCAAAGAGAGTGATACAAGGTCTTGCATGGACTTTTGAAACTCCCAAACTCACTCCCAGTGCCACACCTCCTCTAACAAGGCCAAACCTCCTAATGCTTTCCAAATAGTTCCAGTAACTGGGACCAAACATTCAGATATATGAGCCTGTTAGGGCCATGCTCTCAAAGTACCACCTTCCATTCTCTGACCACCATAGGCACATGGCTATATTATAATGCAAAATGCATTTAATCTAACTTCAAAAGTCCCCATAGTCTTTCAAAGTCTCAACATTGTTTCACGTCCAAAGTTTCTTCTGGGACTCAAGGCAATCTGTATAAAAGCAAAAAGCAAATAGCAAATTATATACTGCCAATATATAATGGTGTGTGTCTTAGTTAGGATTACTGTCGCTATGATGAAACACCATGATCAAAAGCAAGTTGGAGAGGAAGGGATTTATTTAGCTTACTCTTCCACATTGTAGTCCATCACTGAGGGAAATCAGGACTGGAACTCAAACAGGGCAGGAACCTGGAGAGCTGATGCAGAAGCCATGGAGGGGTGCTGCTTATGGGCTTGATCCTCATGGCTTGTTCAGCCCTCTTTCTTGTAGAACACAGGCCCAGGAATGACACCATTCACTATGGACCGGGACCTTCTTTGTCAATCACTAATTAATAAAATACCTTACAGCTAGATTTCCTAGAGGTGTTTTTGCAATTGAAGTTTCTTCTTTCGGATAACTTTCATTAGTGTTAAATTGACATATGACTAGCCAGCACAGTGTAGAATATATATTACCATCCTTAAGTATGGGGAAGAAATACTGGAACAAAGCAAGACCAAAATCCAGCAGGGAAAACTGTAAATCCTGTATCTTTATGTCCAATATCAAAGGACCTAGTTGGCTCTTCAGATCTCCCATTTGTTCCGGCTTTGTTGACTGCAACACATTTCTCTCTATGGTTCCACTGCATGTACGAAGCTCTCATTAGCAGACATCCCATGGCTCTGGCATCTTTAACAACGTGGGTCCCCAATACAAGCTAGGTTTCACTTTCACAGCCTTATGCCATATTCTCTGCTGGCCTCCATGCAGGAACTCCCCCACCTCATGCCTGATCTCAGCAGTTTTCTTTAGCTACAAACGAAGAGTCCACAACCCCTTTACTCTTGTATCATTATTGAATCTAAAGCCAGAACCACATGGCCAAAGCTGCCAAGTTCAGCCTGTTAGTCTGGACCACGACCTCCTTCTTGAATTACATCACATAAAATTTCCTTTGTTGTTGCCCTTCAGGAACAGCTAATTCCTTAGTCCTCTTCACAAGTTATGGGACTACTTGGGTGGGATCCACTCCCTTTATTCCATTTTACATCAAGCCTTGCTTTAAATTCATCTAATTGAGCACAGGGCTTGGCTCCAGTATCACATTCCCTGGTATTCCTTTTCTCCTCAAGTTGCACATTTTCTATTTCTTTTTGCCCTGCTTTCTCAGCTTTGGTTTCTAATAACCACATGACACAGTAAATACTCAGCTGTCTTGGAATTGCCTCTGCCAGTGGGAATAGTTAAAAAAAAAAACTCTTCAATTTACCTTCTGGCAGATATTTAGGAAAAGGGCAGAAAGCAGCCTCTTTATTTGCCAAAATATTATAAGAATGGTCTTTAGCCCAGTCACTAATATTGTTCCCCTCTGAAACCTCTTGATCTGGGCTTCTATTGTCCACATTTCTCTTAGCATGACTGTCTTCCAAGTTCCTACTAGAATGACCTGTTAAGCCTTGTTTATAGCATTCAGCCACTTTTCATAATCCAAAGTTACAAAGTCCACATTCCTTTAATAAGCAGCTCAGTCAAGCTTGTCACAGCAATACCCTTGTCCCTGGTATCAACTTCTGTCTTAGTACATTTCTATTGCTGTGAAGAGACATGACCAAGGCAACTTATAAAAGAAAGCAGTTAATTGGGGGGTTTGCTTACTGTTTCAGAGAGTGAGTCAGCCCATGACCAGCATGCCAGCAGGTAGGTAGGCACAGCCTGGAGCAGTAGCTGGGAGCTTAATTCTTACCCATAGGCAGCAGGCAGAAAGATACACTGGTCCTGGTATGGGCTTTTGAAACTTCCAAGCCTATCCTCAGTGACACACCTCCTTCAACAAAGCCACACCTCCTAATCTTCCCCAAAACAGTTCT
>CM053763.1:78125974-78161994 GCA_028658305.1 Pachyuromys duprasi | reverse complement strand
GTATAAGCACTCATTTTTCATATTCCAGTTTTTAAAGCCAGTGATAAAATGATCCTTTACATGTCCACCATCCAGTTATAGGGGTAAAATGTAAATTATCTGAAGGGACCAGTCTATATAGCTGTAAAAAATATAAAAATAAAATAAATAAAACTAAAACATAAAATACTTTCAAATTAAGTGGCTACAAGCAAGTTTGACTTCTCACTCACACTATATCCTGATCTGTGATTCTCTTCTATGCGTTGTTTGAAGAAGTTCAACAGAACCTAAGCATCACCGTCAGATGTTCAGAAAGTAACAAAGGGAAAGAGCAATGTTGAATTGTATCCTAGTTTCTCAAGCTCCTCACTTACAAAGGACACTTCTGCATGGATTTCCTTGGCAGAGGCCAATCACTTGTACTGGCCTAGCTTCAAGGGGTAGGAAAATACAATTGTTCGGTTTCGCAGAAGGATGAACACCCTAAGTAGCATCACGGCTGTAGATACAGGTGAAGTGCTCTGTGGTCTCTACCCAGACCCATTTCTTTTATGTTCTCATGACAACATCACTAAACTTAATTTGTTATTATTTTCTTGTGGCTCTCGTTTGCCATTTCTCTGATTATTAGTGACATTGAACATCTTATTACTAATTTTTCAAGCTGCATTGTCTGATTTAGAAAGGATTATATTTGGCATTATTTGCACTGAGCCCTTTATGTGCTTTGGAAATTGATGTTGTGTTGAATATCTGAGCTATACTCTGCTATGTGGTTCACATTGTACTTTGTTATGTTTCAAAAGATTTTAACTACTTTCTTGTCTTTCAGTGTTTTGTTGATAGCATTTTTTATAGATCATTCTTAAGAAGTCCTGTACTGCCCTGAGGAAATAGCATTTTTTTTCTAGTCTTACTTTTTCATAGTTTGTCATTATTTTACCTTAAACCACAAGCTGTGACTTAGTCTTATTTTCCATAAGTGCAGATAATGAACAGTTTCAGCACCCAGGGATTGTTCATGTCTTTTCTGTTGTATATCAAACATTCCAGGGTGCCTTATTCCTCTCCATTAGTCTGTGTGTCTATTCCTGGGCCAACAAAAACATCGTCTTAATGGTTTCATAATTAAATACTAATATCAGATGGAATCAGCGTGCTTCCTCCCACCTCTGTTCTTCAAGATGGGTTTGTCTATTTTGGGATCATTGTTCTACCTCGCAGATTCTTTCCGAACAGGCTCATCACATTCTTTGAAAACTTTCATTGGAATTTTGATTTGTTTATTCAACAACATTTGTATGTCACTTTTGATGTTCTAGACACTATTTTTAGTCTTTTAAAATACTTATTGGTTACAATATATTGTTATTTAATGAGAACTTCCATCAATATGCTCTTGTCTTCCACTGTAGGACCAGAGTACCGAGTCAATCTTTTCAGTAACTCTAAATAAGAGTCTACAGTTTTTTTTCATGCTTGACTTCATGATGCCTTAACTTGATTTATTCCTTGGGACCCTGACGTTTTCTTATTAATTAGAAAATTTTATATTGCCAGCACATGTGGATTTTTCCTTTCTTAAACTCTGTACTAATTCCAATGATTTCATTCTGGATTCTTTTGGGTTTCTTAAGGGATGAGCCCTCCTGGTCAGAACTGCTGTTTCAAAATATATATATATATATATTTTACTTTGAAGGATATTTTCCAGGTTTGCTCCAAGTGTCTAGCAGATTTTCATTATCAGGTTGAGGAAACTGCCATCTATTCAGAGTCTCTTAAGGCATCTTCATACTTACTTTAAGTTTTCTTTCCTAAATTAGCATAGAGTGTTTGCTTCAGAGTTCTGCTTGTCTCTGTTCATGTTGAGATTTATGTATGTTCCATTTCAAGCTGGGATGTGGAGTCCTTCCCTTCAAGACTCCTTTGTACTGTCCATTGACAATCAGACTCTCTATCCCTAACCTTGGAAAGGCATTAATTTGTTTTCTGACAGTGTCGTTTTTTAATTTTTGTTTTAGAAATGCTGTGTGAATGGTCTCATACAGTATGTAGCCTTTTGAAACCAGCTTAAAAACAAAACAAAACAAAACAAAAACACTGTTTCAGTGTAATACCTGTGAACTCAGTCCGTTGTTTGCATCAGCTTGCTCATATGTATGCTTGAATTATATTCTTGGTTTGTTTTGTTTTGTCTTCCATTCACACACTGTAGGGAATTTAGATTGTGCCCCATTTTGGGTGATTGTGAATAGAGGTGCTGTAAACATTTTGCACACTTGTGTGTGAGCAAACATTCTGTTTCCTTCAGACAAATCCCTGCAATGCGGGTGTGTTTAACTTCCTAAGAAACTGCTAAACTTTTTCCAGAGTGGCTATCCTAGTTTTTGTTCTTAGCAGCAGGCTGAGCCTTGTAGGTGCTCCCTGTGTTTGGTTGGCATCTGCACCAGTGTTTGGTGTTGCCCATTTAAAAACCTCTTTGTGTTACCCGAGAGGCACACAGCAGGTTGATCGCAGGGCAGTTTTAACTTGCAGTTTCTTAATGGCTAATGAGGCAAATAGTTTTGATGTTTTCTTTTTTACTATTGTACAGTCTCCTGGTAAAGTGTGTAAATCCTTTGTTGCTCTTTAAATGGTGCTGCTTTTCTGTTTCTGAGTCTTGAGAATTAAAGATAAGTGTATTCTGAACATTACAACTTTGTAAGATGTGTCATTTGCAAAGCTTTCCTCCCAGCCTGTAGCTTCTCTTTTCTTTTTCTCTTAACCAATGTCTTCCACAGAGCAGCATCCGGAACTTTGAGAGAGTCCAATTTATTATTCTTCTTTTATGGACCACATTTTTGGTATCATTGTTTACAGATACCAAAGAATTGAACCTTTTGAAACCGGAACATGACTTTTCTCTTGGATTTAAGCAGTCTTTAACATTTAAATAGATTTTATAGATCTATAGATGTTTAGATCTATGATAGATTTCGAATTTATTTGTTTTAAAATAAATATTTTATTTTATCAGGTATTTTAAAACAAATACCCGATGTATAAATCTATACTATTTTTTTCTTTATATGGCTATTTGACAGTTCTCATAATTCTTGGATATCTTTTTACCCCCTTGTTGAATATCGTTTTCTGTTTTTTCTTTTTTGTTATTGTTTTTGTGTGGTGGTGTGGTGGTGTGGTGGTGTGGTGGTGGTAGTGGTGGTGTATGTGTGTATGTAGGGTTAGGAAGGTGGCTTGCTTTGCAGCTCAAGTAGGCCTTGAACTCTTGCTCCTCTCTGTATTTCCCAGCCTCCAAAGTAGCTGGGATTACAGGCATGTGCCAGCATGCTCAACTGAAAGGGATTTTTAACTTGTTAAGAATTTGTGTGTGTGTGTTTTTTTTTTTTCTAGCACCTGTGTTCAGTTCTGTGACTTTTCTTTGATAATCGCACATTGTTGGTACTGTATTTTACGTCTAAAAGACAGGCTGTACAATTCCTTCTGCTGTCATCTTCTTCCGTGTTGTTTTGGATGTGCTGGTTTGTTCATTTCTCTATGGATTTTTAAATCAGCTTGCATTTGTTTGCTGACGTTGGTCCTGGAATTCAGCTGGATTTGTGTTATATCAGTAGGTCAGTCTCCAGAGGCTAGGCACCTTTATTGAGTCTGGCAACTCTTTTTTCAATTGTGTATTCTTACGTCAGTATCTTCATTTTCAGCACTCAAATTTTACGTGCTTTGGTGGGTGTGTAAATGAGTATTTAATCTAGGAAAGGGCCGTTGTGAGTTGATTTGGTAATTTGTGTTCCAGTTGTTTGTTGTTAGTATTTAGGAATGATTGATTTTGTGTTTTTAGTTCCTGTTTTGTTGTAGTGTGGTAGTGGTGGTGGTGTGTGTGTTTGCGTAGGCTGAGGAAAGTGGCTTGTTTTTAGGTTGTGCTAACCTTGCTTATTAGTTTCAGGAAGATTTTTAAATAAATCTTTGAGGTTTTCTGCTCAAACAGTTGTGTTGTCCGTGACTATGGATAATTTTAGCTTATCCTTTTTACAACAACCACTCTCTTCGTTTCCTCTTCCCTCCCTCCTGCCTTGTTTTTCTTTCAGCCTTATTAAATTGACTAAAACTTAGAAAAAGTAACAATTATGCCTTTAAAGATTTGTTTTTATATTTGTGTATGTGTGTGCCAGTTCCATGGAACCCAAAGCAAAAGGCTTCGGATCCCCTGGAGTGGATGACCATGGACTTTCTGACTTGGCCGCTGAGGTTTCAACTTGGATCTTCTACGAGAGCGCAGGCACCTTCCACCATTGAGAGACTTCTCCAGCCCCTGGCTGAAACCTGTAACATGGTGTTGTATAGGAATGAGTGAGCATTTTTACCTCATTTCCATTCTTAGTGGTAAACATTCAGTCTTAGGCTTGTTAAATATTCTTTTAGTTGTGGACATTTGCTGTCAGTTAGATATATATTTTCATCTGCAGTTTACTGAGAATTAAGAAAATTTATTTTTATTAACATTTTATTTTTACCCTTATATACATGTGCATTTCTATGTGTGTGCCTATACGCCGTGTGTGTGGGTGCTGGTGGAGACTGAGAATATCAGATCCTCTGGAGCTTGGATTTGAACCCTGGTCCTCTGGAAGAACAGCAAGTGCCCTCAATCACTGAACCATATGTCTAGCCCCTATTTTTTTTAACTTTATCTTATGTGTATGTGTGTGTGTGCGCACATGCTCTGTTGTGTTTACATGTTGATAAATTTAGTTTGCTGTATTTTATTTCTTTTTTAAATACTGGTAGTTTGCCTCATCCAGCCATGATTTGAGGGTTTGTGCCTAACATTATTGTAACTTGTTATCCTGTGTTCAGTCGATATTCCTGGGAGGCCTGCTCTTATCCAAAGAGAAATGAGGACCAGTGGATCTGAGGAAGAGGGAGGTGAAGGGGGCAGCGCCTGGAAGGAGTGGAGGGAGGGGAAACTGTGGTCCAGATGTACTCAACAAAACAAAACAAAAAAGAACTGAAAAAGAATGTAACTTTTCATCCGATGAAATAAATGTCTTTATATCTGTCGTTACAAAGGACATTGGTCCACAGTTTCTCTTCTGCGCTCTGATTTTGTGACCTGTGAGCTGTACTGGGAATTTTCTTCTTTCCTTGCCTGTTTCACAAGAGGTTTATGTGCAGTTGATGTTTGTTTTTCTTTATGACTGATTTCTAGAATTCTCCAATGAGGCTCTTTTTGGGGGACTTGCAGTGTTTGTTTCAGAAGATTTTATCCACATAGTCAGTTTCCTTAATAGAAATGGGACGACAGTTAAGGTTATATATTCCACTGACGGTTAGTTGTGGTGACTTGAAGTTTGAGTCACTCCACTTCATCCAGATGCTGAGATTTACTTGTATAGAACTCTTCACAGTAGTAGCTTATTTCCTTGAATGTGTGCAGGGTCTAGCCCCTTAGTCTATTCCTGATATTGGCAATTATGTCTCCTAGCTTATTTGTCATAACACCACAAGCTTTTATTGTACGTTTATTAGTTTTGTTGATCTTTTCAATAATTCAGCTTTAGTGATTTTCTCTTGTATTTCTGTCTGCAATTATATTGATATTTTGCTCTTTATCCCTTTTTTCTTTTTCCACATTTGGCTTTAATTTGTTTTCCTCTTCCTTAGATTATTCAGTTTATACGCTAATTGGGGAATTTTCCTTTTCCCAATAAGACATTTATTTCTGTATTTTCCTTTTCTTAACTTAAACAGGTTGTTCAAACATTTAAAACATTGTTTTATTTAGTTTGATTTTTCTGAGGTGGTTTATTAAGGTTTGCCTCCTCACATTTCAAGAGTGTTTGCCTTTTGTTTTTGGAATATCTTTGTAAAAGTTGCTTCAGGATTTTTGTCAGATAATTTTAAGTCACTCTTGTCAGCTCAGCGTCAAAGCTAATTATCTTTTCCAATGAATTTCGACTGATCTTCTATTTTTAAAGGAAAAATTGAAACTTTATCTTAAATACTTAAAGTATAATTTGATGAAAATTTTATTTAAATTGTATGCAAAATGTTGGTAGTTTTGTATTGGTGGTTGTGAGCCTGGGTGCAGATGAAGTCTTGAGTCAAATGTTAGTTTCATTTGCAGAACCTTTGCAGAGGCTCTGTCTTATACGCGCCTCTCAGCACCACCTGGGGTAGGTCCTGTCTATGTATTGGTTAACTCCTGTAGTTTGGTGTGCTCCTCACAGTCAGATCATTCATGCACTGCTGCCAGCATAGAGATTTGCTTCTCCATGCTTCCCTCTTTCCCTTAATACCAGTCATACTGTTTAGCTCCCCCAGGGCCTCCATGTGGCTCCCTTACCAGATAGGTAGAACTTTATGTGTCTGTGCCAACATCTTTTAAGACAACCTGAGTGCCAGGCCAAGAGGCAGGAGGGTTTGTTCCCTTCAGGGGATGGTAACGCCCCTCCCAGAGTCTTCAGGGCCTCAGGGCTGTAAGATGGTGGAGTTGCGCTAAAAGGAGATGAGGATGTTCCAGCTTCACTCTGGTCTCATCAGCAGGCGACCCATTTCCTGTTCTTGTGCTGGAACTGAGGGGGTTAGCATGGAATCCTCTCTGTTCCTGCTGATGTCTGATGCAGATGCCCAGAGATAAGGCCAGATTACAGTTTAGGAAGATGTGGAAGAGCCAGTACTAACTTTCTGTACTTTGAATTCTGGTCTTTCCCTTGCATCTGCCTGCTACTGTTAGCTGCAGCATCCTCAAATACATGTTCCATGCTTTCTGTCCAACTTTTATAGCTGCTCTCAGTGGAAGAGACAAAGCTAGTGTACTTACTTCATACCAACTCAAACAAGATCTTTTCTCTTACATTTTGTTTTGCTTATTTCTTCGAATCATGAGTGTGTCTTAAGTGTCTTCAAAATGTTTCCTGTGTCTATGGAAATGATCCTTTTAGTATGACAAATTATATCTAAATTAATACATTTGGTTGTGGTATTCTTATACGTCTGTGACCATCTATGATATATAGAATCAACATTTGAAAAAATAATTTTTGGATTAGCATACAAAGCAGTGGGTTTCACTGTGACATTTTAATCCATATATATTACTATAGCTTGTTTTTTTCTTCCCAGGGCCTCTTAATTCTTTACTTCACCTTGCTAAAATAGTCCTTTCCCTAAAATAGTCCTGAGTATATTTCATTACCTTCCTCATTCTCTTCTCCTCCCATTAGGCCTTTCCCTTCATTGTACCTTCTGCTTTCATGTTATAACCCCTTCCCAATACTCTAGATCCTGGATATGGGAGAAGCATCATATTTGTCCCTTTGAGTCTGGTTTATTTAGCAAAACATACCCATCTTCAGTTCCCTGCAAAAGTTATAATCTCATTCTTCTTTACAGCTGAATACAATTCTGTTTGGTGTTTGTTTTGTATCTTTGCCGTGTATTAACAATCATCTGAGCTCATTCCATACTTTGGCTATTGTAGAAAGAGCTACAGCAAGCAGGGTGTTTAGGCATCTCTGCTTTGGTTTGGAATCCTTTGGCTGAATACCCAGGAGAGGTATCCCAGGTTTGTACAACAGTGCTGCTTCTGTTATTCTGAGGCTCTTCCATGCTGCTTTCCCTAGTGGCTGCATCAGCTTATGTTCCCACCAGCAGTGTATAAAGGCTCTTCTTTCCCTCTTACCAGAATTTGTTGTCATTTGAAAAGCAACTTTTTGTTTTGTTTTTCTAATATCTTACTTAATATTATTTTACATATAGTTAAGATTAATATGTCACTTTTCATTCTTGTGTTGTCCTTTCCAGTTTTGGAGGATGGTTCTCTTCTAGTCTAGTTTGTATGCAATGATTGATCTGTTTCTTGAATACTTGACAGAAATTGAACATAACAGTATTCTTTCTTCTGTCTTTGTGTGGACATCATTGTTTACTACAAAGTTAATTTCTTTATAGGTACAAGGTCCATTAGATAGTGTTCCTTTTATCTTTGTTTTGAGTGTGCTGTTTTAAATTTAAAAAAATATATTGGCATGTGTATGTGTGTTTGCATGGGTGGTAGTAGTGGTGTGTGCCAGAGCCAGTTTTTGAAGCTGATTTTTTCCTTCTACTGTTACTTGAGTTCTGCGATCAAGCTCAGATCACCAGGTTTTTACAGCCTGGGCCTTTACCTCCTGAGCCATCTTGCTGGCCCTTCTGGAGTTTGTTTTGATGTTGTATTTTTTTCTCTTAGGAATTTGTTCATTTTAACCATTTTTGGCTTGATGTGAAGTTACATATAGATTACTATGATTACCTATAGATTACTATATGCTACATTCTATTTCAAGTTCTTAGTTACTTTCCATTGGTGACCCTCTTGCAGATGCTCTCAGCATCTTTCTTGATAGTTTCCTTTGACCTTAGAAACACTGGGGCTTCAGAAATGTGTCAGCTGGTGAACATTATCTGTGAGAACCCTGTACTTCTATGCACAGCTGAAAAGGGGGCTATCTACTGTGTGGTTCTGGATCCAGTAGAACACCTGCAATGTCTTTTGTGTTCTGAAGACTGTTTTGAGTAATAATGGCTAATATGTTATGACCAAAATGTTGCATATCCATCCTATTCACTTGCAAAATGAGCCTAAAGCTTATTATTAAATCATGAAAAGATTAAGTTCAGTGAGTTTCCTTTTTAAATAGTCCCCCTTACCTGTCCCTACACACTGGCTTTAAGGTTTACTTTGTGCTTGTGCAGTGGTAAGCTGCTTTTCCCAGTTTTTAAGAAGTCAACTCCCAATGTAAAGGAGTGCTGGCTCAGAAGACAGCCATACAGAGATCTCTGAGCCTTCTTTTCCAGGTGAGGTGTGTGCTGTGGAGCTATGAGAGCTTGGTTTTTCTGGATCTGTTTCTTGCCTGATTCCCAACAAATTGTGTTCAGGGTCCCTGTCAATCCCTTGGGCAGGAAGTGATGGAACTGAGTTCATGAAAGGGTGGGGATTCTAAAATGTCTTACCCATGCTGTTGGGCAAGAAAGGAGGGATTTGAAGGAAGTTACCAACTTCCTGAGACTAAAGGGTCTCTGTGACTTTAAAGTCTTAAAGTCTAACTTGGACATGCTTGAGTCTCACTGTCCAGAAAGGAAGCTGGATGTTGCAAGGCCCAGGGGAGGTGGTCAAGGGAACATCAAAACAGGGGCAAGGCTGATGGGCAGCCTCAGAAAGTCAACACATTTTAGTTGTCATTTTCCATGGAAGAGCAAATGAAGTGCTTGAATTTCCTCTCTGTATTCTCTCTCTTGGCTCCTGTAACCTGGCTGGAGCCTAGACAGAGCTGAGTTGCCTCTGGCAGGTTGTTGCCATGTTTGTTGGTGCTCCCAGCGAGGCCTGTGCAGTCTGAGTCTTCTCAAAGGTGGACACGGATTGCCTTGAGCACCCAGGGGAGGGCTTTGAAGCTCCCACATAGCAACACGTTTCCTCCTGGGACCGGAGAAGCTGACTGAGTAATGTTCTTCACTACAGAAATTCTTCTAGGGGCTTCTAGCTCTCCTTTCCCTTTTTCACTGCCCCCACCCACAGTTCAAAAGGGGGTAGTCCTGGAGAACATGAGCCTAGATAATCTGTCATAGCTCTGTGTGTCTTTGGTTGTGTTTTGGACAATCTGATGCCAGGGCCAAACTAGCCTGTAATCAAACAAGAGGCAAGTCCCTTCTGTACCATGCCTTCTGGGCCACAAATTCAAAGGGTTTGTGAGGGATATTAGTGAGTGCCAATACACATTAAAGGGGGAATGGTCCTTAGTTCTGTGCTTCTGCCTTTCTTGTCTGAACTGTGAAGAATTTGATCCAGAAAGGCTTGGAATTTGTCTAATAGCTACAGTCTACTTGAGGGAGTAAGGACTTTGGAGTTAGACAGTTGTGGGGTCAAATCAAACTGCTTAAGAAGGTTCTCTATGGACCATGTAAAAGTAGAGGCTCTTCTGAAGCCCCTTTCTACTGGGACGTTTTAATGACCAGTCCATAGCCTTTGTCAAGTGTGATGTCGCCTCTGCTGGGAACAGCCTGCTTAGCTCTACACAATAGCTGTCTGCACCCCTCAGGAAGTTGTTTGAACTCATTGTACTCATCTGCAATACCTGCATCACTGGGTGGCGCAGGGTGGTGGCAAGAATGAAGATTTGGACAAGTCATAGGACTCAGACAGTTGTAACCATGGAAATGGGCACTTCTACCCTCTCTAGGAGCTCTCTTTTTGGGATGTAGGTTCAGGCCCAGAGGCCCAGAGGCCCAGAGGTCCAGAGGCCCAGAGGCCCAGAGGCCCAGAGGCCCAGAGGCCCAGAGGCCCAGAGGCCCAGAGGCCCAGAGGCCCAGATCATGGCTGAGTACTTCTGTTGTGGGCTTGTTGCTTGAGAGTCCATCCTACAGCTCTCCCCATCATCTTCTGCTAGCCTGGGAGTTCATTCCAAGCTGCCTTGGAATGTGGCCTCTGCTTGCCCTGCAGAGTGGAAAGGAGAGCCCTAGGGACATAGACAATTATTTGTAGCTCAGAGAGGCATCATGGTTGCCAGGCAATAGGAAGGCCCAGGAGTTTGGGGACCAGAAAGGAAGAGCAGCAAAGGTTCTTGTTTGGAACAGGTGACCTGAGGAACCTTCCACATGGGTCCCTGGTGTCCATGCTTAATCCTGTTGTACCCAGAAATAGAACTGAAGTACCTGGTCACTCCCAGGCCTGTCTTAGAGGAGGATGTAAAGGTTATTTTGGTCCCTGGTGAGGGTCCACTGGCTTTCCAGACATCAGCATCAGAATAGGCACTAGATGTCTTACTACTGTACTGGAATTTCATGACTGCTTTGTGTTAACTCGGTACTATGCATTTTAGTTGTCTTATGGAATAAGTATCCCCACCTCTAATGGCTTTTTATTCTTTGAATAATTGTCCTTTGGATACCATGTACACACTCATCTTAGATGTACGTCCACTTGAAAGGTTTCTTTATGTCCCCTACCTCCATAGAGAACAAAATGGTTGTTTCTCTAGGCCTGGAGAAGCCCTTGTTTTTACTTGCAACCCTATCGTGAAGTCCTATGGTCTGTTCCTATGTTTGTTTGCTCTTGTATAAAGTTTAATGGCTTAGAACAAAGGTTTTTTTTTAATTTTTAATTTTTATGTTGTATGTATGTATCTTTTGCCTGCACATTTGTCCATGCTTGGAACTCTCAGAATCTAGAAGAGGCCATCAGATTCCTTGGAACTGAGTTACAAGTGTTTGTAAGCTGTCATGTAGATTCTGGGAATTGAACCTGGGTTGTCTGGAAGAAGCATCCAGTATCCTTCACCACTGAGATATCTCTCCAGCTCCTAGAACAAAGTTTGTGTAGTTGCAGTGGGGAAGAAATCCAAGAGCTGCTTATCTAGAAGGCTTTGCCTTAGGGTCTGTCTGAGGCTGCTCTGAGGATATCATAAGGGTTGCATTCAACAGGCTGCATGTGGCTGGATGGGGCTGGAGGACCTGGTTCCTAAGTGGCTCAATCTCATAGATAGTCACCTTTTGGTAGGAGGCCTCAGTTTCTTACCCTGTGACAGTCTACAGGGCTGTCTCATCAGTTAGTATGGTGATTGTTGGCATTGCTTCCTGGAGCTTGAGAGTAAGTGATCAGAGAGAGTGAAGTGGGAGCAGAAATGGTTCATAATGAGGTTTGGGAATTGTGCATTGATCATTTCCCATTCTTTGGTCAGCCATGCAAGGCAATCTGGGTTTGGAAAAGGGGTTTTACAAGGTGTGAGTACTATCGGGTCATGCCCTCTGGGGGCTATCTTAGAGGTGAATGCCTCATGTCTTTAACAGCATAAAGTCCTGCCTAGAGTATCTATTCAGTGACACATACACAGTTATTTATAGTATCTTCACATGATCTTCTTATATGCCAGCCTTGTGCTAGGAGCTAGGAATGTGGGTATGATGAAGGCAGACACATCCCTGTCTTGCCTATCCCATAAGTCCTTATTCATTTACACTTTTCATGGGAACTATTAAAGGGATGGAAGAAGATGTGGGAACAATGAGAACATGTAAAGAGGGGCCAGGTATAGTTTGGGTGTAGATTCCAGAGGATTTTTGTTCCTCTGGCCACCCTAACACTTCTCCAGTCTGGTGAGTATAATTTTGATCATTGTGATGGTTAGGGTTAAATATCAACTCGCCATAACCTAGAATCATTGGAAGAGAGAAGAGAGTTTCAGTTGAGGAATTACCTGGATCAGATTGACCTGTGGGCATGTCTATGGGGGATTGCTTTGATTGTTAATTAATGTGGAAAGACCCAGCCCATCATGGGCTGCACCATTTCTAGGCAGTGGGTGTTGAACATGTAGGATGGGAGAAAGCTGGAAGAAATAAACAGATAGGCGTCGTGGATGTATTTGTTTCTTTTTGCTCCCAACTGTAGATCTGATGCTGAAGTTCCTGACTCAACTCCCCCCCCCATAAGGAATTGTAGCCTGGAAGTGTGAGCCAATAAACCTTTCTTCCCTAAGTTGCTTTTAGTCAGGATGTTTTTATCAAAGCAACAGAGTTGAAACCAGAATGACCATCTTTTCCTTTACTCATATCCCTCCTCAAACTGTGAACTATTCTGGAGAGAGTCCTCTCCTAGCTACAGGTCAGTGTTGTAATCCAGAGTGAGCTGAATGACTGTGTGCTCTGCACCTGGTGGAGACCTGCTTTTCTCAGGAATGCTTGGAAAGAGAGAGAGAGAGGCCAAACATGGTGAAGGCAGGATACAGAGGGTAGTGAAGCAGAGGGGTTTTTGCTGCTTTCCTGAGCCTGTTTCTAGTGGCCTCTGCCACCCAATGTGGATGAGTTTCCAAAACAGCACTGGAAGAAACCTCACCCCCAACCCTTGGCCAAAAGCCATGGAAGAGCCTCAGTGATCACTCTGTGTGAGAGATTCAGGGTCCTTGGCTGTGACTCAGCCCTGGTTGTAACAGCGAGGATGATCCTCAGCTTCTGCTGGCTGTTGTTCATCCTTCATTAGGCACCACAATGCATGTGCCTTCTCTTCCTCCATCGTGTTCTACCTCAGGCATTTCATACTGGCCATTCCCTCTGCTTTTTTTTTAATTTCCCAAAAGCACACTAATATATTTGGATAGAATTTGAAAGATAATGAAGTTGGGGCCGGGGAGATGGATTGCTCATTGGTTAAAGCACATGTCCTGAAAATGCTAGGACTGGATTTTGGATTCCTCAGAAGCCATGTGAATGCCAGGTGAATGTGATGTCATACCTGTACTTTCAGGGTGGGAAGGAGGTCATGGAAGATGCCCAGAGTAAGCTGGCTAGCCAGACTAACCACAGCAGCAGTCTCTGGTTTGATTTGGGAAACCCTGTCTAGATGCATAAAGTGGAAAAGCAGGAGGATGATTCCTGTCATTAACCTTGGGTCTCCACATTCGCTCACACGTGTGCCCACACACGTAAAACATGCATGCACACCACACATACACACATGAAAATAGAAAAAAATGTTTTAAAAAACAAAGTTGATCCCAATGTTTCAATTAGAACCCGCCCCTTTGGTAGTCAAATGACCCTTTCATAGACCTTGACAAAACACAGATATTTACATTATAATTCATAACAGTAGAAAGCTTACAGTTATGAAATAGCAATGAAAATAATTTTATGGTTGGGGTGTCACCACAACTTGAGGACCTGCATTAAAGGGTCACAGCATTAGGAAGGTTGAGAGTCACTGGATTAGAGGCTCTGGAAGTCCGAATGTCCAGGTCACCTTTTGTGACCACAGCTATTGTTTCCCTAGCCTTTGTTGTTGTTGTTCTAAGTTGATTTTTCTAACATAAAGTTAAAGGCTCTGGCCATGCAGATTGTCTTTGTCTTATTTCACAGGCAAGCCTACCCATGGATAACAAAGCTCTCTGGCTTAGTTAGGGTTTCTATTGCTGTGATAAAACACAACCAAAAGTAGTCTGGGGAGGAAAGGGTTTCTTTCATCTCACAATTCTACATCACAATCTGTCACAGAGCAAAGTTAGGGCAGGAACGTGGCAGGAACTTGGAGGCAGGAGAAGATGCAGAAGCCATAGAGGAATGCACCTTACTGGCTTGTGATCTGGCTGGCAAGAGATCACATCCAAAGATCCTCACAGTTTGCTCAGCCTGCTTTCCTATACCATCCAGGACCACCAGCCCAGGAGTGGTACCATCCTCTGTGGGATAAGCCTGCCCATATTAATCATCATGAAAAACTGCACCACTGGCCTGCCCACAGGCCAGTCTGCTGCACATTTTCTCAATTGGGCTTCCCTCTTCCAAAATGACACTAGACTGTGTCAAATTGACATGAAAATTATCCAGCCAGCCCTCCACTTTCCCTCTGTTAATAATAGAACAAAAATAACAGGGCTGGACTTCCTGGGTACTGGAGGCACCTGGAGCTAGAATCTAGGGCACCTTGCACCCACTGCGGTGCATGTTCACAGAGGTTTTTGTGTCACGCGTGCCAGCCATGGGGAAGATATGAACGGGTTCCTAATTTCATGAAACATATCTAACACTCATCTTTTTCTGAATGTCTTCTTAAAATGAATGTTGTAGTGATGCCAAGAGTTCCCGTGTTTTTCCATCTGGGCTGCACCTCCCTGATAGGGAAGTATTCCGATTTAATTTTATATGCAAAGAAGGAAGCCCACAGAAGTCCAGCAATTCAGCGGAAGAATCAGGACTCTAGTCGTGCCTCCTGCCTCTGAAGCCCACGGTCTTTCCACTGTTGTGGTAGGAAACGGCTTTGGAAGATAGCACAATCCGAGAGGGATTCTTTCTTCTGGTGCAGCTCAGATGCAGGTGTTTGTCAGGTGGGGAAGTGGAAGACGGCAGGAAGGTGAAAGAAAGGACTTGAGTAAGACATGGGTAGCTAAGGTGGCCACTCAGCACGTTTTGGGGAAGAACAGCTCAGGACAGCATTCAGGAGAGGAGGTCAAGTGCTTGGGGATGAGGCTGGGAAGTAAGTGAGGTGAGGTCTCTCTAAGCAGGAATTTATCATGTATGCTTTGGCTTGCCCATAAGTTAGGCTAGGAGGAGCCTATAATCTATAGAATAGGACCTGGTGGAGGACTGCAAACTCAGATGCAGCAGCCAGGCAGTAGCACAATTTAGGCAGCAAGTGGCTTAATAATTGCTGGGTGGGTAGGGCTCTGTGCCAGGCATTATCTTGAATTCTTGGAATGTAGAGATAGTAAGCTGTCTCCCGGGAGCATATATGCTCAGGTTGCGTGATTGGCATAGAAGAATATGTACGCAAATCAGCAAAGAGCTAATTTTACACTCTGGTGGTGGCTGAGACAGAGGGTAGTCAGAGGAGTCCCTCTGGAGGAAGGCTGTTTGAGTTGAGTCCCAGAACGTGAGAAGGAAGTGTCTCTTCAAGACATGAACTGGAAGAAGCAGTGTGGCAGAAACATGAGTCAGACTCTAGGTTAGTCCAGCAGTCCAGCTCAGCTACCTGCCAGCTCTGTGGCTGTGAGCAGGTCATACAGTTTCTCTGTTCCTCAGTTACCTCGTCTAAACAGTGTCAGTGTTAAGAGCCATACTCTCAGGGTTGTTGGTATGAGTGCTGGCTCAGTACTGGCAGAAGGAAGGAATGGTACGAGAAGCCAGCGCTCCTGAAATAGTTTACACCAGTGGTGTGGGAAATGGTGAGGGCTGCATTTGGCAAATGTGGCAGACAGAAGATTGGCCAGACTGATTGGGGAAGTAATGAAGAATGGAGGATGGAGGATGAGCAGGAAGGGGTCCAGAGGCAGTGCCCACTTAGTGAGAAGTGTTGGAGGCCTACAGCACGGAGACCTGCTCCATGTGACCTCTGAACTGACACTTTTAGACTTGGGCCAGGAGACAAGCCAGAAAAAGGGCTGGGAGAGACGGTCTATTTAACATGTGACGCCAATAGGATTTATGATAGAGTACAGGTGTGAAGAAAGAAAGGAAGCAAGAGGAATATCCCATTATTTCCAGTCAGCTCTTTCAGGCAGAAATGGGAGGAGAAGACAGGACCATGTACTGAGACTGTAAATCTGGGGATCGGCAGGTCTGTAGAAAACGTGGCCTGCTTGTTTTAAGAGCCCTAATTCCTGTTCCTGGGACCTTTAGCAGGGAGTTGGGATGGAGCAGGTGTAAACAATGCAGGGATTCATGACACTCTGGGGGACGTCTTTCAAAGCAAATTTATGTCCTTTATTTTTAAATGTCCTGCTTACCAAACCAACTACCTGCTTCTAGTTTGTGACTCCCAGGTGGTCCCTAATCTTCCATCAGGCCAGAAGATAAAGTGCTAGGCTGAAAGTATATCTTAAACTGTCTCCTAGGAAAGCTTTGACTTGTGAACAGAGAGGGAAAGTCCCAGAAGCATGGAGCATCTCCATCCATGGCTCTGAGTGTTTATGCCTAGGCCTGGCTTCCGGTTTCTATTCAGCAGCCCTTTACTTAGTGACGGATGTGTGTCAAGCCCGCACTAGACTGGAGGGAGAGTATGAAAAGATATGGCTGTGCCAGGGGAGGCTCTGTCTAGTGGGCATCTGAGTTCCTGCCCAAGGGCACAATGTTCTGTGCCTGGCTTCATTTGTTTGATGTGGTATGATCTGTTCAGCCCATGGCCAGTTGGTAATGATGTGGTGATTTATGAATCTGGACATAACAGTGCTGGCAGCACATGCCTGAGCTGATGTCTGGGAGGTGTGGGGGGTGGTGGGGGAGTAGGGTAGGTTTGCACGTGTACTAGGCCTCATAAGTTAAGGTTTTGCAAGGAGCTAGGATCAAAATGGAGCTCTATAAGGTTAGTCCCGGCTTGTGAAACTGAGTTCTAATATCAGATCTGAGGGGCTCCTTGTGCACATGAAACTTTGCATCTTGCTGGTGGCCTACTTAGGCGGGCAGTGATCTGGCAGCCTAGCTCTTTTCTATCCTATGGGTGAAGTGGGAGAATTTCACCTTCCATCTCATCCTCTACTTCAGATGATTTTTCCTGCTCACACAGACCAGTATCTTTGCTTAGGTGGTGCTGAGCATTGTGCTGATAGCAGTTCTTTTTATCATGAGATTGCTGTGACAGACAGCTGTTTAGAGAGCAGCAGCCACACAGATAGGCACCTGCTTTTCTCAATTACTCAGAAAAGCATTTTCCTTTCGATTGCTTTTCTAGGTGTACTTTCCTTAACGCTTCGTCCTTTGCTCTCTCTAATGCTCCCTCTCCAGCATATGACTGCTTGTCCACCTTGTGGCTGCACTCCACGCTGCCTTAGCTCAAAGAGCATGCTTTTCTTTTTCTTTTCTTCACCTTCCTTCTTTGCACAGATGCTGAGATTCTTTTGGCTTACCTCTCTAGAATTTTTCTTTTTAAACTCTAAAAAAATTGTTCCCCCACCTTCAAAAAAAATTGCTGAAGCAAACCAGCAGGATTGAGTATTTAATTCTATAGCATGCATTTTCAAAGTCATCCAGGGCTTTCCAGTGACCTCTTTAGATGTGCACTTGATTTTTCCTTCTCAACGTTCATTATGTACTTCAGCTCCTTGGGACTCAAAACATGAGTCCTAGGGCACGACACTGGAGCTTAATAGAAATGAAGACCCTTGCACCCAGGCCCAGGTAGACTGAACACGTCCTGCAATTTAAAAAAGTTTCACAGATGTTCCTTTGCTTGGTCAAGCCTGCCTGTTTTAGCATCTTATTGACATGTGATGTAAGGATGGTCCCTGGGCACTGCACGGTTCCTAAGAAGCCCCTAGAAAAAGACCGATGGAGTACTGTGGAACTTGGTTGAGTCTAATATAAAGATCACAGTGGAGAAATTAGTGGCATTTAGGGATGCATTGCGCAGGCTCATTAAAAACTAAAGCATTCCTTTGCCAGGGATTTAGGAGACTTGACTTTCCTTTGGTAAAGAAGTGGGGTATTTTTGTCTCACGAAAGACAGCTGACTTGGAAAAGAAACAGCTCAGGGGCTTGAGTCCATGACAGTTGTCATCCAGTCTGAGAAGGGCTGTCAGAAGGAAAGAGGGTCAGAGACTGGGTGAGGGACAGAATGAAAGCCACTGTGAAGAATTCATCCTGCAGGAGAAAGACTTCCTGAGGTTGGGACAACTATTTTATGGGATAGAGGGTCAACTCAGGGGGGAGCCTTAAAGGTAGTTCAGGAGGCGCTAGAGGCCCAATTGTTTGAGATGTTATAGGGAATCCAAGAGTGTGATTCTTAGCTGAACCAAGCCCATCTTCATGTGGTTTGTAATGAAGCCCACTGCACAGAATAGAGAGGACAGGGATTTGCAGAGACAGATTCCAGTTCCAGCCTGCCCTTTTACCAATCCTGGTCAGACCAAATCATTTAGCTGTTCCTCAACTGAAAATAGGAATACTTTAAGTGTTTCTCTGCCATTCGATATTCAGAGAATTCTCAATAGAGAAATATCGAGTGACAGAGAAACACTTAAAGAAATGCTCAACATCCTTAGTCATCAGGGAAATACAAATCAAAACAACCCTGAGATTTCACATTACACCCATCAGAATGGCTAAGATCAAAAACTCAAGTGACAACACATGCTGGAGAGGATGTGGAGAAAGGGGAACCCTCCTCCTTTGCTGGTGGGAATGTAAACTTGTACAACCACTTTGGAAATCAATCTGGCGCTTTCTTAGACAATTACAAATAGTACTTCCTCAAGATCCAGCTTTACTACTCCTAGGCATATATCCAAAAGATGCTCAAGTATACAACAGGGACATTTTCTCAACCATGTTCATAGCAGCTTTATTCATAATAGCCACAATCTGGAAACAACCCAGATGTCCCTCAATTGAGGAATAGATACAGAAATTGTGGTACATTTACACAATGGAATACAACTCAGCAATTAAAAACAAGGAAATCATGGAATTTGCAGGCAAATGGTGGGAACTAGAAAGGATCATCCTGAGTGATGTAACCCAGAAGCAGAAAGACACACATGGTATATACTCACATATAAGTGGATATTAGACATATAATATAGGATAATCATACTAAAATCTGTACATCTAAAGAAGCCAAGCAAGAAGGAGGACCCTGGGTAAGATGCGCAATCCTCATTCAGAAAGGCAAATGTGATAGACATCAGAAGAGAGAGAAAACAAGGAGCCTACCACAGAGGACCTCTGAAAGACTCTACCCAGCAGGGTATTAAAGGAAATGCTGAGAGTCATAACCAAACTTTGGGCAGAGTGCAGGGAATCTTATGAAAGAATGGGGAGAGAGAAAGACCTGGAAGGGACAGGGGTGCCACAGGACAGCAACAGAACCAAAAAAATCTGGGCACAGGGGTCTTTTCTGAGACTCATACTCCAACCAGGGACCATGCATGGAGATAACCTAGAACCTCTGATCATGGCAGCTCAGTCTCCAAGTGGGTTCTCTAGTAATGGGAATAAGGGCTGTCTCTGATCACCAGTGGCTGGCTCTTTGATCACCTCCCCATGAGGTGGGGGGGGCAGCCTTACCAGGCCACAGAGGAAGACAATGCAGACAGTCCTGATGAGAACTGATACGCTAGAGTCAGATGGAAGGGGAGAAGAACCTCCCCTATAAGTGGACTGGGGAAGGGGCATGGGAGGAGAAGAGGGAGGGAGGGAGGAATGGTAGGGAATAAGGGAAAGGCTACAGCTGGGATACAAAATGAATAAATTGTAATAAATAAAAAAAATTTTAAAAAAGAAAAAAGAAGAAAATAGGAATACTATTTTCAAGAGATAGTGAGAAAATTAAACAGAAATTCTGGGGTTAAATCTGCTAGCAGTACGTGGCATGGAATAGGAAATTAATAAATGTCAGTGTCTCTCCTTGTATTCTTGAAATGTTTTTTGTTTCGTCTGGGTGGCACGTATCAGTTTGAACAGCCAGGTTGGCATGTTTTAATCTCACTCATACTTTGGGTTCTTGTTAACTGCAAATGGCTGGCTATTCCTTGCATTGGTAACTAGGGTGTTTTAATGAGAGCAGATATGTAGAATCCTTGTATTCCCTTATTTATGGTGGCTGCTAGAATCAGACAGGAGAGCTGGATGGGGCTCTCATGGCCATCACCACAGGAACCTGTTGGATAGCAGCTTTCAAGAGATGGCTGGCTGGTCTAATGCAGCAGAACTTGAATTTAGAGCATGTTCAGATATGGCTGCTTGCAGATGAACTTCTATTCCCACCAGCGTACGCTACTTGCGGGAAGAGGAACAAAGACCTTAGTGGTAAGAGAAATCTTTGTACTCTCCTTTCTGCTGGCTCATTTTCTGCTGCCATCACAAAATACTGTGGACTGATGTAACTTACAATGAAAAAAATATTTACTTGGGTCCCGATCCTGAAGGCTAGAAACTGGCATTTGGTGAGACCCTTCCAAGACGAATGAAGGGCCAGCAAGCACAAATTATTTCCTAACAACTTTTAGGTAATTACATGTATTAGAAATAAAAAATAAGATGAGGATTACAACAGGTTTTCTATGAAAAGGGGTTTATTAGGGGAGAAGGGGGAACAGGCGTGGGCCACGATGGGGAAGGGAGAGGGAGAGGAGGAAAGGTGAGGAGGGGTAGGGCGCCCCATAGAGAGTAAGAGGGTGAGAGGAATAAGAGGGTAGAGGAGTAAGAGAGTGAGGAATAAGAGAGTGAACAGGTGTCTGGTGGTCCTTTTATAGGTCAGGTAATTATTAACCACGCCCACAGGTGTGGCCACCTGGCTGGGTGATACATGATGTCATTGTTGCTAGGTAACCAGAAGCAAGGTTGTTGCAGAATACTAACAACATGAATCCTAAGGGTTCTGACCCTAGATGCTGCTGCCTTTTATTACTCTCCACTGTTGTGCTGAGATTAGTTTTCAGCATGCAAATTTCAGCACGAGGTGATGTTACTTTCCCTGGTCCCCCAGTGACAAGCTCTTCTGGCCCATGAAAGGAGTGATTTACAATATAATTGGTGCTCTTCCTTCTGCTTTCTCTCCAAGAATGTATCACATACCCCATATCTCTCAGGACAGACTCCATCTGCCTCCCCACTTCTTTGAACCTGATGGATTCCAGTCTTCCTGGAAGCCTTGTGGCACTTCTCACTGCAGGCCACAGAGACCCTTAACACTTGACAGTTTGGATAACATTGATAATAATAGTATTCATAAGAGGTTTTGCCAGTGAGGTCCTAGGTTCCCTGAGGTCAGGTTCTGGTAGTGTGGTCAGGCATTTTACACAGAGATACTAAACACTTCATACATCAGCAACTTGCAGGACGGTGCAGGAGGCTCAGGTTTTGGGTCTCAGATGTGTTTGAGGTTGTGTTCACACTCAAAATCTAGCACAATTCAGGTGAAAGGGATTTAGGAAGATGAAACAGGGTAACTGATTTCTGGATCTGAGTATCAGAGTCGTAAACATCCACATAAAACAACTTAGAAAGAGTAGCCAGGGAAGGAAGCAACAAAATGGTCAAACTAAGTCAGGTTTCACTTCTTGTTAACATTTCACATGTTGTGTAAAGGACTGGAACATAAGACAAGACAAACAAAAATGCAGTTTATGGGATATGGTAGGACATAGACCAGGCAGACCTGAAATCTGGACCAGGGTAGAGTTTGCACAGTTCTTTCCATATGACTCAACTTTTCTCAATAAGCGACAAAGGTAATGTCTCAGGTTGTCTTCTCAGGTGGTCAAGAGCTTCTTTGATTTTTTTTTCCTGCCCATACTTCATTTAAACCCAGGCTGAGAAATAGGAAAGCCATCCAGTCTTCTGAAAGGCTTTGCCACTGTTCTCAGACAGAAGAGCCTAGAAAGCACACCATCTCAGCCATTCTCAAATGAGGAGTCTAGTGAGTCACCACTACAGATTGGTCTTCTGTACAAAAGGCTAATTCAGAGGTGGCTTGATAGCTAGAAGGCCTGAAAGGAACGATGAGGCAATGCTCAGAACTTCTAGATGCAGCAGTGGGGAGGAATAGCATGGAGAGCAGTGATGTCTCCAAGCAGAGACTGCAGTAGGCTGCCTAAGCTCTGCTTCTGTAGGGAACAAACACAGGGGCCTCACCTATCATGATTGTAGCTTGTGGTAGAGTAGATGTGGTATTCCTGTCAGCCTGGACTGTGTGTCAGTGAGGTCCACCAAACACTGATGGACTTGGGGGCTCATGGCTCTGGCAGAAGATGATACCGAATTCATTTTTCAGACATGCATTACTAGTTATTTTGTCTTAGGCAATCTTGGTCTCAATGACTCAGTTTCTACATCTGAAAGGGAAACAATAGCAACAATTGCAGAAGCTTTTGTAGAGAAAAAACAAGGTAACAAACTGTAATTTGGTTCATAGTTACATTACATAGCATCTCCTACCTTAAACAGCCATGAAGATATACTTTATAAAAGCCAATCTGTTAATGTACTGTTTTACTCTATTTTATTTACATTTCTTACTCCTTTCACCACAATCCCTTCTAACACCCCAACACTGGGTAGGAGAGAAAGGAGATTAGTGGGGAGAAGGGTTGGAGTTCTCTCTGGCTACATCTTGTTGGTTAGGGTCATTGAGTTCCTTGGGGCAAGACCAAGCTCTGTTTCATGAAATCTCCAACTTCTTCTTGTCAAACTGCAACAGCAGCAATCAGGAGAAGCAACAGGGGAAGCTTCAGCAGCCTTCTTCATTTTTGGAGTCCCTCAACACATATGTTTACATATCATAAACCAAAGCCTCCACAACATTTTTTCCTTTCTGTTTAAAAGTTGGCTTTTCTTTTAATATGAATAAGACTTGCTGTTGCTTTCTTAAATGAGATGATCAACTAGTCAAACACTTTTTGGATAATCTGATAACTCTTGGCTGTTCTTGTCTGGAACAGCTCATACTTTTTGCTGTTGAGCCTCCCAAGCCTTTTTTTTTTTTTAACAGAAAGAGGGAGATGTCATGGACATTTTGGTTTATAATATGTAAACATGTTTTTGTTTTAGTCCCAGGTGTGGGACATGGAACTGATTCAGTTTGTCCACAGCAGCAAACTATTTGCCTTGTCTTGGCTCTGAGAGGGACTCTTTGCCAGCTGTAGATAGTTTAAATCTGAGGACTCTGCAGAGGGAATAAAAGCCAGAGCCCAGAGATTGTTGAAAGGGTTCTGAGGAAGACTGCTGGTGTTCTCCTGTGCTGCTCCTGGTTGCTGTTGATGCAGCTGGACAAGAAGTTGGAGATATCCTGAAACAAAGATTGGACTTGTCCCAAGGAACCCGATGACCCTAAACAGAAGGAAGTAGTTTAAGATAACCACGTGCCCTCTTCCCATTAACTTTTCTCTCCTACCCGGTGTTGGGGTGTTGGAAGGAATTGTGGTGGAGAAGGGGGAAAGAGGCATAAGAAACCAAAATGAAATAGTTTTAAAAAGTAATGCCTACACCAGTCTTTGTTAATTATCCACTTACGGTCATATTCTTTTATGTTCAATCTAACCTGGCAGGGATTTATTTTTTTCTACTTACCCAACTTCCCTTACCCTGTCACCTTCCACACCCCAGCAATGGCAGGCTTTGGAGAGTGTCACAGACATGCCTCACCAAGATCTGCCTGTGCATCAGAAATCTTTACTCAGCACTAGGTTCAGCTGTATTCATCAGAGTGAATAGACTCCAGGTTTGTAGCATCAGTATTTAAACCGAGTAGGGCAGAAGGAGCCAAACCAAACTTTCCATTTGTATCTGAAAAATGGTGGTGGTATGTCTAAGAGGGATGGGTCCATTCTCTTCTCCAAGAATACTAGGCCGGAGCTGGAGCAGGAGACGTGGGTGTGCATTATAGCTGATCCTCAGCTTTGCTTGATCTGGTTTCAGACAACACACCCTCTCTCACCATGCCACTTTCTCTACCTGTGACAGGGAATGGACTAGCTTTGGCAAGCTCTACTGAGTCCAGCAGAGATGCGTTCTTCTTGCTTCTCTCCCTTGTTATTTTCTACCATGAAAATCTTATCCGAGTGTTCTGGAGACACCTAGTAGCTGTAGCTCTCGAACCAACGCTATGCTGATGCTCCTCCTCTGTAGGGGCTTCTTCTGGTTCGAAGTCCTGTTGGAATGAGTACTGGTCACCCTGTTCATCTCAGTACAGATGTTGTTCCTCCTGATAGTCTCCTGAGCATATTCCAGATATCAGGTGCCAGGCAGGTGACCTTCCTGACTCTTCTATCTGCTTCTTCCTTGCCTTTCACTGGGACTAGGGACAAGAGAGAAGAGGGTCAGTCTGCAGCCTGCCCCGTCTCTAAGGACAGCTTCTCTAGGACTCTTGTTTATCTCTTCCTCCTTTGTGTTAGTGTCAGAGAGCGAACCTAAGACTTTGTGCATGTTAGGCAAGTGCTCCTGAGCTTTCAAGATCTTGTCCCCCAATTAAAAAAATTATTTTGAGAACAAGAACAGAGTGTCATTAAGTTTTCCAGTCTGACCTTGACCTTACTTTGTAGGCCTGGCTGGCCTTGAACTTGTGATGATCCTTTTGACTCAGCCTCCCGAGCTGCTAGAATTACAGACCTGTGCTACCAGATCAAAGCCCTATCTTTCTTTCTTGAAGGCATAGAGGCTATGTGGGAAGACATGAAATTTGACTCTAGACAAATTTGGACGGAGGTTGTGCTGCACAACCTCATGGTCTTGGAAAAGCTACCCATCTTTTCTGAGGAATGGCAGTCCTATGAATATGAAGACGGGGACCACGATCAGGGGTGTGCATATTTATCTGGAGTTTGTCATTCCTAAATGGATCTTTAGGGCGCTTATGGGAATTCAAGGATATTAATGTCTTTGAAAGTTTCTGTCTGCTTGTGCTTTTCCAAATATCCTTGGCTTCAGACACTCTGCATGCTACACTGTGGGAGTCTGACCACTGATCATTACATAAATATTGTTCACAGGCCTTAGGCACTGAGTAGAATAGGTTTTCATATTCAGCAGAGAATCTATGTTTATGTGGGTCTTGGGTTAAAATGGAAGGATAAAGACAATAAGACATAATATAAAATAAGCACTGTAGGTAATCAGTGCTTCAGGAGAGAATAAAGCGGGAAAGGTGGGAGGGGCAGGGAAAAGGAGGCTGTCCTGGGAATCTGTCCTTAGAAAGCTGCCCAGATATAGCCGATCACAGCTCAGTATACAAGTGGGTTTCCTAGTTAGGGCAACAGGGACTGTCTCAGACATGAACTCAATGGCTGGCTGTTTGATTCCCCCCCCCCCCCAAGGGAGGAACAGCCTTCTAGGTCACAGAAGAGGACATTGTAGCAGCCCTGAAGAGATGGATCAGAGGGATCAGTCCATCAGTGGACTTACAGAGGGGCAGAAAGGAGATGAGGGAGGGAGTGTGGGATAGGGAGGGAATGAGGGAGGAGGCTACAGCTGGGATACAAAGTAATTAATATAAAAATAATAAATAAATAAAAAAGAAAGCACCATCTAAGCCAGGGAGTTAGCAGTGATTTTGAAGGAGTCTCTCCCAGCATGCCATCCAGTTTTTCTGATGCTGTTTGGGTCTTTGCAAGTTGAAGTGGAGGCTAAGTCAAACCCTTATGGGTAGTTTTGGGCTTCTTTTTATCTGGTACTTAGGGAAGGTACCTGGACATTCATTCTAACCTCTCCGCTATGGGAGATCCACTGTTTCTGACATTTCCCCTATGACGCTTCCCAAAGGAGCTCACCTGGAGGGGTTCCCCAGGCCTGCACCAGAGGTCGAGGCAAACAGCAGGCCTGGGTAGATGCTCCTACAGGAACCCAGGCTCTACCAGAGGAGGAGGATGCTACTCACTGTGTAGCCAGCATCCCAGCTGCGTTTACGCTTTCCCAGGTGTCAGGGCTTTCAAAACAAGGGTTACAGTGTTTTTGGTTCTAGCTTTGGTTACAAAGCAGTGTGCACCTGCCCAGTTTAACTGCCACAACTGTTAGGTGTTCTCAAGCTGTTCTTGTACTCTCCGCTGTCCTTCCAAATGGCCTGGATTGTTCGTGGAATGTCTGAGACAGTAAAGTTCCACTCGGTGTTTGGAGTTGGGATGCTTATGTCTTTGAGGTCATTTTTCCACCGTCTCACTAACCATGGTCTCCATGCAATGTCGTTATTTTGAAATGTGTGTATTGGCAATTTTGTTGATTTATTTATTTTAGGAGAAACACATTGCAACCACACCAAAGATGAAGGTGAATGTAATTTCAGAATGGTACTTCTGAGATATTAGTATACACAACTGCCGTCTAGTGTACTTGTTTAAAACCTGAAGTCCTGTTCCTGTTTCATGGGGACTCTGCTCCAGGGGATCTGAGATTTGAGCAAGATCAGTGTGGTTGTCCAGTTGGTTTCATATTGACTATACTTGTGTAGACATAGATGGAGAGACCTACTCAAATGGCCTGTCTGTCAAGGCTGTTGCATCCCTCTAAGAGCTGAGTTCTGTGGCCCGGCCCCCAGGCAATGCCCAGGACACATGATGTGCACAGTGGCTTGGTGGCATTGTGAGCCAAACCCTCTTTTCAATAGTGCTACACTATGAGAAGATGTTCATGTGAGAATATGCCAGTTGATTCTCACAATCACATCTGCGACCTTAGCAGCGGAAGAGGCATACTTTGGCTCATGATACAACATCAAAACAGTAACATCTTTTTAAAAAAATAATTTTTTTAGGTACAGTTTATTCACTTTGTATCCCAGCTGTAGTCCCATCCCCATCCCCTCCCAATCCCACCCTCCCTCCCTCTTTTTCTCCTATGCCCCTCCCCCAGTCCAATGATAGGGGAGGTCCTCCTTCCCTTCCATCTGACCATAGTCTATCAGGTCTCATCAGGATTGGCTTCTTTGTCTTCCGCTGTGGACTGGTAAGGCCACACCTCCCCTCAGGTGGAGGTGATCAAAGAGCCAGCCCATGAGTTCATGTCAGAGATGGTCCCTGGTCCTATTATTAGGGAACCCTCTTGGATACCGAGCCACCTTGGGCTACTGCTGTGTAGGGGTTCTAAGTTATCTCCATGCACAATAGCATCTTTAGAAGAACAGAATGGGGCACTAGTTTTGAAGTCTCTGAGGCACATGCTTTGTGAATTTTACTTTAATAACCATGTAGAGAGTGATGGGTTCTTTCCCCAAAGAACTGGTCTAAGATGTTGTCTGGGTACAAGGAATTGGCAATGTTCCCCAAGTGATTCTAATATTCTACCAGCGTGAAATTCATTAATGTTGAGTGTATGGGGCAACTTTGGTGAGGAGAGTAGATACATATTTCTTCAGTCTTAGATTGTAGGTGGCAAATATTATATATGATCAGAGGCTGGTCTTAGACTCAGATCTAAAACACAGTTTATATATGTATATACTTGTGTGTGTACACAATCATAACATGCAAAACAATAGACAATGCTTCTCTCGCCTTTTGTTAAAATACTTTTACTGATTATAAACATGACACATATTTACCCTAAATTATTACCCTAATGCAGAAATATAAAAAGGGTAAAAAATTTAAATTATTGCCTTTATTCAGAAACATAAAAAGGTAACAAATTTTCTCATATGTACTACAAAGAAAAACAATTATTCCTACATGTGGCATAATATATTTTATGTTTGTCTCTCCATGCTTGCACACACATGCATGCTATCAGGCAGCTCGACACTGACAGAAAACATCACATACATATGTAACTAGAATCTGTGTGTTCTGTGTTAACAGTATCTAGTATGGGTACCTTCCCATACATCTGCAGTCATCTGTACATACTTCACCAAATTCAAGCTCTAATTAACCTGATGGATGGAATTACTATTAAAGCTTAGTATGTGGTGTGTGTGTGTGTGTGTGTGGTTGTATATATGAATATGTGTGATGTGTGTATTATGTGTCTGTGTGGTGTGTGTATATGTGTATATGGTGTGTGTATGTGTGGCATGTATGTGTATATCTATGTGCATTTTGTGTGTATGTGTGTGTGGTATGTATGTTCTCTGTGTGTAATGTGTGTGTGAATGTATGGGTATATATGTGGTGTGTGTGTGAATATGTGTGTGTGGTGTGTATTGTGTGTATATGTGTTGTGTCTGTATACATTGTGTGTGTTGTTTGTGTATGTGTGTGTGATATGTGTATATGTGTGTGCATTCTGTGTGGTTTGTGTGTGTGTGATGTGTGTGTATGTGTGTGGTGTGTATATACATATGGTGTGTGTATATGTGGTATGTGTGTGTATGTGTGTATATGTGTGGTATGTATGTGTATTATGTGTGTGTGTGTAATACAAAATAAATAATGCATGAAGGTTCTTCTGTTGGCCGAGGAGGTTGGCTGTGTCCAAACCAGCAGACAGTGGGCTATCAAACCTATGTAAAAGTGTTGGTCTTGAAATTGAAGGGCTTAGCCACACTGGGTATGATCACTCTTTATAGTACTTTTCTCTGTTGTACTGTTGTTCTATTCTTTAAGCCCTTGAAAAGGATCTGTTTACACTAATCTGTGGACCATGAGGGCTGTATGAAAATTGTAGTAACAGCAAGAAAAGCTCTGCATCTGAGAAAGGAGCTATCTATTGTTGGGGTGATGGGTCTAATTCTGGGTGGTGGGTCTGGGATCTTGTATTCCTAAAGAAGCCAGTAGCTTGTACTTACATTTGAAATCTCATAACTTTTTATCAGTTCTGGACAACTAATTATTTAAAACAAGCATGTGGACCCAAAGGGATCAGACTATCATGTAGACTGTCTGGAAGCCAGCCTGAGATGGCTGGTCTAGATGTCGTCTATGGCATTTTATATATATCCAGTCAAGTTTTCTTCTAGAAACATCAACTGAAGGCATTGTTCAGAGTAGCAGTCGTTGATCAAAAGAATGGAAATACTAAAATTAAAAGTTAAAGTTCTTGCATTGGGTGGAGCAGGTTACAACTGGTGCCAGATGTTCTGGAAAATTGATCCTTGACCTACAGCAATGCCAGCTGGAAATTTCTCAGAAATACAATTTCTTAGATACACTCCATATTCACTGTACTCATAATCTTCATTTCAGCAAACCTGAAGGCAGTTCTGATGTCTGCTGAAGTCGGAGAGCTGGGTCTGGAAGGGGAATGAAATGAAACCCAGGCAGACATTTATGGGATTTGTACAGCGAAGTACAAAGCTACACCTCAGTCTCCTGAGTAGGGGTTGGTCTGGGGAAGACTTAGGAGGGGCGTCTCAGCGAGAGCACGTGAAGGGTGTACTATCAACAGATGCTGTAGGAATTATGATCATGATAGTTTGGAAATGTACTGCAAAAGCCAATGTGCCTAAGGCTTTGTGCTTAGGGTGGCACTACTGGGGAGGGTGAGACTCTGAGGTGGACCCTATTGGCTGCCTTCAGTCTTCGGAGGCACGCTCTTGAAGGAGTGTAGGTTCCAGGCTTCTTCCACAGCCTTCTTTATTTCTTGGGAGTGAAGTGACTTAACTGTGCTTTACCAAGATCTCATACCAATACCACCTGTCAATAGAGGCCCAAAAAGCAACGGGCCCACTGGATTGTGGGCTTGTAAATGAATCACCTCAGGTAGTTGTTATAGTGACAGAGATCTGAGTAACACTGCAGTGGAAGATTAAGTTGGTGCCAGGGCCCTGATTCCAGGCTAAGTGAGTTGGATCAACTATTGTAGGTTATCACTGGAAACCATTCAGCAGGAGAGCATGGTGTCTGCACGGCATGCAGGACAGTCATTCTGGGCTGCCACATTTTTGGGTAGAAGCTACTCTCCTGGTACCTTGATGACCTAGATTTTGATGCCTGCCTCTCCCAGTATAACTTGGATCTGGGTCAGCAATCCCCATCCTCGACTAGGGTAGCTAGGAACCAAGTCCCAAGACTTGGTCTGAAATAGCAGCCCTGAGAGAATGCACCTTCCGAAGGCTAGCAGTTAGGGCGAGCTCATGGCGCTCATGTAGCTCAAAGGCTGCTGTTGCAGCAATCTTTGTAATCCTGCTTTAAATATAGCCCATCAGTCTGATGGTTTTTTGTTTGTTTGGTTGGTTGGTTTTGGTAGGGGGGGGGGTGGTGAAAAATTTTGTCCTATCTTTTTAGTGTCTGCAGGGGAAACACTTGGAACTCAAGAGCTAGAAAACTAGCCAACTCCTCCTTCCTTCTCCCTCCAGCCCCTCTTCTTCTTGATACAACATGAATTTTTTTCTAGCAAGCTCTAGAGAATTGGCTAAGTTTTCCAAGAGCTT
Organism: Pachyuromys duprasi; assembly: GCA_028658305.1. Lineage (NCBI taxonomy): Eukaryota > Metazoa > Chordata > Mammalia > Rodentia > Muridae > Pachyuromys > Pachyuromys duprasi. The sequence continues at coordinate 78,131,759 of CM053763.1, read as the reverse complement.
ACCAAACCAACGCTCTTTATGTCTAGCTCGGATCAGATTCACGTGGCCGGAGGCCTCCAGCTGGTAGGCTGCTGCTCTGCCCCGCCTCAGGCCTGCTTTGCCTGGAGGAAGGAGTGGGAGTGCAGACTATGCTCAACAGTGGTTTTACCAGAAACATTAGAAGACAAAAGAAATATGGAATGCTAAGAGAGCCCCTGGGCCCTCTTCTGAGGGGGAGACTGTTAAAATGTCCTTGGTGTGTCAGTTCCTAGTTTGGCAATGCTGCAGTATTTGTGTGCTAGCACCACCCCCTGCTGGTCACTTTGTATAATGCTGCAAAAGTGGAAACACCAAGGGCTGACTCCAAAGCCAGAGACGCAGAGGCTGAGAGTGAGGGGCCAAACGCTGTGAACTTTAAATGGTGTACCTATGTAGGAGCTCTAGAGAAATATGTGACTCCTTTCACCATTTGCAGAATAACGCTGTAAGTTATGTCCTGCTGTGTCAAGTTCATACGCAGCAATGATTCCATTAGTAATCTTTTCTAGTCTGCCTGCTGTTGGTGTTGTTTTTTGTTTTTTTCCTAATCTTAAAGAACAGGGTTTTCTTGTTGCTTGGACTGTTTTTCATTCAAGCAGATCAGAAATATTTATGTATGCCTTTCGTGGATATACGAAACAATACATACCAATCTTACTGGGAATAAAAAGGGTATTTAAATTCAGCGATGGCTGGAAGATGGTTCAGTCTGTCAAAGCACCTGCAGTGCAACCAAGCATGAGTGCTTGAGATTGAACCCCTAGAACCACATAAAAGCTAGATGCCTACCAGGAGCCTCAATGATCCCAGTGCACCTATGAGGAGATGGACAATAGACACAGAAGTCTCAGGATCTCGGGAGCCAGCTTTCTTGGCTTACACAGTGGGGAAACAACAGAGTCCCTGCCTCAAACAAGGTGGAAGGAGAGGAATGTCCTCTGTCCTCCACACGGGCACTGTGGCATGTGTGCTGCCTCCTCCACACATAGAGATGCTTGTGTGTACATACTTACACACTGTAACATGTGTACACACACACACTTTAAAAACACAGCAAAAAGGCAAGTGAAACTCCTCTATTTACAGTTTAACAGATATAGTAGTTTGGTCTGAAGGGATAGGGATATAAAGGGTAAACTCAGTGACTGTGTATTCCCATATATTTGATTATAAACTATGGAGAAGGTAAAGCCACCCTTGGAACTTCCTGTCCTGGATTTTCAGGAGGCGTTTTTCTGAACGGCTTCTCCAAGCCCCGTTTTGTGGACTCTCCTATTTGTTAACATCTCAATTCATGGTCTTATGAGGGGCCTGTCTTGGATTTGCTTCCTTGGGTCTGAGAACATGCTCTGTATTAGCTGCTTGGTGCGGATTAATGTGTTGGAGGGCAGCACTTTAAAGAAGCTTGAGGCGCAGGATGGCCAGTTGTGTGGAAATCTGTTAGATGTAATCCAGTTAACCTTTCTAAAGCTACTAGGCTGAAGTTGCACTAGTTCTTGCCAGCTTTATTCAGATATCTTCATGAAGGTGACCGACACATTTATCCTCATTTAGGTGTTGATAAAGCCTTAGAAACCCAGAAAAGGAAAGTTGCTTTTTCCCATGTAAGACTCAGTTGGTGGTGATATGGGCATACTCTGTAGCCCGTGCGCCTTGTTCTTTTTTTTAAATTACATTTTAAAAAATGACTAATTTTTAGACATTATATTTTGATCATATTTGTTTCTCCAAAGTCCTTCCCAACTCTCTAAAGCTAACTTCATGTTCTCTCCCTTTCTCTCTCTCACACACACAAAACAAAACAAAACCTAAAGGGACAAAGAAAAAAAATCAAATCAAACCAATTTAACCAACCTAACCAACCAACCAAAGAAGCATAAACAAACCCTGTTTTGTTTCTGTTAACTACTCAGGAGGCCTGCCCTGGAGTAGGATTGATATACCCAGTATTCTTCATTATAGAAGAGTATGATTATTCTCCTGACAGGTTCCACATGTAAATAGTTTCTTGGTTAGGGATGGTACTTTGTGTCTACTTTTCCTTCTATTGGCTGGGCATTTGCCTGTCTGGATTTTGTGCTGTCTTGCACATGCTGTCATAGTCTCTGTGCGTTCATATATGCAGTAGCACTGTTACATCTGAAAGATGCTTTTTTTTTTTTCTTGCAGTCACCTACCACCTCTTCCCATCTTTCTGTCTCTGCTTCCACATAGGTCCCTTGAAGGATGGGGTTTGATGAAGGCATCCCATTTAGGGCTGAGTGCTCCAAGGTCTCTCACTGTGTGCATATTGTCTTGGCGTAGTTCTCTGTTAATGACCATTTACTGCAACACTAAGCCTCTCTGATGAGGTTTGAGTGGTGAGTTGATATATGGTTAAGACATATGTCATTAAGAGTCATTTTATTCCTGTGTTTATTTAGTAGAATAGTACTAATAGGTTTTCCCCTAGGACCCATGACCTGTCTGGTGTTCAGTTCTTGGCTTCCTCACTAGTGCCAGGTATGGATTATATCTCATGGAGCAGGCCTTAAGACTGACTGGTTATTCCTATAACATTTGTACTCCTTTTGTATCAGCGTACCTTTCAGTCAAGTTGCTGTTGTAGGTTGCAGGGTTTGTAGCTGGGTAATATTAAAGACTGCTGCTACTTGTTCTCAACTGTGTTCTCTGTTTTTCCCCCAGTTGCAAATGAAGCAGGAGACAAGAATGCGAGACCACTTGCCCGCTTCTCCCGTGAGTAAATCTTGCTTCACTCTTCCTGGGCCCTCCAAGAACGTGTTCACTAGAGGCCTTTGTTCATATGGTTCACCTCTTTGATTCCATTAGGTGTTATTCAAACAGTAATGTAGGATATGTCTCCTGTGGGCTCACATGTGGGCTCCTCCTGACCTGATGTTTTCAGCCCTTGGAACTGTGGTCTGCAGGCCGTGCTCTATGACTTTACTCTTTGAAGCGGTGCCTTCAGAGCAGTAGGATATGTCTCTTTTGCTTTTGAGAGATGTAGAGCCTCTGGGCTCCCACTTTGAACGTCCTGAACCAAGGCTTACATTTCCTTTTTTAAATGTGAAATTATTTTTTCATTAAATTCTTTATTAATTACAGTTTAATCACCTTATATACACTTGTAGTTCCCTCCTTCCTCCCATCCCAACCCTTCCTTTCCTCCCCCCTCAACACCCGTGTCCCTCCCCAAGACCACTGGTAGGGGAGGTCCTCCTTTCCTTCCCTCCAATCCCAGTCCATCAGGTCTCATCAGGAGTGGCTGCATTGTCTTCCTCTGTGACCCGGCAAGGCTGCTCCCCCGTCTGGGGGACGTGATCAAAAAGCAGGCCAATCAGTTGATGTCAGAGACAGTCCCTGTTCCCATTACTATGGAACCCACTTGGACATTGAACTGCCATGGGCTACGTCTGTGAAGGGGTCCTAGGCTACCTCCATTCATGGTACCTGGTTGGACCTTCAGTCTCAGGAAGGACTCCTGTGCTCAGACCACTTGGCTCTGTTGCTCTCCTTGTGGAGTTCCTGTCCTCTCCAGATCCCACTATTTCCCTCTCCCCTTGTAAGATTCCCTGCACTCTGCCCAAGTGTTGGTCATAAGTCTTAGCATCTGTTTTGATAGTCTGCAAGGTAGAGCCCTTCCGAGGCCCTGTGTGGCAGGCTCCTGACCCGTTCCCTGCCCTCTCCTTCTTCCAATGTCCATCCCTGTTGTCCTTCTGGATAAGGATTGGGCACTTTAGCAAGAGTCCTCCCTCTTGATTAGTTTCTTTAGGTGTACAGATTTTAGTAAGTTCAAGGCTTACATTTCAACTAATCCCCAGTTGATTGTTGTTCAGAGCACAGTTTGGGAGGAGTATCCTCAGAGTCCACTGCAGGGAGGGAGGAGGTGTGCTGGTGCTAAAGGGAGGAAGCTTCCACATATAAAGTATCATGGCACCCTGCTGTGGATTTGTGTCTTTACACCGCTGTCTTAGTGACAGTTTGCTGATCAAATGGACTGATCATTTTCTTTGGGCTCAGGAATATTCCCAAGGCTGTAGTCAGGATGCTGTTTCCCACCAAGTTTGTCCAGAACTTGATCTTGGTACGAAAGTAGCCACCAGAAGCTTCTCAAAGGCCCATGGTCTGGCTCCAGCTACATCACTGTGGCTATCACTATAGGCCGGGGGTCCTCAAACTTTTTAAAGTGGGGGCTGGATCACGGTCCCTCAGAGAGCATTTTAAAATGCTTCAGCACCGAACCCCTAATCTCCCAACCACCGCCCACCCCCCAACTTTGATTTCAGCACTGAATGCCCCACCACCCCCAAAGGGGAATTTTCATATGAGTCACCCACCCCCCAATCGGGCAGAACCCCCCATCTGGCAAAAATTTATTTCTATGGCACTTTTGACTGACCTTTAGCAGTGGAGGGAGTGGAGGAAAACCTCACTGACAGGCAGGCACAGCACACAGACATCACGTTGCCTGGGGGTGGAGCAGGCACCTTTTTACATCATTATATAGTCACCCACATGTGGTACTCCTTGCCACATGGTGTCTAGCGCCCTTCAGTGATGCCGAGCGCCAGGTGCAAGGGCGCATCAGTGTCCTACCCAACACTGCCCTCACGCCCACCCTCCCAGCACACAGCCTGCCGTGGGTGGAGGCGGTTGACGTCATCCCTGAGAAGCTATGACACTGAGTGTATATGCTGGCAGGTATCTTGGTGGCCAAACTGCACTCAGTTGGCCGGATCAGACTCCTCTGCGGGCTGCATGTGGCCCGCGGGCCGTAGTTTGAAAACCCCTGCTATAGTCCATTACAAAGCCGCTGAGCGGTTCTGGAGATACTCGGAGAAGTTGGTGATGCTGAACATGCTGACAAAAGTGTTGGTAGCCTTAGAGGAAGAACTAGAGAAGCCCACCAGTGCTCTGGCTTTTTAAAAGCATCACTCAGGAGCTGCTGCCCCGGGAAACCCAGAACTAGAGATGCTTCACCTAAAATTGGCAGAAATGACAAAGAGAAACATGAAGCTTCTGTAGAAGAAAAGAAAAACTGAAAGCAAATCTCGCATAGTGCGAGCCACCTCAGGAGGAAAAGCATGCTGCATAGGATTTTTCTCAGTTGAAAAGACGTTGAAAGTGGTTTTGTATCACTTGAATAGCTTGTATAGCATATAATCGTTCCTGAAAAGATGCTATAAACTTTTAATATGTTAAATTCACTCATCACAAAAAAATACACTCATCACTTTAATGCTATAAACACATATACATAGAATCCCTAATAAACACTCAATATAACTTTCTTAAAGCAGGAGAATCCAAAGTAGATCTCAAAGAAAAGCTAAAGAGCCGCCACATAACTTTTCACCTTAAAACACATTTTTATTTAATATCCAATTAGGATTGATGGTACTGGTTGTATTTTAGTTAGGAAATTTAGCATGGAGCTATTCCTTGGTTAAGGACTTGAGCAAAGCAGGCATACTCATTCTTGACAGCACATATTTCCTGTAGACAGCTGGACATATCTGTGATGTATGATGCTTTTTCATGTGTCTTCTGCTTCTTTGTATAATGTAGATCAAATAACTCTTCTTTGCCACCATTTTGCCTTAGATACCATTGTGTGTGCCAGGATGAACTCTGATGCCATGTTTTCTTTCTATGCAATCATGCCCATCTAATAATGCTTCCTTGCCGCAGGGGTCTTTTCTGAGACTGATACTCCAACCAAGGACCATTCATGGAGATAACCTAGAACCCCTGCACAGATGTAGCC
>CM053763.1:78114566-78125474 GCA_028658305.1 Pachyuromys duprasi | reverse complement strand
GCTACAATCAGGAATAAATTAATAATAATAAATAATATAATAATAATAAATGTCCTATTATACCATCTTTAACCAAAGAATAGGTACAGAAATTGTGGTGCATTTATACAATGGAATACTACTCAGCTATTAAAAACAAATAAAGCATGAAATTTGCAGCCAAATTGTGGGATCTAGAAAAGATCATCCTGAATGAGGTATCCTAGAAGCAGAAAGACATGGTGTAGACTCACTTATAAGTGGATATTAGACATATAATATAGGCTAAACATACTAAAATCTGTATACCTAAAGAAGCTAAGCAAGAAGGAGGACCCTGGGTAAGATGCTCAATCCTCATTCAGAAAGGCAAATGGGAGAGACACTAGAAGAGGGAAAAAACAGGGAACCTGACAGGAACCTACCACAGAGGGCCTCTGAAAGACTCTACCCATCAGGGTATCAAAGCAGATGCTGAGACTCATAACCAAACTTTGGGCAGAGTGCAGGGAATCTTATGAAAGAAGAGGGAGATAGAAAGACCTACAGGAACTCCACAAGGAGAGCAACAGAACCAAAAAATCTGGGCCCAAGGGTCTTTTCTGAGACTGATAATCCAACTTAGGGCCATGTATGAAGATAACGTAGAACCCCTGCTCCGATGTAAGCTCTGGCAGCTCAGTACCCAAGAGGGTTCCCTAATAATGGGAACAGGGACTGTCTCTGACATGAATTCAGGGGTTGGCTCTTTAATCACTGTCCCCCTGAAAGGGGAGCAGCCTTGCCAGGCCACAGAGGAAGACGAAGCAGCCAATCCCGATGAGACCTGATAGACTGGGGTCAGATGGATGGGATATAGGAGAAGAGGAGAGAGGGAGGGTAGGATTAGGGGGGGAAGTGGGAGGGGGCTACAGATGGGATACAAAGTGAATAAAGTGTAATTAATAAAAAATAAATCAATTCTCATTCAGAAAAGACTACAGGATAGACACCAGAAGCAGTAGAAGAGATGGAGGAGGATGGGAGCCAACCACAGACATCCTCTAAAAGACTCCACTCAGCAGGGGATGGAAGCAGAAACAGAGACTCCCAGCAAAGCTTTGGACAAAGTGTAGGGAGTTTATGGAAGAAGGGGGCTATAGAAGGACCAGAAGGAGACAGAGCCACACAAGGAGACCAAAGAAGCAAAAAAAAAAAAAAAAAAAAAAAAAATCTGGGCCCAGAGGGCCTACAGAGGCTGATGCATCAACCAATGACCATGCACAGAGAGGATCTAGACCTGCTGCTTAGATGTAGCCCATAGACACCTCAGTCTCCATGTGGGTTCCCTAGTAAGGAGGGAAAAGACAGTCTCTGTCATGAACTTGGTTGCCTGCTCCTTGATCACTTTTCCCTAGTGGGGTGACCTAGCCAGCCCACAGAGAAGAGGATCCAGGCAGTCCTGATGGGACCTGATAGGCTAAGGTCAGACAGTAGCAGAGGAGGACTTCCCCAGTCAGTGGACTAGGGAAGAGGGATAGAGAAGGAAGAGATAAGGGAGGGGGCTACAATCAGGAATAAATTAATAATAATAAATAATATAATAATAATAAATGTCCTATTATACCATCCTTATTTAGCATTGTTTTAAAAGTTATAGCTGATGCCTTGATGGATGAAGAACCAATTTTAAAAGCCTATCAGAAAAAGAAAGACTTTCCATTTACAAATGACATGATTGTTTTTAAGAGGAAAATCCCTGCACCATCTATTCAAAGTTCAACAGCTAATAAATATGTTCGATAATGTTATATTGTCCAAGATTAAGACACAAAACCCATTATATTCATGTACACTAGACAGAAATATGGGACAATGATGTTTGCAAGTGCTCTAACCAGGTAGAATGCAAAGATATAGACCCAAGACTTCCACAGACACTGAAATACTCCTGAAAGGAACCCTAGAGCCTCAAAGTGCAAGACAACAAATGATGTACCCCTTAACTATAAGGACACGTTCAAGAATCACACTGGTAGGTGATTTGTCCTTGTGTGGATACGTACCTTGAAGATATGTGCACCATGATACCATTACAGTATTACTTCCTAAGACTGCCATTCTATATGCAGTCTGTTACTAATGAAACTGTTACACGGCACATGGCTATGCTGTGCTCATAGATCGAAAGGTACAACATGTTACAAACAGTAGTTGTTCCTGTGTTGATACTCAGATTTAACAAAATTCCCACCAAAATACTATCAAGATTTTATATAGACATAAATCAGATTTTTATATATTTTGAAACTTATCTAGAAAAAATTCAACAAAACTAGAAAGTCAATTTGTTTTGAGAAGACTCAAGGACTAGTCTGTTTGATTTCAGGAGTTAATAATCAAGACGCAGTGATGCAGGTAAGAGGATGAATTCACAAGTCAGCCAAGGAGAGCGGCAAAGCCAGGACTTACAGGAGCTCACCCGGCTTGTTTCAACAGCACTGCAAGAGCAATTCAGTGGAGGAAACAGTCATTTCAAGAAGTTGTACTGGAATATTGGATATCTGTAAGCAAGCTCCATGAACACAGTGATAAAATGACTCCAATGACTTTGCGCTGTGCCCATAGAATAAGTGCATTGCTCAACTCTCCTCAGAGAAGCGTCTGCATGCAGTAGATGGTGGTTAACACAGAGACCCACAACTGGTCATCCTTCAGAGAACAAGAGACCTCACAGAGCTCACTTCTAAACTGGAAGTCTATATCACACTACTGGCCTCAAGGCTCAAAAATTTATGTGGAAGAGGGTGTAGAACCATTGTTAAGAACCACAGATGGTAAAAAAAACTGATTTACAGATACAACAGGTAGATGAGCATATAAACTCCAGCAGTTGAGACAGTTTACAAGACCTGAACAAGCCCATGACAGACAAAATCCCAGCATGGAGAGGTGAGGTATGTATAGAATCCCACCTCAAGCTGAGGAGCTATTGACATTTTATTAGTGCTGAGATAAGGAATGGCAGTTTTAGTCAATGGTGTGATACCTGGTATACTGACCACACTCCAGGCCAGGCCAAAATTTGGAAGCAGCTCTGAGGTACTGGCTGAGTGATTAAGCAAACTGGGAGTTCATACTATAGACTATTTAATATTCAGCAATAAAGAGGGGCAAACTATTGATATATGAAACAACTTTGATGCACCACCAATAAATTACAGCAAGTAGAACAAGCTGACCCACAAAGGTTACACACTGTATGGATGCATACTTACAAATGTTCTCCACTTCTAGAGCAATCTAGAAGTGTTGGATGAAAGAAATAGGGAACTGAGCCAAGGTTGCTGGGGCTAATAGGGGAGGTAGAATGGAAGGAAGATAATAGGGATTTACAGAGAAGCATAAGGGATTTTGGTGATAATGGAGAACTTTGAATATTTAGTGCGTAGGCCTTATCTTCCCAAGTAGCTGAGACTTCAGGCCTATGCCACTGCTTCAGGTTAATGTGATTAAAAAAAAAAAATTCAGTAGGAGCAATAGCAGATCTGCGCTGATTTTAAACAAAAGGAGAAATCCACTCACTCCTGCCCTCAGTAGTTTTTAGAAGTTTACACTTGGCTCTTTTGGTTTATGGTATTTCTGTGACTTGTTAGTTATAGATCCTTCTGTTATGTCTTTTTTAAAAGATCACATTTCTATGGAACATCTACTGTGTGCCAAGCATTCTGACCAACTCATTCCACTGGGAGACAGGAGATTGAGGTGCTGTTCTGGTTCCTGACAGGGCACACATTAGGTCTTGGCCAAGCTTGAGTTGAAGCCTAGTTTGCAGAGGTGCCTGATCCTGCATTGGCTAAGCTGTGAACAGCTTAGTGACTAGCTCATACAATTAAGGGCACTGTTGAAATTCTTATATTGGCAGGTGAAGTTTCTGGGGTCCTTGAAGAAAGGACAATCTATCTTCCAAGCCAATAAATCTTGTGAAGTTCACTTTCCTAATCTAATAGGGCAGGTAGAAATGCAGGACAAAGGGTGAACTGATTGAATAAGAAACTGGAAGTACATCCAGTATATTACAAGCTGCTGGAAAGGAAGACAAGGCTGATGAGATGTTCATACAAGATTTTCATGTAGTACCTATGGTCTGAGATTCAAGAAGCTTAGAAACAGGTAAAAACTTAACCTTGGGCACAGATGTACAAAGATGAGTAAGTCACAGTTCTTTTCGTTAAGTAGCTTATTTTCAACATATGACCTACTTTATTAATTTTGTTATCAGTAATACATAATTTAGGCCAAAAGGAGAAAAAGATGTTGTCTGTTTTACAGTATTTCCAAGCATTCAGTTTCTAACACTTTTATTTTTGATCACAGAACACATGGCATTTAAGGTTTAGGGTTAGTGTGACATATTCTTCCAAGTACTTTCAAATGTACCATATCTCTGAATTTATTCCCACCAAGTTTTTACAACGAACTTAAAAATTATCCCCAAAACTTCCCAAAGGAATAGTAGGTAGATTTACAAATGAGTCAGCTAGCAGATGGTGAGACTTGCATATTTGCATGCTTTGCAGACATTAACATGTTTCAAGGTAGCTATGCATTAAAATTTTTTCACTAAATGTTGGGGGTGAGGTGTCGGTGTCTGAATTAGTAAAAATATAAACTGTAGAAAACCTTAAAAATGCTTTCAAGTAACTCTCAATTAGTCATCTAATCAACGCATTCAAATATTACACCACCATTTACAGATGTCTGTCAAGTAGAGTTTTAGAATGGTATTGGAAATAATAGCCCTTTAATCTTGTCTGCATTTCTACTTCATTGAACTCATATGGATAAAGAACAATCAAGAATTTTCTTCTTAGAATTGATGATCTCATTGTCTAATGTTCTACTGCTTCAAGTTAGTTTTTAAATAGACTTTGAAGACAATGTAGGACAATGTACCTCTTTAAAGACAACGTACCTCTGCATAGTAGGAAGGGCCATGAAGCTGTGCTTTAAAACATTTCATCTCTGCTCTTCCTGCTCAATGTTTGGGCTTGGCTTTTCACTCTTACTCATGGTTCTTTCTGTGGATTTTATCTGGCAGATCAAGTAGTGATTAGAACCCAGAGCAATTTTGCTTTGTGGAAAGCAACTATTATGGCATGTAAGGGTGTAGAATGATTGTAATAAATTCAAAATGAAACAAAAATATAAAGGGATAGGGGAGTTAAATGCCATCCTAAAGACCATGAGGAAGAAGATAGACCTGTGCTGAAGTGGTTTAATACAGACGACCCAAAAGAAATGTGTAGATCTTTTCTGTATTCTTCATTAGAAGCAGAAGGACACAACCCCATGACCAGCAAAAGTCTGTAAAGAAGAGAAGCAGGTAGCTTTAAATGTGATACAAACAAAACAATGCAGAGAAAACAAGTTCCCAGTGTAGCGATTAAAATCTTCATTGAAATAGAGAATGACTCTGAGAAGACCTGGAAGACAGTGAGGAATAAAACGATGGATCAAAAATATTGAGAATAGATAGATGGAGAACATAGACAAAGAACTAATGCAAATAAATCATTCATATGGATAAAGAAACTGACTACAAAGAAAAAACCCATGAGAGCCAGCTCCTAACTCCTCTCTTCAGTTTATAGTACATACATACCAGAATTTAATTAAAATTTACTAAATCTGTGGCTAAGTTGTTATTTGCGTATATTTCATTAGCTACATGTCATTCTTGGAAAGAGTTATTCAAAGATATGCTTTGGTGAATCAATGCATGTATCAAAGTAAATTCTACAGGCTGTAATTTGCCGTACATTATGGCTATTTGGAATATGAAATTTGGCTAGTCTTAATTGAGCTATGCATAGTAGATTTATGTATAATGTAAAATATTATTAATATATTTGAGTTTGAGGAGTATATGTTAGTATGATAATATTATATGTTATTGCCTTTAAGAAAGTGTGCCATTAAAATTAGTTTCATTTGTCTTTAATATGTGTAGCTTCTAGGAAATCTAAAATGACACACGTAGCTTTTATCTGTCTTATTGTATAGTGTTGCTGTAGAACATAAATTATGATGCTAAAGAGCCACTGAGCACCAAAACCAGGTAAACAGGTATAATGCAAAATGCAGTTCTTAGCAGTGAAACATCTCTGTGTTCATATAACTCAGCAAAAAAAAATATAGAAGTTCATAGAGTAACAGCGAACAGAGAGGAGAGAGGTTGGAGGTAATTCCATTCACTCCACTTCAAGAGTATATCCATGAATATTAGTAAGTTACTGACGCTGATATAAAGATTAAAAATGGAATATACAATTTTGAATTTAAAGATAACTTATAATTCTTCAGTGCAGAGTAAAGTACATTATTACCATCATGTATGATTTTAAGAAATAAGGGTGATGGTTCCACAGTTAAGTGAACTGGCTGCCTTTTCAGAGGACCTGAGTTCAATTCCCAGCATCTACATAGCTGCTCAAAACTGGAGTTAGAGTTGTGAGCTGCCATGTGGGTGCTGGGAACTAAACCTAGGTCCTCTGAAAGAGCAGTCAGTGCTCTTAACTGGTGAGCCATTTCTCCAACCCTATTCAACTAGTCTTTAATATTAATGTTAACATAGTATGGTAGCATAATGCTACATATTAGTGATCTTGTGTATAAGCGTATTGTTGCCTAAAAAAATAAAGCCTATAAAGAAAATAAGAAAAGGCTAAATGATGACAGCAACTCTCACATGGAAAGAAAAGATACATTTGAAATATCTTTTCAAAATCAAGATGGCTTAGTGGGTGAAGGAGCTTGCCACCAAGCCTGAATATTTGAGTTCAATCTTCAGGACCTACCCAGTCGAAGGAAGGAATGAACTTCCATAACTTGTCTTCTGACTCCACACTCCACCACTCTAAGAAATGTTATATAAAAACAGACAGCTTTTGAGCACATAGGGAAAGGACGTTTTCATTTTCTTCTTAGAAAACAGCTTTAGGGTTAAATTGACATGCCTACGTGGTGACATACAGCCATGTTCTTTGATTAAAAAATAGTGCAAAAAGAGAAATGATGACTTACTGAAAGTAAGGAATTCAAATGCCAACTCAGCAAACAAAAACAAATTAGGGATGAGAAAAGTAGCAGAGTTAATCAATTTCAGAGTGAGCTCATTAAAAAGGCAATGAGACTCACCTGTTGTTAAGAGAGTAGCTGTCCTATGATGGTAGAATGTTACACACTGGTTCTCTTCTACACACTATCTCTAGTCACACAGTGGCTGGACAAGTTTACCTTCTAAATAACAAATGCTGGAGAGGACCCTCCTAGTTGGAATGCAAAAGGATTCAACAATGCATACAATCCCCTTTAGTCCATATCCTTAAGAGAATTTGTTTTTTCTTTTTCTTGGTGAGCTATTCTGCCTAGGTAAGATGACCCTCACTGTAGTTTTAATTTGCACTTCTCTGATGGCCAGTGAGGTTGAACATCTCATAGGTGTACTGGTGGTTTCTATTTCAGCTTTTGAGAACTGTAAGCTTCCTTAGTCTATTCTTTGATTGGGGTACTTGAGTTTTTGTGCTTTAATTTTTTTTTTTGAGTCCTGTGTGAAATATTAGTCACCTGAAAGATGTATAGAGTTCATAAAAGTTTTTCCTCCATTTTTTAGGCTGTCTTTTTCCTCATTTAATAGCTTGCTTTGCATATAGACACTTTTTAATTTTATAAGGTTTCCCTTGTTTTACGTTGGCAAGATGCTTGCCTATACCTATATCTTGATGTTTTTTCCCTATTGTTTACTCTAATGGTTTCAGAGTTTTAGGACTTTTACGTTTTGTGAGAATGAGGGATCTCCTTTCATTCTTCTACATGTGGCTGCAGAGCCATAGTGAAAAACACTGTAGAGTGCCATGAAAACGGACACACAGACTTCCATTCAGAAATAAGTGTACACACAGGGGCCGTTTAAAACTTTTCTTTTAATGTAAAGATTATAATGTAAGTATACCTTTCCCCTTTCTCATTTTTTTCCCTTCAAACCCATCCATATACCCTTTCTTGCTCTCTTTCAAATTGATGGTCTCGCTTTTTATTAATTTGTGTTGTATACATATATGTGTATATATATTTCTAAATATAACCTCTCAGTCTATATAATATTACTTGTATGTAATTTTTCAGGGCTGATCATTTGGTATTTGATAGCCAGTAGGTATGCTTTTCCTCAGGGAAGACTATTCCGCCCACTCTTAGCATTTCTTAGGTTCCAGTAGTTCTTTGTATAAGATTGAGGCCTCATGGTCATATTGAAGAGACTTTATGGGCATAGCTTCTGACATACTAGGAGACCCAGTCTCACAGTAAAGTTCTGATCCTTTGGCCCTTACAATCTTCACACCCCATCTCCATCAATGTCCTTGGAGGCTTGGGTGAGGGAGTTGTTTTGTAGATATAGCCATTGAGACTGGGTTTCACAACTCTGTATTTTGATTGGTCTAGTTTTCTGTAATGACCTCTCTGTTGCAAAGAGAAATTTCCTTGCTGAGCAGTTTAGACTAAACTTATTTGTTGGTGTAAGGACAAATATTGAGAGTATAGTTATTATGCTGGTATAGTAAACTGGTGGTTGTAGTTTCTCTTCCAAGATCCACAACTTTATTATCATTGGGTAGTTAGCTAAGTTTTTAGTACCAGGAACATTTTCCCTTTGGTTGAGTAGATCTTAAGTCTAATTAGTGAGGAGTTAGTTACCACCAAGGAATGCGTACCACTACTGCACCCTTGGGGTAACCTTGCCATGCTGGTTGTTGTGGTCATAGGCACATAACTGGGTAGGATTTGGTTGCTTCCCTCCTTTGCAAGCTTCCCAGATGCCTTTCGGTACCATGAAATATAGTCTTCAGGGAGGAGGCATTCAGGTCAGGTCCAGCTCAGGGTCCTCTGAGTACTGTGTCTCAAGAGTGAGAGACTAAAGACTTAAAAATCAGTGGGTATTGTTTTAAAGTTTAAAGCAGAAGCCTGATCGAAGGCTAGTTAGGTGGAGACATGTCCAGCCACCATCAGGGAAGAACTAGCAATGCCCTGAGGGGAAGAAGCAGCCTTACTGCATTCTTTCCTGCCCACTAATTATACAGTTGCTTGGAAACCGCCCCATATGACCAGGCCAGAACTGTAGTCTTGGCATCTAAAGTGAACCAATCATTTCAAAAGTCAATTTCCCTTACCCTATCATGTAACACCAAAGCATGCAAATCTCTGCTTGTGGTTTTGCCCGATAAAAACCTTCCTTCCCTAGACCGGGGGCAGGGAGGAATTTCTCTCCTGTTTCTATAGGGGCTTTGCACCCCATGTTCGAACGAGTATACAATTAAAGAGATCCTCATGTATTTTGCAATGGACTTGACTCCTGGTGGTGGTCTTTTGGTGTCTCATGATTCAGACATAACAAGAGCATGATATCTTCTAGCTGCCTAATTTTTGACAATAGTGTAAGAAACATCAGTAAATGATAGTTTCTTTAAAACATAACGTTTTTTGTTTCTATTTTTTATTTTTATATCCTTTTATTTTATTTTAATTTTTGTTAATTACACTTTATTCACTTTGTATCTCCCCTCCCCCCGTAAACCCCTCCCAATTCTACCTTCCCTCCCCCTTTTCCACACATGCCCCTCCCCAAGTCCACTGATAGGGGAGGTCTTCCTCTCCTTCCTTCTGATCTTAGTCTATCAGGTTTCATCAGGAGTGGCTGCATTGTCTTCTTCTGTGGCCTGGAAAGGTTGTTCCCCCTTCAGGGGGAGGTGATCAAAGAGCAGGCCAATCAAAACATAACATTGTTAAAACTGGATAGATCTTTCACTCTGCCAAAAATCTGTTCCAAATGGTCCAAAGGCTTTGATGTGAGCCTTAAAGTTGGAAACTGGCAGAGAAAATATGAAACAAACAAACACATAAATAAAATTTCAAGATCTATAATGAGGCAGGGACTTTCTGAAAAGGATGCTAATAGCACAGGAAGTAATTTCTGGAATTGACAAACAGAATTAAGTGAAATTAAAATAATTTTATACAACAAAGAAAACAACTGCTGTTAAGAACAGCCTACAAAACGGGGAAAAATATTTGCCCACTATATGTCAGAGAGTGGGTTAATATCTAGAATACATGAAAAACTGCCTAAATTAAATAGTAGAAAAAAAACTTCCAGTAAGTAAATGGAATATTGAGCTGGATAGACAGCTTTCAAAAGAAAAGATACAACTGGCCAAAAAGTATCTGAAAAAGTGTTCAACCTCCACAGCTATCAGGGAGACACAGTAAAACTGCTTTGAGATCCCACATCACCTCTGCCAGAGCGGTTGTCATCAGAAAATCAAGTGACAACAAATGCTGATGACAATGTGGGGAAAGAGGAGCCCACATACACTGGGAAGATATAAACAATTGCAATCATTATAGAAATCAATATAGATGTTACTTAGTAAAATAGCCCTATGTATGACCCTGTTACACCACTCCTGGTTATATTCCTGAAAACTAGAGCCTGCCACAGAGACAGTGTTTTTTAATTTTTACTTTTAAAGAATTTCACATATGAGTGCTGTTTACATCTTTCCCATTCCTCCCTTTCCCCTTCCCCATCTATATTCCCCTCACCTATATTCTTAATTTCTTCTTTCATGGCACCTGTGTCCCCTACAGAGAGATTTGTACATCTATGCCAACTATTGCAGGATTCATAGTAGATGAAAAACAGAACCACCTTAAATGTCTTTCAATAGATAAAGGGTAAAGTGTGGTACATACACATACTGATATTTTATCCATATGTAAAGGAAAAGAAAATCTTCACATTTTCAAAATATAGGTGGAACTAGAGGTCATTATAATAAAAATAATTTGGACTCAAAGAAAAATGCCACATGTTTCTGCCATATATGGAGC
>CM053763.1:78089903-78114466 GCA_028658305.1 Pachyuromys duprasi | reverse complement strand
TGCTCTTCTTTTTCCTGCTTTCTGTACTATCCCATCAGTTTTAATGAGTAAAATCCCAGAGGGGAACTTTATCCCAGGGAGAGGACGAATACAAATTCATACTTTGGGGACCACTGAGGCATTTTTCATCCTCTTTCTGGGGAATTAAATTTCCTCCCTACTTTGTGCTTTGCAAGACTCTGAATTCTCAGGCCCTGCCAACAGAGATTTTATACATTATTTACTCAGAACCAATATGATAAATCCCTTGTCAGAATTAAATAGAATCACCATATTACCTTGGGCTCCTTCTCTGGACTGTTTATTAGGCTACCTCTGTTATGTACACAACAAAATGGAATCTGTGGTTACTCCTGATTTTGATTCTTCTCATTTGCTTGTGCCCTTGTCTGTTCCTAGCCCATCAAACTTGCCTTATGTAGTTCCTCCTCCCTGTAGTTGCACTCGCTTCTCTAAAGCAACAAACTGTTTCCTCAAGGTTTGAGTCAAGGATCTGCCCATCAAACCTTGTTCTCTTTGTAAATGACTTTCTGAAGCGTAGACCATTTTCTTTTTTTTAAACATTTTTATTTTGTATTAATCACAGGTTATGTACTTTGTATCCCAGCTGTAGCCCCCTCCCACATTCTCTCCCTATCTCCCCCATCCCTCCCTCATCTCCTCCCTGCCCTTTTCCAAGTCCACTGATAGGGGAGGACCTCCTCCCCTTCCTTCTAACTCTAGCTTATCAGGTCTCTTCAGGACTAGCTGCAGTGTCCCCTTCTGTAGATCATTTTCTTGATTGACACTATGTGTCTGTGCTTGCTCTTCTGTGAAATGTAAACACCATGCTGTATCTCACAGAACCTGGGATGAGGAAAGTGAAAATTTTGGGTTAAAATGGTCAATTTCCCCCCCTCATTCTGAGATCTAGGTTATTCAGTCTCTTGGAGACTTTAGCATGCTAATGTTCAACAGTGACTTGAGGAAGTAATCCTCCGATGGTCACCCTAGCATATAGTTCCCACCCTCGCATATACTGAACATGGGATGGTGCCACATTGTAATCTTACTGTGCTTAAGGATACAGGTAACTGCTAATGGAGTTTATGAATCAAGTGGATTTATAGTCAGTCTGGCAGGGCTATGGGGTACATGAAAAGCTGTCATTGTGAAGTAAGTGAAAGGATTTATGGCAGGGGCACAGAGGAGAGAGCAGGGGGATGAGTAGGTACTGAACTGGGGAGCACACAGCTGGGCGTCAGGGCAGGAAGAGCAGATGAGATGGAGTGGGCACAGTGGAGCTGCTTGCCTTCTGCACCTGAGCCACACTATTTTTGGTATCCTGAAGGTTTAGTTTACCTGTGGTTTCCCTCACGGCACTTTTCATATTATTGGAAAAGATCCACGTGATTTTGTTTCTGTATTTTTGTCTCTATTTAGTCAGAAGCATTTCATGCTTTAAAAATCAGCTTAAAATAAATTGGAGTGGGAGAAGTTTTAGTTTTCATTTTTGTCAAAGATGACTTTCCAACCAGTGCCCCTGGAGACTGTTCTGCCCACGTTCTTGACAGAGGAGCAGTTAGTGGCTTCCACTTTCTCAGAGATGTCCAAAAAGTTCCCACCAGACTGAGCTGGGATAACGCAGTGTGGAGACCAGAGTAACAGGGAGGATCTGACTATATTCTAGACCTCGAAACTGTGGACCTCTATGTACTGGACCTGGCTCTGCTTCTGCTGGGCCCTGTTTTGAGCACTTTCCTTTCAGTCTTCCTCTAGGGATTCTTTTTTTTCTTTTTTTTTAAAGTTTTGTTATTATTTATACAACATTCTGCCTGCACACCAGATCTTACTATAGATGGTTATGAGCCACCATGTTGTTGTGGGGAATTGAACTCAGGACCTTTGGAAGAACAGTGAGTGTTCTTAACCTCTGAGCCATCTCTCCAGCCCCCTCTAGGGATTCTTGACCCATGGAGGAATTATATTATGCCCATGCATGGATCGAACCACAGAAGCCAAGGTGTTACCTAAGTGGCTCACCTGCCCACAGGCAATGGCAGCCTGGGCATAGATGCTGCTTTTCCTGTTTCTCAGAGGGCTAATTCAGAAAATGATTGATCCACTGAAGATCTTCCTAGAATCTAGCCCTACTTGCCCTATTTTTGATACATTTAATTACGTTATGGTTTTATTCAAGATGTTGGCAGAGAGTGGGAGGAATGATTGCGGGAGCCAGAGGGGTTAACGACACCACTAGAAGACCTACAGAGAAAACTAACCTAGGCCCATGGAGGCTCCCAGAGACTGAACCACTAACCAAAGAGCTTTCATGGGCTGGTCCTAGGTCCTCCTACACATACATAGCAGATGTGCAGCTTGGCCTTTATGCCGGTCCCCTAACAATTGGAGCAGGGGCTGTCTCTGACTATGTTGCCTGCCTTTGGATCCCTTTCACATAGCTTGGCTACCTTGTCTGAGAGAGGAAGAGCTTAGTCCTGCTGGGACTTGATGTGCCAGGGTGCAGGGTGTGTTGATATTCTTTTCCAAGGAGAAGGGGAGGGGAAACTAGGTGTATGAGGGTAGGGCAGGGAGGAGAGAAGGGAGGGGTCTGCAATCAGGTTGTAAAGTGATTAAATAAATAAATTAATGAAGAAAAATAAGTTTTAAGAAAGCAAATGGTTATGGACACAGACACTTCAAGAAGAGAGGAGGGTACCTCATACTCTGGGGCCACACAGGGAGTACTAGGGTTGGTCTTATGACAGAGGAAGATGCAGATCTATGGAGAAGAGCCTCCTTGTGGTTTTTATGGGAAGGAATAAGAGAGGCCTGCTTGAAATGGGTTCTGGAATATCAGAGATGCTCCTGGTTGTTCCGTGTCTGACCTTTGAGTGGGGCTAGATAACGATTACCTTGATTGTGTGAAGCTAAGATGGGAGTTGGTTGGTGAATGTCTGCATTTCTTGACTTGTATTTGAAAAGAACACCTCAGATAGGAGGGCCTCTCCTCAGGGTTAGTTGAAAACTGAGGTGGTAGACTGAGATAGGGCAACTCAGGGACATTATTAAGTTGTCTGGGAGAGACATGTCTAATCAGATGCTAAAATACTGTTTTTGACAAGTACAAAAGTATAATACTGTTTTTGAAAATTCCCATAACGATGGCAACTCCCTGATATATCTATATCTTTGCTTTATTCTCATTCCATGTTTTACCTTCACCACCTTTTGCTGATTCTTGAGAAGCAATTCAAGATTTGAATGTGGCCCAAGTGCCCTGTTTTTACCTTAGGGCTTCTCTGGTTCGTGGAAATCATCCCACTGGCGTATACGAGTGAAACCCAAAAGGGTCTTATTTCTTTGTATGAGGGAGGAGTCTCTCTTGGTGTCCAAGTGCATTGGCCAGCTCAGGTTCTCCTCTCACTGCCCATCTCTGGTATGTTCCTTACTGTGTTTTCTGAGATTTACTTTGCCACCCATTCTGGTCCTTTTCTTACTATGTTTCCTGTGATATACTTGGCCATCCCTGATTCTTTTTTTACTATGTTGCCTATAATACATGTTTTACTTTAAAGAATTAAACACATTTTATTTTGTGTTTTTCTTTCTGAATAATAGTCCACCCTTTACTAAATCAAATTAGTCATCAAACATTTTCTCAATTTCTACGGAATATGATCACGTGTTCATACTGAGAGAGCCTCACGCCTCTTTTCTTCCTTCACCATTTTTTCCTATGTCATTTTCCTTCTGAAATAAAAGTTTTAATTTCCCTGCATCCTCACTTTCTGTAGCCTACATGAGATGCAATTTAGGATTACTGCCTCATGACTTTTTCCAAGTCTAAGAGGGGTATGTAACTATATCTTGCCCTAGTCTCTTTCTATATCTCATTTTGTCTTCTTCCTGTTTACCATAATTTAATTTTTTTCTGTGCCTTCTCTGTTGGAACGGATGAACCCTACAAAACCATGAGCCAAAACAGATCTTTTCTGCCTTAAGTTTCTTATGTGAGATAATCCGTCATAGTGATGAGGTAGGTATCCAGCACAGAGAAGAAACCTAAGGCAGAAAGATAATTAAGACCAGCAGGAAAGCAGAAATGAATTTGCTTAATAGACATTAAACTGTCAAGACTTATCAGTATCGGCAAGGAAGTAATTAGTTGTCTTTCATTTGACAAGGTTCTTTTTCTGTAGGCAAAAATCATGTTGCCCATCTGTTTTCTTTAATTCTGTGGGTGTAAAATAGGTTCAAGATAATGAAAGTGGTGACAACCTGGGTTGGGTAAACTACACAGGATACCCACAGAACATTACTAATTTCAAAAACTAACATTTTTGACAGTGTTTATGGAGAGGATGGAAATGAAGAACAAGGGAAACCCCCCAGCTCACTTTCCCCAAGAATGGCTAAAGCCTGAACCAGCTGTAGCTGTCTTGTGTTTTCTGCATTTTCATGTTCTCTTGAAGGCAAGGGAGAGCATGGGGTTTTCTGTGTGTTTTGAAACATAACAGAAGTGTGGCATGCTTCAGCCCTGTGTCCAAGTACTAGGGTACACAGGCACACATCCCTCTTCCCAAGAAGAAGCACAAATCCCTCCTCTTGATCCTTTCTGAGTGAGTGGCCATCTTCCAGGCGCCATCAGATTTCTAAGCCTCCCCATTTTGTGTTGGCTGGTATTCAATGGAAACAGGCCGTTGTTACTCTTTCTCTTCTGAAGGAATTAACAGAGAAATTTAAAACAATCCTATAGCTTCCATATCCCACCAGCTTCCTGGAGTTCTCTGGAGTCGGCACCTTAGCTGAAGTCTTACAGTTAAATATTCATGGATAAATGGAGCCCAAGTTCTACTTAACTGTGGCTTGTTGAAGTGGGATAACAGCTAGAATACCTCAGAATAGGCTCTGATGCTCCTTTGAAAGGTTTATTTGTTATTTTTGCTTTCTAACTTTTTGTTTGTGTTTGGTAGAAAGGTCTTTTTTTCTACTTCATAATGTGAACATCTTTTTTTATAAGTAATTTATTTATTTTCCTATTAATCACAGGTTATATACTTTGTATCCCAGCCATAGCCCCCTCCCTCATTCCCGCTCACTCTCCTCATCCTTCCCTCATCTTCTCCCTGCCCCCCTCCAAGTCCTAATGTGAACATCTTAATGACAGCTGTCTTGGAAGTGTTTACCAAGAAGATATTCTGCTTTTACTCCAATGTTCATGTTCAAGCTTTATAACTGTTTTTGGAGGACATCTCTTCAGAGAACTCCTTCACTATGGTATCAAAGCGGCTCTGCTCCAAAGTTGTTGGATGGCACCTCTACCTACCTGGCTGTCTAGAAAGAAAGCCCTTCTGTCTTGACCTTTTCTTCCTCATCATCTGTGCCTAATCAACTATCACTTCCTGTTGCTTCTACTTTGTTCTTTTGTTTTCTTAAACTACCCTTGCAAGATGTGGCCTTCTGTCATAATGCTTATTACCTCATGTTCACAAGATGGTCTCAGTTCAAATACTGTTTTCACCTTTTTGGAAGAAAGAAGAAAGGGAAAAGGGGGAACGGAAATTTAAAGTATTAAGTATTTGAACTTTTTGTTGAGGAAGAGATAACCTTGGGGATTTCCAATTATATTCAATTGGGGCAGAATTACAACACAAAGCTAGCTACAAGGAAGCTAGCAGCAAGGAAAGCTGGGGAATTGCATATATTGTTTCCTTTTTTTTTTTTTTTTAAGAGGAAGGCAGGCGAACTGCGAGTTGCTGATGAAAGTTAAGTGAGCTCTATTTGTTGATCTTACTGTATCTGCCTTTAAACTAATCAATGTGCCTCTATCTGTTGGTACAGTATATGGAGGCACCATTGCTTCTGCCCTTAGGACCTGGACAGAGAATGGCTTGGGTTTTATGATCCTTTTGATTCACCAAAATGGTAGAAAGCTATTATGAATTTTTAATTAGTTTTTTTACACTTAAGATTTAGTTATTTATGCATTTTCAGCTTTGCTATTTTGCTTACACATAGCATGCCTTATTTTGTGTATTTGCCTGGGGACCTACCTTTAGCCCTGCTCTGCAGTGTACCAGTTTCCTCCCTGAAAAACAGATCGGATACAGCAACCTTACTAAAATGCCCTTTGCTCATGTTTTTTGGCTATTACTATTTTATTCAGGCAACTTTACAAATGGCCCAGCAAGCCTTTGGATTTTCCTCTCAACAGCACCCCCATCTCTGTCCCAGCCTCAGTGCATGGATATGTTATGCCTTTGAGCTGCTGCACATGCTTTTTCGATTGGCTGCCGCACTGCTCTGGCCTTAGACTCATGCCCTATGTCACATTTCCTTGTTGCTCTTCCAGGTCCCTGAGGCTGAGTAGGTGAACCTTCTTTGGGTTCCTGTTATACCTTGTTTGCTTTCTAGCTATGGTGTTTTGCTGTTTAGTGCTAGTGGTCAGAGCTACAAAGACACACCAGTAAAAAGAACTCTGGTCAGAGCTATAAATAGGATCCACTGAAGATTTCCAATACTTCCTTTCACATTCTTAACTCCTCATTCATCTCTCTATGTTAGGGTCTGGAATGGGATCTGGCACACTGATGAAATTTAATGCATGTTTATTGAATGAGAAAATGAAGGAATGGAGAAAAATGCCCAGGAAGTTGATTGGAAGACCTTTATGTAGCAGCTGCTGTTCTTGTTCTTTCTCCTGGAGCCAGAGCTTCATTAACATAGAATTAACATAGAACCAGTCTTCATTAATAAACCAGATCATATTAAGATATATGGTTAGGGCTTCAAAACTCTTCTGTATTTCAGAGGCTTGTGAGTCTGTTTCCTGTTCCTAATGTGCTCTTGACTGATGTGAAAGCAGTTTGGATAGACACTCCAAGGGGATCACCATGGATGACAATGGTTATTAATAGAACTATTTGCTGTCACGGGTGACCTTGATAAAGGTTCAGGGAGCCTTACAAGAGACTTTCCTTTAGACGGGTGGTATTCTTCTCACCTTAATGTCAAAAGACATTCTTTAGACACAGCAAACCAGAATTTCTTCTGTGATGGGCTACAGGTGGCTGGTCAGGGTTTTCAAGGATCTAAATATCTCTGTGCAAATACATGCCTATTCTCTATCTTTCTGTCACAGAATGGGCATAGCTGGTTATCTCAGACTCCTCCCAGTACATTACTTAAGATCCATCAAGAGGCTTTTTGAATCAGAGAAGCATTTCCTCTGCATGGGTGGAGTGTTAGAAAATAAGCTTTCTCAGATGAATGCAATTCCTCAGAAGCAAGACTAAGCCACTTGACAGTGTCTTGGTGCATATATGAAAATCTTTCTTTCGCGAAGAGCATAACCCATGTGAGCTAATGGTCACTAAGCACCCTGTTTTCAAGTAAAATAAATGAGGAAAATCTAGATTTCCTTAAAGATTTTTCTCAGGAAGTTATTTATTGACTTACTACTTTAATTATTTACTCTTAGTTTTATGATAATTTAAGTTTTAAAATAGTCTTAAAATTACAGAAAGATTATAAAATAATATAAGAAGACTGCATAGAACCTACAGCTGGTTTCTTCTGTTATTATCCTCTTACATTACTATGATATATATTTTAAAAATAATGAATCAATATTAACATGTTATCATTAACTGTAGTACAAATAGTATTTAGATTTTTTTTGCATAGTATCATGTTATAGTATAGTGATGTCCATTACACTCCTCTTGGCAACGGCAGTTTCTCAGGTTTTCTATGCTATGTAACTATGATAGTTTTAAAGAGTATTAGGCAGATATTTTGTAAAAGGCTCCTCAACTCAGATGTCTGATATTTATCCCATGACTAGAATATGTGTTTTAACAGATTTTATTTATTATTTTAGAATGATGAAGTCAACAGATTAGGAGAGAACCGACATTGTATAGACAATTATCATTATACTCATAGATACTAATGTGGCAATATGGGGAAGCATTGGATCATGGGGCAGATGCAGGAGAAGAGGGTCCTGTGAATGGGAACTGTGATTTGGGTTTCTGTAGAAGGAACATGTGAGATCAGGGAAGGAGTCACAGGGTTGGCCAGACTGAGTGATTTCTGTCATCTATGGAGCAGAAGGGTTGCTTAGACTTAACTCCATGTGACCTGTCCCCTGGGTGATTAGGGAGTTGGGGTTATTAGGGCAGTAAATAGAGATCAGGAACATGAAAGCTCAGTAAAGAGGAAGTTGGTGTTAGTGGATGATAAAGAGCAGAATGGCAGATGTTGAAGCACAGAATTTCCAGAAGCTACACCCATGCTTAATAGACGGGATTCCATGATGTCATGGAAGAGACAGAAGAGGCAGAGGAACATTTTTTGTCACATCCTATGTTCTGTTATGCATTGGCTTGTTATGCAGGGCTATGTTCTGTTAGTGCATTGGCTTGAATGCATTAATAATAAACCAGAGTCACCAATCAGTGTTGCAATATTGAAAAAGAATCATTAGGCACTTTCACTTGGTATAATTTAACCAAGAGTGAACCCAGATTTGACTTTACTTTTTCTCTGTATATGTGTCTTTTGTTGTTCCCTGTCTGTTGTATCAGTCTGAATTTATGCCTGCCTGAATGCTGTCATGTGGATCCATCTGTTCCTGGCTCTGTGTCTTTGTGTGCATGAGTGTGCTTGTGTGTGTCTCTAATGAAGGGCTTTGCTCTCTCTTTAATTGAAAGTATCATATTGGGGAAGGAATAAGAAATAGTTTACAGGATTTTATAAGCAATTAAATCACTGACTCTAACTGACCCCAACAGACCCAGATAACAAATGATATTATAATCATCATTGTTGGTCAAGCAATATTCATATGTTGCAGCCAACACTTATAATGGATATTAATCTTATAAGGCTGCTTTTATTTTATTTTATTTTATTTTCTGTTTCCAGCAAATGATTTTCATGACATACATACACATTCACATCACTCTCTGAGACAGGGGCATGAAAAAGAGGATAAGATCACAGTCATTCTTCAGCTTAGGTTAGAAAAGCTGATTACATGGGAAATCCAAGGCAAGTAAGGCTAGTTATTATCATTTTCTCTCCAAGGCAGGTTAAATAACGGGCTGAGTACACAGTGAGTTAGTCTGAAGTCTTACGTGACCTCAGGTATATTTTTAATCCTGGCTATGAGGTCTAGTAAAAGCTCTAATCTCTTGGAATTTTAAGAGATATTTTTTATCATAGTGTCACACAGTTAGCATGGTGATATTGACTTTCATCTTTTGGCTAATTCAGCTCTACACTATGACATCGTCTTTACTTGATATTTACCTTTTACACCTAACTCACATGTCTGACATGTTTGCAGTCTAGACTGTCAGCCACTCAGTATGCAAAATAGCCTTTCTCAAATCTTGATATTGTGGAAGAATAGTACAGCTCGATAGTTACAGTTTCTAGAGCTGGGCACTCTTTGAATAGGTATCTCCTTAGAGTGGTGTGTCAAAGCCTGGTCTCAGGCAACCTGAACTCATAGGGGAGACTTGTGTCTAAAAATCCCTCTGTTCTATAACATGGCAGTACTATTATTGAAAACACATCTTCATGAATGTACGTGGTACTACCAAACATGTGGAGCTGATCCCTCTGCACTGAAACAGGATGCCCACAATGGACAACTATAATTCTCTATATCTAGTGCTAGCCTGTCTTCTGCTAGCACTAATAAATGAAAAGTTCCTTGATTATCTACAATATATCCTGCCAAGCATCTTCTGGAGCCCTGTGATGTAGGTGGTAATGTGAGATGTCTACATCTCCTGCTTTTCCTTGGTATATCTTGAGTGGTGATGATAAGCACACAGCTGTGATTCATTTCTCTTTTATTCTTAGGGTCTAAGTCACAGAACTGTCTGTGGAACTCCTTCATTGATGGGCTCACTGGGAATGTCAAGGAGAAGCCACGGCCAACCATTGTCCAGGACACCCGACCCCCAGAGGAAATTTTGGCAGATGAATTGCCACAGCTGGATAGCCCAGAAGCTTTGGTGAAGACATCCTTCAGGTTTGGTGGATGAGAATCCAGTTTATTTCTTTTTAATGATTTTGAGAGCTATCTCAGTCCCCTTGGATGCCTACGCAGGGGCAGCAAATGACTGTTTTTCTCTACTGTATGAATTAGCATTGATGAAGTATTGTTGAAATTAATGCTAGTTGGACTTTCCAGGTATATTCCCCAAATATAGTGAATATCAAGTCTGTGGTTTATTTCTGTTGGTAGTTAATTGGCATTGGCATTTCAGTGCTGAGGCTCAGGTCTCAGTGATGTTGGCCTTTGAATTGGGTTAATGATTTTGCTTTAAAGGACAATGATGCATCTGGATAAATGCACAGAGATAAAGCGTGTGGTGGGATGTTTCTACTTGTGAAAGACATAAATGCTATGGTGAGGTAAATGAAGCATGATCTTGTGTGGTTCTCCAAATAGCTGGCTGCTCCGTGCCTGTCCCCTTACCCTGACATCTCTTTGGAAAGGCCTTTAAATTTTTTTTTCTTTTTTTTTCTTTTTTAAATCTTTTTTTCTTTTAACAGTTTCGTTACATCCTATCTCTTATCTTCTCATTCAATGTAGTAAAAGTTAATCTGGGTATGAATGTGTTATGAAAAAGTTTTTATGAATGGGCCTCGAAATATCCAGTGGTATTTGTATCAGAAATTGAGTTTTCATAATTGTTTCAACCACCTTTCCTTCCCTGCTTTCTTTCTGTTACAGTAACTTTACAGGCCCCACTTTTCTTGTCATCATAAACTGTCCTGATCTCCAAACAGTTAGTGGAACATGTAAACTTCACTTCTGGCAACCCTTAGACTCTATGAAATGTTTTTTAAATGAGCTGTCTTTTGCATAGATGTAGTGTATGTAATGGCTTAGTTAAAGCCATTTCATTGTGTTCAGGTTCTTATGTAGATTGAATTATAGATGAGTCTGAACAGAAGTGTGAATAGGGGTTTTGTCTGGATTTCTTTATGTAACATAATGGCTACATTGGGGAGAAAAAACTGCAGGCAAAGGATTTTCTTATTCCCATAATAGGTTTAGTTATTGCATCTTGAGGTTTTTGAGTGAAAGAGAAGTTCTCCCTGTGAACCTGCATTTTTCTGCAAATGAAGGCAGTAAAGCGTAGACATTGATTGGCTTTCTTAGTTATATAGTCTTGCCCTGGAGCCTGTCTGCTCATAAACAGTGTATTTATAACCACTTCCTCCATCTCAAAACAGGCTCATCACCTTTTTTATTACTTGTTGAAGGGTTAATCTCATAGAAAGACCATCTGATATCTGTGTTCATCTTCATCACCATTACTTTTTCTTCTTTGTAGTTCCTTAAGCTTTTAAATAAAAAGTGTAGATTGGTTGTGGCTTTTCACTTGATTTACTAGTTGTAGCCCATGCTAATGTTTTCATTTCTGAAAGAGATTAATAATAAATTATTAAGTTTGGGACTTATTTCTGGTCCTTTGTGAAACTTGGCCCAGTAGATAGGGAATAGAGGACACAAATATTCCACCTCCGTATCAGTTGAGGGTAGAAATCCATTGGCATTAACCAGTCATTTTTGGGTGCTCTGTGTATTATTCTCCAATAATAAATGGAACATATTAAAAGGAACACACTCCCTTGTGCAGTTGTTATCTGTGGGTATAGGATCAGTTGTGAGACCTTTTTTTGCATACAAATTGTCAAGCATACTCAAAATACTCAGTTTAGTTATCAATTGATAGTTAAGCAGAATTGGGTTACCCTGTAGAAAATGCCAATTAAAAAATACACATTTTTAATTTCAAATAGTGAAAGAAATTATAGATATATTTGAAATACCCCTATTTTTTTAAAAATAGGAGTATTTGTCCCCAGGAAACCTGAAACTTGCTGATTCACAGTGTCTGTGACCTAGAGGAAAATGTGCCTTATACTCACATAGTTTTCAACTTCAGGGAAACACACACAGTTTCAGGTTCTCACCTGAGGACCTGAGGGTCTTGTTTGTTGAGAAGGAGGAGATGATGCCCAGGAACTGTCAACACCCGTCCTTCCAAGAATTTCGCAATGTCATTACTGTTGAAAGCGTCAGGATGATTTGATTGCGCTATTCTTTCTTTCCCTTTGGAATCCAGAGCCATGAAATATAGTTACCAGCCGTTATTATCAAACAAGATCTAAGTTGTAATGGCAATAAGCCTAGTGTGCCAAGTTCTCAGGAAATCTTGGGGCTCTTCATGATGCTTCATGCTTGCTGACAGTTTGAGTGTCAGCTCTAATCCTGCTCTGTTTTCTGTCACCTGCCAGAAAGAAGGGGGTGTTATGTTATGTATGACCTCATGACCTTATTAGCTGACACAACCAAATCCACATATCCTCTTCACAGTGCTTTTGTTGTTCCTTGCATTTGGCAATTTGCATGTTTACTCAGACATGTTCAAATAAAGTGGATATTCAAAATGAAGTTGTTTAATTCCACCTTCCCCCAACCTTTCCTTGCTCTTTTCAAATAGGAGGAGGCAAACACACAAACGAGTCAACAGATGCTTGGTAGTTATATAATGTGTTCATTCAAATAGTTCTTCTAAGACCAAAAGGACAGCGTACTATAAAGTCAGAATCTATTATCCATTCCCAAAATTAGGAAGAGTTCATGCATTTATGAATAGGGACTTTTCAGAAAAGTTTCAAAAGCTTGTATGTTTTGGTCTTTCCTAGGCTCCCTGTTACAATAACTGTCTGTTACTCATACTGTCAGGCATGACCCAGATGTAGATGAAACTTAAAATATAGAATTGATATCACAGATGATTTCCTAATAGATTTGTATAGAAGATATTAAGTCACACAAAGTAGGATTTAGTTAAAGAAGCACTGCCTTCAGCATACCCCCAAAGACAGTGAGTAGGCTAACCAGGCCTGTTAGAGATAAACAATATTTAGGCTGCTGGGTTGTGCATGCTTATCAGGATTGACCAGCCATTAGGTTCCATTCTCCTAACAGAAGGAGACAGCCTGACTCACAACCAGTCATCTGACCTATTTCTCTATCAGAAAACATGTCTGTAGTGAGCAATTCAAGGGCAGTGCAGGGTGGCAACCATTGCTAAGTTCTGACTGCTATAAAGCTCCTGGTGCTCTCAAGAAAATCATAGTTCTTCCAAGTAAGTGGGCAAGATGACCCTGGGTAGCAAATATTTGAAAAAGGACAGCACTGACACTCTTAAAAACAGTGTAGCTATACTTTTATTGTGTAAATTTCCTATCTGCCTGAGTGGCCAGACTTGAATATGTAGAATCGTAAGCCTAAGGTGGATATTAGTTATGGAGATCTTTGAAATCTTCCATTTAAAGCTGGCTCCCTTAGGACATTAGGCAGAGTCAGATGGTGCTATTACTAAAGAGCTTTTCCTTTGTTTTGCCTAAGTGTGTGGAGTGAATTCTCATTCAGGTGGGGACATATTTCTGCTGTAAGCTTACAACCAACCTAAAAGATGTTGCCCATTTGTGGTGATTTGAAGCAGAATGGTACCAATACGCTCATTTATTTGAATACTTGGACTTCAGTCAGTGGAACTGTTTGGGAAAGATTAAGAGGTATGGCCTTGTTGGAGGAGGTGTGGCCTTGTTGGAAGAGGTATGTCACTGGGAGTGGGTTTTGAGGTTTAAAAAGACTTATGCCATACCTGGGGTCTTTCTCTGTCTCATGGTTGGGAATCAAGATGTGAGCTCGCAGCTCTTCTTTAACTCCACCATCATGGACTCTAGCCTTCTGAAGCCATAAGCAAAATTAAATGCTGTCTTTTATAAGTTGCTTTAGTCATGATGCCTTACCACAGCAATAGAGAAGTAACAATGACACTATGGCAGAGAAGAAACTGTCAGAGATGTGGAGCCTATGATTTGGACTGAATTCAAGTAGAGGCTAGAGGAATGCTTACTTGGGTGATGGCTGTCACTAATGACAGTAGCCAGGAGGAAGCTAGGGTCCTACTTCAGGTCCTATTGATTACAAGTTTTTGGAATCTCACCTTAAGATCATTGAAAGCATGCCCATAAATGCAATCTACTTTCAAGACAAGTTCCTGGATCTACTGCCTCAAGCCTGTTCCGCAAACAATCTGTGACTTCCACTTAAGGTCAACATGTTTTATGTCAGTTAGCGATGGTGATGTGTCACTGAAAGTGAAACTTTGACATTCAGACTTAGAAAGCAAGATTTTTGGAAAATGAATGGACCACCCTTCCTCTCTCTCTAGGCTGTAAATTGCTAGCTGAGGCGGTGCAAATACCATCTCAGGTCTAAGTACATCTCCTGGTACCCTCATCTTGTCCTTCTCTGCTGGGTACTAAAGGACAGATTGTTAGTGTCTTGTGGCAGACAGTTCAGGGTAGTCTTATGAAGAAAGTGCCAGGGTTTGAAGGAAAGCAGTGTTACTCCTTGTCTAAATCTAAGTCCCAGCTGTCTCTGGTAAATGTAATGGTTTAGTTCTTGTGGTAAGGGCTGCAGTCTTCATCATATCTGAATGGACCCTGTCATGTACCTAGTTAGACAGATTCAGTGTTGGGCGTATGTGTATTGGATGTTAGCTTATTCTATCTGTATTTGATGTTTGGCTTATGCTCTCACCATTGGCATATTGTTTCATAACTTCCAGTCTCTGTTTCTGTCATTAGGGTTTTTTTCTTCTTTCATTTTAGTTGTACATGAAGAGATATTTGGGGGGGAAACAGATTTTGATACATAACCCTGAAAATGATTAATTCAAGTCCTTCAACACACCCATCACATGTATTTTTGTGTGTGGTGTGTGGTGAACCTCATTGTCTTAACCACAACAGCTGGAGTTGGTCAACGCTTTAGCTACTTGGACAGGTTAAGCTCAACTGTGCCTTGCGAACATCTGTAGGGCTTGTTAAACTGTGGGCTTACCCCATCGTGGAGTGAACTGGGACCCAACATGTAGTTTCTTAAAAAACAAGCTACAGTGATGGTGATACTGGTAGTTGGGTGCACCAAAACTATGGAACAAGATGGAAGTTCCTAGCCTTTTGAACTTGAAAATAGCTAGCTGTTATTGAGTAGGCCACTTACATAATTTGGCCTTAACTTTTAATTTGTGCACTAGGGATAGGGTACAGGGTTGTTGTGAGGACTTAAGTAAGCATACACAAGGGTGACAAGCTGTGTGTAGCAGCCAACATGTATTCATGAAACACAGTTTTTATTCCTGCTGAGTATTTCCTGGACCTTTTGCATGCCCTTGAGTGTACAATATACATGGTGATGGGTCAAAGGTGAGGCTGTGGCTTCAGACTGAGATTACTGTGCCCAGAAAGCTCAGCGAGCATTTAATAGGAGAGCTCCACTTTCAAAACCCCAGACTCTTAAGAGGAAGACAGTAGACACACGAAAGGCAACACTTCCTGGGGATTCTGCCTGAGGTCCTTTCTTCCTTGTTCCTCATGATTTCTGAGTCTGATGCTCTGGCCTAGCTGTTTTTTAAAGGAGAATAGAGAATAGATAGAACATGGGGCTAATCAGTGAGGTCTAGACAGACTGGGTCTGAATAAACTTTTCAGTACCTGCCACTAAAGGACCCAAAAGAATAGGAAACTCTCTCTGATAAGAGCCTGATCTGTCATTTATATGCTGCAAGGAAGTCATTTGCTCAGCTAAGGCCCTCAAGCCTTAGCCAAGTGAGTACTCTTACCTAAGCTGCACATGTCAAGAAGTTGAGAGACCAAATCACATGTTCAAAGTGATCAGCAAGTGGCAGAGCTGAAGTATTGAAGTAGTACCTTCCTCCATCCCTTTTGGTTCCCTTTCTGGGGCAAGACCTCTCTACCATTTCCAGCCACTACCATATCACCATGACCTTCAGGTCCCGGGAACTATTATGAATTAAGACAATGTGATTGGTGGTACTAGTCTGAATTGATCTTTGAATATATACTTTGATGTCCCAAATATCCTGTAATGCAGACCCTACTCTGCTCTGTGGCATGAAGTGTTTTTGTAGTTAAGATTTATGTTTTAAACTCACCTTCTTCTAGATAGAAGCCTTTTTAGGTACTACTCACTGTCCCTCAAACTTTATGTTTAAAGAGATTCTTTGAGGGATTCTGTTAAACGAAGACCCTCATTTAGCTTGAGAGGCTATGTTCCCAAGAAGCTCCAGGAGATGGTGTGGTCTGAGGATCCAGCATGAATGTATAAAGTGTGGTTTTTAACCTGTGTGGAGTCCTTTTATCCTGTTGCCTCATTTTCTGAATGGAAACACAAGCTTCAGCAATTACTGTTATGATGAAGTGGGTTAGCAAGTCTAACAACTTCCAGTTCCTTCTTTTCCCAGAGTTCCAAACACCGTTTGAGGTTGCATTGACCCTGTATGCCCAAGTTTTTTCTTCTGTTCCTGGGTCCTGGGGCTATGAGCCTTGTGGGTGGTTTTCAAGTAAGGCTGGATACTGACCTAGTCTTTTGGGCAGTAGTGGAAGTCCTGAAGCCACTGTGTGTACCAGTCATCTCAGTTACATATGAGGAACTATGTGGCTCCTGGTGTTGAGTTACTGGGCTTGAATGGCTATGCTTTTGGAAGAGGATCATACTTTCTATACCTGCCGTGGGCTTGGTGAGCTTCTCCCACTCAGAATGGTTGTATTTGAGTTCTGGCATTAACTTCCTAGTTTCTATACATAGGTTGCTAAAAATATGTTCCCAAGAACAGAGTCCCATGTAGCCAACACTTCAGTATGGGAGGAGCTTAAGGCTTTGTCAGATGCCATTGTGTTTTCCATTCTGAATTAAATCATTGAACCCCTTGTTTTGGCATTCAGCAGTCATTTTTCCACTAGGGACTCCTGCCAAGAAGTCATTTTCTGACTTGATTATTTTCAGGAAATGCAGTTGATGGTTGGCATGGCATTTGGCTGAGTCTCTACGGCTTCCAATCCCACCCGTAGGTGAATCACTGGTTAGTGTGCCCAGTTAGTTCACAGGAAGTCTGGCTGTACAGATTTCTTTTCACATCATATGTTTGCTACCTATAGGGACTTCCAGGGACATTAACTTCTCTGATTTAATGTTTCCTCCAAGAATTTCTGTTTCTCTATGGTCTTTTGTAACCAGAAGGGTCTTTCTCAAGTTTTCAAAGAGAGGATATGAAAGAAAAAATTTGAGGATATTAAAATATTTTTATTTATCTGTAAAAAGTTCTTATGGTAAACATGCAAAGTAATGGGCTTCATTATGTCTTTCATGCACATATACATTTATATAAATACATATAATTATACTTTATTCTTATTTTGTTCTCTTGCCACTGTCCTTCTTCCTCTAGCTGGTTCTTTTTCTTCCACCAATTAGCCCCTCCTTCTGCTTCCAGTTAGTATATTCTATTACCCTCTCTGTTTCTCATCTCCCTTAAGACCTGCCTTTTTTACTTTTGTAACCTATACTTGGGCACACATATATAAGTATGTACATACACATCTGTGCACACACAATGTTAAATCTAGGTTCCCCGTGGGAGAGCCTTCCAAAGGCCAGAGAAGTGTTTATTGTGATGTTGGGTTAGGTCTCTTTTCCTAAGGATATCTTACTGATTTTCCAGTTAAAAGTTGGAAAAATATGGGTATCACAAACACTGTTCCCCTTGCGTTCTTCTTGGTCCTTGCACTGGAAGTTTTGGAAAAGAAGGACCTTGTTTGTTATTGCCATGGAATTTAGCTGTCACATCTCTCAGCATAGGAACATACTTAGGCCATGATCCTGTTGTTCTGTGGGGCACAATTGGCCCTATGATGGCTAAGGCTCTTGTTTCAAGGGTACTGATCATGGCAGACATATTGAATCTATCTGCTCCTGGTAGATGCTAACTGTTCTGATGAGAACTTGGCTTCAGGCTCTATAGGAGGCTTGGTAAGGTCACTTTAGTATAGCACAGCAGCTAGGTCATGTCCACCCACCCTTCTCTCCTTCGTTAGGAGTCACATCCACTTCCCAGTTTCTCCCAGACTCTCCAGCTCCTTTTACATTTTCTCCTCCTGATACATTTCTTATGTGTTTAATCTTGACCTTATAAACTTTCCAGCCATGCTGTGATCCTCTTCTGGACCACTCTGCCACTTGTAGCTCAGCATCTTGGGTCCATCTCCAAGGCCAAAGTCATAGGAATCCTGGGCCAAGCTGTATATTTACTCATATTTTATTTGAGATGCTGTTGCTTCTTATTGGCTGTAGCATTATTATCAGGCTGAAACTTTCTTCAATTTCTTATACTTCTCTTTCCTACAGTAAATTTTAAAAGCATTGATTGAAAAAAGAAAGAACAACATAAAGGGGGAGAATTTTAAATTATTCTTAAAAGAATGGCTTCTGGTATTACCCAAAAGAAAGATATTAAATAGCATATATGAAACTGGATTCTGGAAACTGGATCCTGACCCCAGCAAGGGAACTGGTCTCTGAGACTCATTTGCCCTGGAGTGTGTGTGATTCTTCAATCCAGGACACATTCTCTTTGAGCTGCAGAAACAGAGCTAACTCATGAGGGTAGCCCTCTTTTGGGGATCTACCTTCCTGCCGTACTATAAGAAGAACTGTATAATTTTAGGCTCTGGGAATACAAATTCATCACCTCCTTGACACCAGGGTACTTCTTGATCAAGAGAGAGGAAGGACAGTGACACAGATGCTGTTGGAAATTTCCTGCAGACTGCTAAAGCCTCCAACCCAGAGGTGCTTCTTAACACACAGCTTGCCAAAGCTACCCCCGGATTCCTTTCTTGCTAAACATTTTTGATGTCATTTGTTAAAGGATAAAACATTTATTCTTGCTTGTTAGTAAGGGATGGGAGTTACTTTACAGAAATTATACTTTATGTGTTGATGTCAGAGCATGAGAGATCTGTGTAGCAAGGTCACAGCTTTGTTAGCACCCAGAATGTACAGGAAAATGTTGCTTTCAGGGTTTCCTTTTCATTGACCTCGCCTTCCTCTAGACTCACTTATTTTATTTACTGGGCACCAAGGGGGACATTTGAAGCCTCTGTGGGATTCACATTTTGATAGTGTTTTCCTCCCTGATGATTTAGTATACCCTCTCCATTCTCCTCCCTTTTACTTTGAGACAAGGTATTGCTAGTTTTGCTGAGTCTGTCTTGGGACTCACTATGTTGGCCTCGAGTTTCTGACTTCTTGCCCTAGTTTTCTGAGTGATGGGACTATAGGTGTGCACCATATCATCTTGCTAACATTAGATTCTTAAAGCAAAAAGCTCGAATGTTGGGTTTTGAAGGTTTGGTTTTGATTCTCCTATGGTTCTAGAGGAAATGGTCTAGTCTTCTTCCCTGGCTGCAGTTGTTTCCATGCCAGCCTTACTAGCTGACTCCCAATTCAGGAGCCTAGGTGATGTCTTGGGTTTGACTGATGCCATCAGGCAATGCTGAGACCTGTTCAAACTACACCAATCCCAAGGGGCAACCCGGGAAAGCTATCCCCCTCCCCCCCCACACACACCGTTTTCTCACTTACCAGCTGCTACACTTCCTTTGGTGCGGGGCCTCCAGTCTGGGGGCAGGTATCTCTCCAGAAAAGATAAGAAGACCTCAACCATCACTTTCCTCTTCGATTTCCCAGTCTCCCTGCAGCTCCTCAGACAGAAGCTGTGGTTCTGGCTCTCTACTTCTCCCATGTCATTGCCTTTCCCTTTCCAGCACCAGGCCTGGGGCTGGTCACAACGGTGGATGGGTAAACAAACAGATTGGCCTGATGATTTGGGACCTGCCCCTGGAAATATCTCAAAAAATACCATATGTTAGTGCTAGCAGCTTTCTGCATATTTTTATCTGTGTGTGTGTATACGTGTATGTGTGTGTGTGTGTGTGTATGTGTGTGATAAAATTAAGGTTTCCCAATTAAGAAAATTAGCCCCTTTAGTTCTCTGTTCTGTGATAATGAAAATCTGGCTATCACTTGACTGGTGATGGAATTGTCTTCTGTATCAGGAGATCTAGTCATGTTGTTAGCCTTGTAATAATAGGACCAAATGCTTTATTTAGTAGAAATGCTGGTTCTTACAGCATTATGGAAAGCTATCTGACTAACTAGAAGAAAGAAGCAGGTTCCCTTTTAGGGTCTTTCTGCATCACTTGTGCTTTTCCCCATTCATGTGCTCAAGGCCTCCTCCACGGTGGCATCCTCGCTTGGTACAGGAGTTATGCACCGTGAACTGGATCATAGTCAGTGTATGCCCCATTCTCCCAGCGTCGTGCAGATCTGTGAACTAGTTGAATTGACTTAGTTGGTCCATGGATGAGTCCACTCTGGATTGTCATAAAGGGCAGAGCAAGATGAATAGTTTGAAACAGTCAGGAGACAGGAACATGTTGACTTGTGTCTAAGGTATAAAAAAGGGGGGGGGGCTGTAAATTCTAGAGGCTAGAGGCAATCAAAGGGAAAGTAAAGTAAGTGAAGGTAACAGGGAAGGAGTATAGAGAGCAGAGTTACCAGGGAAGGACTGTAGAGAGCAGAGTTAGCCTGAGTGAATGGAGTCTTGAATGAACGTATATTGTTGATACAGGCAAAGCCCTATCAAAGGCCTCCATTTCCTCAGCCCCATGGGAATGGAAAAGCCTTCCCCAGGTCAGGTGAAGATGGATGGTAAAGCCTTCTTTGAGTGTTTGAGAGGGAACAAGTGACCAGTGTATAAAAAAAACTAGCAACTATAGCTTCTTCCTTCCAGATCTTTCTAGCATGAGTGTACAAACATATAGCCATCTCCTACCAAGACCAGGTACTACTACCCTCCCCCAGTGAAATATATAAAAACACACTGCCATTCCAGTTTGCTGTGTCCATTGGTATGGCTCCATTAGAGTAGGCTTAGCAACACCCCTCCCTGACTCTGGATTTCCTGTGTCAGTGTGTCTGTTGTTTCTTCAGTCTCAATAGTCCTTCTTTCGTTCCCTTGCCAGCCCTAGTCAGGGTTTTAGAACCATGCTTTGAGGGACTGACAGAGAAAAGCTTTATTACATGAGAAGAAATGTTTGTTGTTCTTTGAGATCATTGGGGAGGCAGGAAGGAGACTGTGATTTTTTTTTCTAGGCTTGGAATTAAATGTATCCTATACATGCAGTCTCAAAATAAAGGTTTCCTAGGCAGCAATGGAGCTGCAGAATGGCCCAGGGTCTGGTAACCTGTGCATTCTATGGTACCTAGAGGAGATGCAGAGATGGATTTAGGTAGAAAGCAGTGGTCCCTCTCCATAGATTGGAGCAGAGCTCATAGTTTGGATTTCTTCTAAATGTGGCGATAGTTAACAGTCATTGACTAGACCTTCCTGTCACCTAGCCTGCTATAGTTCCCTGCTTATTGATTAACTAGTAAATGTGGCAAAAGTAGATTTGTAAGGCTGCATGGTCTTCAGGCTCCAGGAATACTGGGTTGAGAGAGCATTGCTTCCTGCTGCAGAGCTGCAGATACATATGTCCATTTAGAAGCACTGACAACCTAGGTTCCAGTAGTAAGGATCAAGAACTTGAAGGCAGATGTTACATAAACATCTCCAAAGAGTGAGTTGTATAATTTCCAAAGGCAAAAAGAAGAAGGTGTGACTCAGACAGCCACCTTGGCTTGGGGAACCAAGATCGTAAGTGTAGATTAGCTCATTGTTCTCATTTAATGAAAAACAGCTCAGGCTTTGAATAAGAACAATATGTGTGGGGTTGTGAATTATAATTGTTTAAGTGTATTTTTATATTGATTTGCTAGTTTTTAAAAAGTTGACTATGTTTTTAGAAAATGTTGTATATGTGTACAACACAGACTGACCACTCTCAACCCATCTCCCAACTATCTTGTTTGCTCCCCTCCCCTTCCATATTTGTTTCCTTTTGTTTTATAATCCACTGAGGCTGACCTGAGCTGTCTGTGTGACTGTGGGTTTGGACCTATTTGTTGGAACCTTGTGGGCTTGGCAGTGAGTTCACACTAAAGATATACTTCCTGACCTCTCTTCTACAACATTCCCTGAGCCTTAGAGAGGATTGTGTACATGTTTTTTGCAAGGCTGAGCCCACAATCACTACTTGTTCTCTGCATCTTGTAGCCATGAATTGCTTCGTTCAGCACCATTCTTTGTAGGTCAGGGCTTCTCTGACTAACACTGGGAGCAGCTTTTGTCTATGGGCATAAACATAGATATTTTTAAGTCAGTTTGTGGCTTTGCCAATTTAGTTCACCATCAGTAATAAGCTCTCTGCTTTGGTAAACAACCTCCCTAGAGTTGAGCTATTGGCCTGGCTTATATCAGCCAAGCATGGGTTATCCCCTTTCTCTACCTCCCCCATGGAATAGCTATCAGATCCAATCAGAGAATAGTTGGTCACCTCTACCACAATCAAGCCACTATTGTGCACATGGTCATATCTTGCCTGGAAGGTTGGACTTCTCATTTCCAACTTGAATGGAGAAGACTGATGGTGTCTTTTCTCCATTAGCAGCCCATTCAGCACCCTCTGGACCTTTGACTATTAGCCAGTTTGGAAAGAGTTTTGTGCTCAGTGCCAGTCTGTTTTTTCTATAGCTTACAGCGAAGGTATGTGGTGCCTTCTGTAATATGATATCATCCTCTAGCAATAGAGGACAGCCAAGAAGATTGACAGGAACTTGCATTGTGTGTGCCTCAGTCTGGGTTGTGTTCCCTGGGTTGCTGAGTCTCTCAGGGCAGTGTATAATCTAGTGATAAAATTTAACTCTGAGTCACCCTGTATATAAGAAATGCTCTCTATAAAAACATGTTTTGGCAATATTTAAAAAATCTGTGAACACTGTAAAACCAATGAAATCAACTGCTGTCTATGTTCCACTTGGAGCTGGCTTTTATCATTTGTTGTTTGTTTTAGATCCATCATCATCTGTTCATCTGTCTCTGGAACCACTTGACCCAAACCTGTAGACAGTATAATTTTCAGTTTTAACTTTATCTCTTCAGAAAAAAATAGCACCATAAAGTCAAATTACATTATCAGAAACCTCAGTAATTGATATACTCTTAATTCCTCATATACATTCAACATTTATTTCACCAAGTGCCCCAGTAATATCTTTTAAATCAATGTTGCTTGTTGCTTTCCTTTGATCCAGGCTTCTTTCTGGATGTGTCCATCACCTTAGTTGTGTCTCTTTAGGATCCTTTTATCCTTTAAACGTTTGTCCATCTTTTCTTTGTGTCTTATGATACTGACATTATAACTTATTTATTTTTATTATTTTCATTATGTATCTGTATGTATGTGTAGGTGAGCACAGATGGTTGTGAATCACCTGATGCAGGTGCTGGTAACTGAATTCAGGTCCTCCAGAAAGAGCAGAAAGTACTCTTAACTGCTTAGCCACCTCTCCAGAACCATGACACTGACATTTTAAAGCAACCTAGCTATGTGTTTCTTGTCCAGAATGTTCCTCATTTGGGATCTCCCTCGGGCTGGGTTTGTCTGGTCATGGTCATCCCATTCATCAGGAATATGGAACTTGCACATGTGATGCTACATATTTATTAGTTGTTTGCCCCATTACTCATGACACTGACTTCAATTATTTGATTAAGGCATCTTCACTATTTGTTCATAACCTTCTTTCAATCCTAATAAATTATCTTTGAGGAAGTATTTTGAGACCAACACTTTTTCTCAATAAAATTATACAAAGTTGTAGTATTAGCTAAGGAGTCCTGTTGGAATCAATGTCAATGTTTGTCTATTCACTCTCTATTTATTAGAGGGTTTGGATGCATAAAAGAGGGTTTCCTTTCCTCCTCTTCATTTTAGTATCAGTGTAAGCTCTGCTGTTTTCTTTTCTCTCTCTCTCTTTGTGTGTGTATTTATCCTTGCTAGAGTCCAGGTGGCTATTTACAAAGTCTGTAGAGACTAAGCAGAGGGAGGCAAGTGTCCTTGGTGAGTGTGGGTACCATGGGTGGCTTTGGTGAGTATGAGTACCATATGTAGCTTTGGTGAACATGGGTACCAGGTGTAGCTTTGGCAGGTGCTGTGTAATTTTAGGCAATGTAATTTAGCACCAACATCCTATTTCATGTTTTTGGAAGATACACAGGTGTATCCGAGATCTGTGTTGTGTGAGGGAATTAGCTTTATTCCAGCTAGACATCTATGTTGAGGTATTCCTCAACAATGAGCAACCACTCCAATACTATTAGTCTTTTTTTTCACTTCCTTTTTGACATAAGATTTTTTAATTATATTTTTTATTTTTTTACATTTTTATTTTATATTAAATATAAAAGGTTATGTACTTTGTATCCCAGCCATAGCCCCCTCCTGCATTCCTTCCCTATCCCTCCCATCCCTCCCTCATCTCTTCCCTGCCCCTTTCCTAGTCCGCTGATAGGGGAGGTCCTCCTCCCCTTCCTTCTAACTCTAGCTTATCAGGTCTCTTTAGGAATAGCTGCAATGTCCTCTTCTGTGGCCTAGCAAGGCTTCTCCTCCCTCGTGGGTGAGGGGGTCGAAGTGCCAGCCATTGAGTTCATGTCCTAGAT
>CM053763.1:78070146-78089803 GCA_028658305.1 Pachyuromys duprasi | reverse complement strand
AGTTCATACTAACTACCCCTTCTTTCATATGATTTCTTGTACTCTGCCAAAGGGTTGATTATGTGTCTTAGTATTTGCTTTGATACACTGCTAGGTAGAGTCTTTCTGAGGCCCTCTGTGGTAGGCTCTTGTCCTGCTACTTGTTTTCTCCTACAGCCAATGTCCATCCCATTTGTCTTTCTAAGTGAGGATTAATCCTCTTACCCCAGGTACTACTCTTTCTTGGTTATCTTCTTTAGGTGTATAGACTTCGGTATGTTTATCCTATCTTATAGGTCTATATAAGTGAGTATATACCATGTGTGTCTTTCTGCTTTTGGGATACCTCACTTAGGATGATGGTTTCCAGGTCCCACCATTTGCCTGCGAATTTCATGATTTCCTCCTTTTTAATTGCTGAGTAGTATTCCATTGTGTAAAAGTACCACAATTTCTGTATTCATCCTCAACTGAGGGACATCTGGGTTATTTCCAGGTTCTAGCTATTACAAATAAAGCAGCTACAAACATAGTTGAGCAAATGTCCTTGTTGTGTACTTGAGCATCTTTTGGATATATGCCTAGGAGTGGTATAACTGGATCTTGAGGAATCACTATTCTTAATTGTCTAAGAAAGCGCCAAATTGATTTCCAGAGTGGTTGTACAAGTTTGCATTCCCACCAGCAATGAAGAAGGGTTCCTCTTTCTCCACAACTTCTCCAGCATGTGTTGTCACTTCAGTTTTTGATCTTAGCCATTCTGGTGGGGTGTAAGGTGAAATCTCAGAGTTGTTTTGATTTGCATCTCCCTGATGGCTAAGGATGTTGAGCATTTCTTTAACTATTGGTCTTTTTGTTTCTCTTTCCTATCCTTCTCATCTTAACCCATGACATGCATATTTGTATAAGATGATGGTACCAACTGACTTAATTTGGGGTTGTGGGTTAAGCATTTTCCTACTTGCTTTTAAAACTTTATAACTTGCTCTTACAACTTTATAACTTCCTATAATATGTGAAGAAGCACAAAGACATTCATCTCTCTAAGGTCATGCTACCCATTGATCTTTGATTCAAAGCCAGGTAGTCTGGCTAGAACCATAAGTAGCCATGGGATCACACTGCCTCCCTGGTGGTAGTGTTTGGTATTAGGGTTTGTGGTTGTTATGGGTCAGATGTTCAGCTGGAGGTCTTGCTTCCTGCCTTCCTTCTTACAACCCCATCTGATGCTGGGTGCCAGGATCAGTCTGCTTTTTCTTATCATTTTGAGCTACCAGTGTCACTGGGGCAATGGTGACAGGGTGTCTTGGGCCATAATCCTATACTGCCCAACATTCCCTGGCTATTAGCTTAGGAATGAAGATTCAACTGTGGGGATGCAGTTAGGAAGTCAAGATACACTGCCCCCAGCAGGGAGCTCCTATCTTTAACTTATGGACCTTTCCTGCACTGCCCTGCTGGCCAGGACCCTTTTCCTGTGATGCTGCAACTCTACTGGTCACATTGTGAAAAAGGAGGACACAGTGGAGGAGGATGGTTATAATCACTTCAATAGAAGGTTTAAAAATAACATCTCCATTAATTAAAGTTTTTGCCACCAATTGATTAAGTTTGAGTTTTCAAAGGGTTTGTGTGTGTGTGTATGTGTGTGTGTGTATGTGTGTGTGTGTGTGTGTGTGTGAGAGAGAGAGAGAGAGAGAGAGAGAGAGAGAGAGAGAGAGAGAGAGAGAGAAGACCATATGAATTGTTAACACTGGAAACAGCACCCTTCACACCACCAGCTGTCAGCAGTCACCAGTGAACATAATTTTGTCGTTCCCCTTTTAGAAACCTTGCGTTTGACTATACCTTGTAGTGTCTATCTGTTCAGATTTATTATCTTCCTTCTGTTCCAGTGGTTCTTAATCCAGGCTGTGTAACCAGCTCACGAACATTTCAACCAGCACCCATGCTGGAACTCAGTGTTGCATGTATTACAAGATTTTTTTTTTGGACCACCTGCTATGTGGAAGGGCTGAGACCTGTACCAGCTTCTCCTTTGGCCTTTTCTGGCTTTCCTTTCTCTTGCATCCACATCACCATGATGTGCACTGTTGTTACTAGTCACTGTTCTTTAAAGGATTACAAAAACCTTTCTTAACCATGGTCACCAGATATGGTTTTTGCTGCCCGCTCCTCACAGGGCACAGTATGTCTGGGGCAGGTGTCTGGAGTCTTTGAAAGGTCATAGAATGACTCTCCCACCTCTTGAGATGCCATATGTCCATACCATTTTAGCTATCTGAAGTGTTACCAAATGTCCCTTATGTCATTTTTTCTCCAAAAGCCAATTCAACAGAATGCAGGCAAATCACGTTTTCTTTTGGGAATGTGCTATGTGGATGCTTTCAAAAGCCTGTGAGGCACTGACTATTTTTACTTACAATTTAATGGCTGCCACATTTTGTCATGCTGTGGATTAGCTGACTGGAAGCATTGCTTCACAAGTCCTTTTGTTTATCTTTCTTTAAATGGTATTTTGATATAAAACAAGATTTTTAACAGATAAAATGTCCTACCTATGATCTCTGTGGTCCTCTGGCCTCATTCATGAAGTTTTATCATCTATTATTATTCTTGTAATTATGCCATAAAGACATTGGATCCAAATGTTTTTACTGAAGATTTTATCTTTATATTTCCCATGTTACCATATTCTTTGTGAATGTGACTTTAATTTCTCACATCACAATTGTTTGACATTTGGTTTGTTCTGTGTTGTTCATGCTTATCCATTATGCTATGATTAAAAAATCTCTGTGCATTTAGATAATTTAACACAGAATCCTAAGGGTAGAAAGTAGAAACTTCATGTCAAGGGGGACTCGCCTTCCAGAAAACAATGCTACAAAAAGAACAGTGATCCATGAACAACCATATTATCCCAAACAAAACCTACCTCTTTGCTGCCAAAAGGTCAGAGAGAAGCCCCTCTCAAGAGTGTCTGAGTTGCACTCCTTGTGTTTTGAATATTAGTGCTTATCTCCTTCTGCTGGAGTGGAGTATTTTTATGATTTTTTTTCTTTTTGGTAAGTGGCTGTTTCATTAAATCAGACAGTGCTTATGCTGGCCTTGTGTGTGTCTTTTGTGATGCTGACATCCTACTTGAAGTAGGGGCATGAATACTTTTTGCTTTGTTCCCTGTAAGAATCAATGTCATTCTTCTTTTACATCCCAGCAAAACATGGCTTGGAAGTATTATATGACCCACCAAAGGATACCCAGCTTAGAAGCTGTAGAAGCTGGATATGGTGACACACACTTTTAATCCCAGCACTTGAGAGGCAGAGGCAGGCTGATCTCTATGAGGTCCATCTTGGAGGCCAGCTAGGGTTCCATAGTGCGACGCTGTCTTACAATGAACTAACTAACTAACTAAAGAAGTTGCAAAGACAAGGATGAAATCTCCATCGTGTGTCTTCACATTTCTGTCATTTC
Source organism: Pachyuromys duprasi (assembly GCA_028658305.1). Taxonomy (NCBI): domain Eukaryota; kingdom Metazoa; phylum Chordata; class Mammalia; order Rodentia; family Muridae; genus Pachyuromys; species Pachyuromys duprasi. The sequence goes on along the minus strand of CM053763.1, from coordinate 78,086,347 downwards.
TGCTTTAATACACTCCCTAGTAGGAAACAGACCAAGAATGAGGACCCTGTTGTATGTGACCAAGCATACAGCTTGATTGTTCCCAGTATTAGTTACTGTGTGTAAACTAGATGACAAACCAGTTCTCACTCTGAAGACCTAGGCGTCTTTCATTGCCAACAAAAATGGAAACAACAGCTTCTAATGGTCAGAAGCCTTCAGGTTCAACCCAGCTTCTGCTATGTTCATGTTATATAAATTGCAGCAATTCAGTCTTGATGTAGTTTTTGGATGGGGCACTAATCCTTTCTTCAGAATTATTGTGAAAATAAAATGAAAGGTGCTAGAAGAAAGTGCTATTAAATGGAAGGCACTATTATGACATTATTAGAAATAGTATAATAATTCAGTTATAATTACAATGATAAGTATACTGATAATACTGACATATATGTTCTGGAACCTAACTGATATAATTATCATCATAAACTATTTTAAGATTTATTTTAAAGTATAATTGATAAACAGATGTAAAGAAACATTCCTTTGAACTGAGATATAGACACTGCTTAGATGGAGTCCTTATCTCTGGTACTCTCATTTTCTTTTGGGAGTGTGTAGGCAATGCAAACAGTGAGTGGGAGAGGGGCTGAGAATGGATGTTTTGGAAGCTGTTGGCTAAATGTAAGCATTAGTGTTGTTCTTTATTCAGTAAGCAGTTACCGCCCATGTGAGGCCTCTGTAATGATCTCCTCTACATCCACTCTCTACAGCTATCTGTTTCACTTAGGTCCTTGGCATCCCCCACTTTCCACCTGCAATAGCCTTCTCACTGACTATTCTGTCTTACAATGCCCTTGCCCAGTCCAACTACACATCATTACCACGAGTTATCTTTATTAAAAAAGAAACAAAAAAGATTTTACTATTTAAAAAGACGTCATTGGCTCCCCATTGCCTGTAACATCTGTTACCAACTGAGGCATTGAGAGGCAGTGTGGAATTGAAATAATTTGTTACTCCTAATAATTAGAGAGCAGAAGTCTGTGAATAATTTATTCTCTTTTTGTTTTACTCTTTAAAACCCAATTAGAGCGATGTTCACTGTGCTCATTGCTGTCTAGTGTGGGAGGTAAGGATAGACAATGGTGAATAGCACTGTATATGCCCATTCACGTTGTCATTCATCATTTATAGTGTAGGGAAATGCTTGAAAAGTAGGAACCAGAAGAATGAAATCCATGCTTTTTGTAGCATAGTTTAAAGGCTTAGAATCTCGTCCCTAGTTTTTATTTTCCATCATTTTATTCTATACTTCATCTGTTCTTCCAATTCCACTTCCTGTGTTTCCCCAGACCTTTATTTCCTGCCCAGAATGTATCTTTCCTTGATATCTTAACAACAGCCTGGGTTCCATTTGGAGAAGTGTGGTTCACTATCTCCCAGCCCATAGGACTTGGGTGATGCTGGTCACAACCCCACCTATTGAGTGGAGTCTTACACCCTATGATGGGCCAGTAGAAGTATGGAATTCTGCTGGCCATGGGGACTGATTCCAGATGGGCAAACACTTCTAGCTAGGCCAATCAGAAACATCCTCTAGACTTATGGGAGTTACTGGGGAAGAAGTACTGTGTTTCCAGTAAGGTTGCCAAGTATGTAGGATGCATACCTGGTCTTTCTGGAGCCCTGATACATGCCGGGAAAAACCTATCAAAGTATGTTGCTAACACAGAAGTTGGGAGTACCAGGAGACAGGTGGACACAAAGTCTTAAAGCCATCATTTGGCTTCTTGAATTCACTTGAAGCTCCAACTAGGTTTTATGAGACAGTATAATATTTGTGTCATATGTACTTATGAACATAATAATGTTGTCTATAGGAAACTCTCTATAGAGACCAGGGTGTCCCTGAATTCACAGAGATTTGCCTATCTGTCCGTCTCCTGAGTGCTGGAACTAAAAGTTCCATGGCCAGCTACTTTCTTATTTAAGTGTATAGATATAACATGTTGCACAGTTTCTGTGATAGACAAATACTTATCATCTCAATTTTACAGAAAAGGGAAGTAATGAAGGAAAGAGACTAAGAAAGAAATGAAAATGTACATCTTGCTCTTTAAATGTTTAATAAGCTTGGGCAGTGGGTAAAGAAAGATGCATATGACTCACTAAATAGCACATTAAGCATATTTAATAATTTTCTGGGAACTTTTTATGCTTTACAGCTACAAAATATTTGGTAGTCCCTAGACAGGAAGAATTTAACATATCACATGGGAATAGTTTGAAGAATCCTCAAGCTATGATTGTGTCAGAGTCACACCAAGCCATGGTCGGTGACAGTGCATCTCTCAGAGAAGAGAGCATGACAGCCCTGTATGTCTCAGGTTGCTTCCCTGACAGTCACTCCCTAGGTCAGGATATCTGCTAAACTGCCATTGATCTTCTAGGATTCCTACAGTTATCCTTTATTGTTGGGTTAGAATGATTCTGAAGTTCAACTATGACTTGCCACCCTTCCTTACAAACCATAGGCACCCAAACTATGTTGGGGTTTTTTTTTTTCACTTTAAATTTTTTGTAGTTAAATTTGTTCTTTGACATTTTATGTATGTATACAATACATTCTTATTGCTTATAATACATATGGCACATTTTATATCTCCCCTCCCACTTATCTACTCCCCCTCTTAACCACTAATCTCTTCCCTGCATTTATATCTTTTGTTTTTATTTGTGTCCCTCTGGATATCTGTGGGATTAGAAGTTTTTTCTGGGGCCTGTTGAGTTCGCTAGTGGGTGCACAACTGAAGGCAGTGCCTTGCCATCTCCTAGAGTCTATCAGGATACAGCTGAGGACAATGGCTTTTTGTCTCCCTGAGTCTGTCAGTAGCCAACAGTTCAGAAATAAATAAAGCACTATGAGCTCTTCCTCCACCCATGACTAACTTGACAGGGCTAGCTGTGTGTAGTACCTATGTAAATAGCCACAGTTGCTAAGAATTTATGACAGCTGTGTCTCTGGCACATCTAGATAGGACCTTGCTTTCCCTATAGCTTTAGAATGTGTTGATCATATGACTGTCTGTCTATCTTTCTATCTATCTATCTATCTATCTATCTATCTATCTATCTATCTATCTATCTATCTCTATTTATCTATCATGTATCTTCCTCAAATTTCATCATCATCACCACAAATCTATCTGTCATCTGTATATCTGTCCATATTCTGTATTAGGCTAGGATAGCTGCTGTAAAATTCAGCTGACTTAAACACTTAAACCTTACTTATGACTTGCTTATCATCGTGTGATTTGAGCGTCTTTTCTCTGCGGCTGCTTGTGAGCAGGGATTCGAGAGTCTTCGTGTCTTTTGAAATCGGCTTTTGCCATCTTGGAGGCCTTTGCTGCTCCTTGAGAATGAAAGAATAGAGATGATAAAAGGCGTGAAATGTTTTAGAGACTATATCAATAAAACGTATGTGTTCTTTCGACATGTTCACACGTCAGTGGTCAGATCTGAGTCATACGATGTCCGTGTAGGAGCAAGGATGGGTGGAAGGTTCCGTTTTCTGATAGGTCCCGGGTGAAGAAACTACATTGATGAGTTTCTGGCCTTTGCTTTCATTCGCTTATTAAAGAATTTTGCTCAGTTGTTTTTGAAGTCCTGAGTCTAAACTTCTCAGGAAGTAGTGAAATTGGCACTCTGAGGACCTGTGCATGAAGTACTGAGCTTACTGTCATTTTCCATTTTAACGTTGTTTAACGTTGCTCTTAAGAAGGGACAAACCATAAGTATACCTTTGTGCCTTCTTATCCTCTTCATCCTCCTGCAATTCCCCTTTCTCTTCTTCTGTGTTCCCCTTTCATCTATCTTTCATAGTCTTGTCATGTCAATAAGAGAGGGTATTAACCATGAGAATTAAGACAGGGCAAGCAAATTAACCATTCTCTAAGGTAGCAGAGCTCGGAGTTGCTGAAAACAGCAGAAAACAGTCTCAGGTTGGCTCTTGCCATCCTGAGACTCCACTCTGAGGTGGATGCAGTGAGGTGCCTGAGCAAGTCAAGATGTTCAGGTTCTGCATTATTTGGGTAGGAAGAGGCCTGGAAGGCCTGTTTTTTTCCTATAGTGGTTCAAACTCCCCTTCCCCAGCCAGCTTAGTACGTCAGGCAAGACAGCAGGAGGCCTGGAATAATGGGGATGGAATTTTAGGCTTTCTGCTAAAGTCTGCTTTCTTGCCTGTCAGATGAAGTGTGAAGGGAATTCTTTCAAAATAAAAGTTGCAGTGAGTCATGGCTTTAATTGTTTTCCATTTATAACTGTGTTGGGTGAGATCATCTAGGCAGATCACTTTATTTTTCAGTTGATATGAAAGGAGCTGCTGAGTGCAGGAAACAGGCTACCTTCCAACTCATCTACTAAGCCATATGCTCACTGAGGCAGAGTCAGGGCCTGTAAGAGGTCATAGAAGTCCTGGGATTTGCTATCGGGCATGTAGGAGTTTAAACCTTAATATGCTCTTAGTAACAAAATGACCTTTCTGCCCTTAAAATGAAAATGACTTCCTTACTATGAATGTTTGGGTCATTCTTTAACACCGTAGAGTCTTAGAATCTGAAGGTCTCACTAAAGCACAACTAAGGAATGATGGATGGCTCTTTTTTGCAATCCCACCAGATTATAGAGCCTTCTTCCTAAAATATGGCTGAATGGCTTCTTGTGAAACAACTCTGGTTAGTCACTTAACATTGAAACTCACTGAAATAAAGGATATTCCAAACTAAGTTCCCCAGCTGTATATCTTGTGTGCCAGATTTCCATAATGACTGTGCTGGGTTTTACTCCCCTTGGTAGTGAATAAAAGCTCTTCTTCACATCCTTTCCAGCATTTCTTGTTCTCTTTTCTTGATGATAGCATTTCTGAATGGAACAAGATGGAATCTCAAAGTAGTTTTAATGTTCATTTCCTGGTGGCTAAGTTGAACACTTTAGAAAGTACTTATAGACCATTTCAACAAATGAGGTAATACGTATTCTTCTTTACTCACTGAAAAATTGTTGAATGAGTGAAGACATGGCTATAAAACCATTTAGAACACAATATTTATGGTCTATATGTGGGGTAAGAAGAAACTGAGATAGGGTAGTGAGAATCAAGAGACAAGATCGGCTGGGTAGCACAGCTTATGATCAGTAAAACTATCAGATCAGTTTGAAATAGCTGTAAATAAGTTAGTCTAAGGCAAAGAGTGAATGAATTAACCCTCTCTGAGTTTAAGGAAATCACTTGGTCTCCTGATAGACTTGCTAATGAGAACTCATGGCTTAGCTTTATTTTTTCAAATACTTGATTTTTTATAAGTACTTCAGGTTTTAAATTTTCAACCGTTCTTTCCATCCCTCCTTTCATCCTTTCATGTATCCAAACAAGAAAGAAAACATTTCTGAAAACTTACCACCAACTGGGTCTTGAGACAGGTATTCCACAGTGTATCTCTTGGGCCCTAGCAAGATGACTTAGTGGGTAAAGTCGTGTAATGTGAAGCTTCATGATCTGAGTTTAATCCAATCTGTGGAATCTATATGGTAGGTAGAAGGAGAGAACCAGTTCTTACAATTTGTTCTTTGACCTAAACACACACACACATACAGAAACCAAACAAATGTTAGAGATGGCTCTGACATTAAGAACACTTACTGCTTTGCATCGTACCAGGGTTTGGTTCCAAGCACACACATCAGGCAGCTCACCACTACCTGTAACTTTGGTTCCGGGGAATCCTCTTCTGACCTCTTCTCAAATAATATATGCAGGGACACACACACATGCACATAAAAATAACTAAAAAAGGGCTCTCTTGAATATTTGAATACCAAAATAATTCATTTAGAAAAAAATATCTGTCTATCATTCAGTGCCACTGGATATAAATGTGCTGGTTGGGGATGTGACATTGCTCTCACTGTGAGAGTGAGTGTAAAAGTTTCTGGAGCGCTCTGAAATAATGTTGAGTTGCAACATTTGAAGGACAATCAGACCTCCATAGGTACTGATTGTACCTCAGGGAAAGGCACATGCACTGATCCACATAGAGGAACCTTCAAGATGGAAAATCTTAGCACTCTGTGGGGAATGTGGTCATGTTGATTTACATAGATTTATTCTGACCTTCTCAGCTTGAAGAGAATTCCGATTATAAAACAGTTGTAAATGCCCAACAAAGCCGAGTGACAATAGTGTGCTCATTGTAATTCTCATGACAATGTGAACGGAAGGAGGACAGCGAGGAGATGCCCTTACGCTTATTGTCACCACTTCCCCTGTGGGAGGCATTAAAGGCCGAGAAACTATTATTTTGTGGGTTATAGCCTCTCTCTTTTTTCCCCTCAAGATAATGTGCATGATAATGCTATTTAAGTTTTACGTTATCTTCTATACAAGAGGTAGATGGAGAAAAGAAAGAGTACAAAGGAACCTATTTCCTGCTGGCTGGATTTTTGGAGGGTGATACGGGACCAGAGAAGTTTTTGATGGACCATCAGAAGTGAGGAAAGTAAAGGACTATTGCCATTATTTTGAAGTTGAGAAACAAGAGAGAAATTCATGAAGTTAAAATTGCCCTTTTGTTTCTGTCCAAGCTAGGACTGTAACACCAGACTACCCTAGCTCCTAATCGGACCCTCTGGCTTAGAATTCTAGCTCTTCAGTCTGCACTGTCCTAGAGACCCCTCTCCCCTCAAATATAGATATTGAAACTAGTCTGTGCTAACTACCAGAAGTTGATGGCAAGACTGTTGCTGAAGACATAGTGATCATAGAACGTGGAGAAATTAAGTTGGTATTGGCTAGAAGTTGCCTGCTGACCAGCTGTGTAACTCCAACAGGGGTTATGCAGGATCCTAGAGAAAGATTTACTCAGCGGTGAACCCTGTGATCTACAATAATCGTGGCATAAATACGATGGGGGTAACCAACTGCTTTCTAATTTGACTTGAGACCTGGTTCATAGAAGGAAATGCATGGCTGGCAGTATAAATCTGGCGAAGAACCCACTGTTGAAAAGCTCACTGGCTCGTAAGATGAATCTATTTCAATTATTTGACTAAATGGACATAATATCAACTATCTTCCTAAATTTGTATTTCTCTATCATGAGATTAGTGCAGCTCAGACCTCATCGGAGTTGTTTTTCCGTGCAGTGAATGGTAATTAATTCTCCAAGTTCAGAGAATAAGTGTTTGTGGAGTGCTCGTCCACAAATGGGACATTTAAATATTACCCTCTCTACCCTGCCAAGGCTCAGGAACCTTTGCAGAAGAGTGTAACAGCCACATGTGAGGGAGGACGAGAGACAAAGTATCCTCTGGACATGGAGGACCACAGCTCTCAGGAATTCACAGCAGTTGTGGTTTCCTGCACAAGAGATGTATAAGATCAAGACAGTTAACATTCCAGGATGGAGACAGAAGAGCTTATGAGTCCCAACCCCGAGCTGAGGAGCTATTGACAGTTGATGGCATTTGGGGGAGGGAGAGTCAGTTTTTTTTTTTTTTTTTCAAGAGTGTAGTTACTATTAGGTTGACTACTATGTCTATTGGGTGCCTTTCAATATTTGGAAAATTTACTAGATTTGTTTGTATTTAGTTTTGGGTGTTATGGAAACTGTGACATTTAGCATAAAACTGTTTCTTTTCTGAGATGGCTCTGTCTGTTGAAGTGTGAGACTAAAGTGAGGCCAGTCTGGAATTGCACTGAGGACATTGGCTCAATGTGGGGATTTTCAATGTCACAATGTATGTTTCCAACTGGCAGCTTTGGCTCTGTAATTGCAGTGTTTTCAGTCTTCCTTCTTTGCTTCCAGTTTTTTGAGGCTACCCTTGAGTTTTTGTTTTTGTGGATTTGGAAATTAAATATAAACAGAAGATGCCCATAGATTTCTGTATTCATTGTGAAAGGCAGGGACTAAATATGAGAGGACACAGCACAAAAGAAAAATACCACTTCCAGGTTTCCATTGAGGCTGGTACCTTATTCTCCCCAGGATTCACACACACACACACACACTGTCTGACTTGGCATATGCTACCCCACACATCCTGGAAGAGATTTTCTAAAAAGAGTTCTGGGTAGATAAGTAGGCCATATTGCTGTATTATCACAAAGGGGTCATGGACATAAACACTGAATTTTTCCTGGAGAGCAGAAGAATAAGCTGGAATTGTGTCCACAGCTGCCACTACCCATCTATCTGCTCATAAACGTTCTGGTTAAGACTTGGCTTTTCATGTCTACTAGGCTTTGCTTCTACAGTGTCTCTGGGGAGGCTTACAGGATCCCTCTCTACTGACAGAATGCACAGCCATGGTGATGCCATATAACCTCTACTTTATCCTGATAGAACTGTGCAGAAGAGTTACATGGCGGGTTCACAAATCATGCTATGCGACTGGTTACATGTGGGAGGTTTATTAAGGAAAGGGAGGAAGGGAAAGGAAGAAAAGGGGAAGGGATGGGGAAAGGGAAGCGGGAAGGGGTCACAGAGACTGTCTCTGGGCAAGGCAAGAGAGAAAAAGAGAGAGAGGAGGGGCTTCGAGTTCTCTTATAAGGCGACAAGCATGCGAAGGTAGTTTCCAGTGGTCAGTGGGTGGTCTGCAAGTGGCCTCACAGATGCCTGATAACCAGTTCGTCAGGTCCCTTGGGGCTGGTCATAAAGATGCCTGCTTAAGGATACCAACATATCCTCCCTGCCTTTTATTTCCCAAAGCACTCATGTGATTTCCAAGGATCTAGATATGAAACTGTTGTAGAAACCTCTTGTTGCCACACTGTCCATTCTGTCTTGCTTCTGGATAACGTCTCCTAAAATGTGATCCTACCAGGAGGTATCAGGACCAACCCCAGTAATGGCAGAGCCATGCTCATTTTTCTTGAGAAGGGAAGGAAAGAAGGACTGAGTTAGAAATTTAATTTACCAAATTCGTTTTCCTATGCCCCAAATTCTGGTTCATCTCAGAATTTATTTAGTCATTAAGGGAAGTTAAGTAGTGGAGTTTGAACATTCTTAATATTAGCTGTCTCTAGAAATAGACCTCTAGCTAGACTGATTAAGATAATAATGTGAAGAAAATTTGCTAGAATCAGGAATGGAGGGGGGCATCATATGAATATGTACATGTGTGTGTACTCATATATTTGATAAAGTGACCAGTTGTTACAATGAAGTTGAAAGACTTGAAGACCTAAGAATGTGAAGGAGTGCTTTTAAGTATTGAAAAGCTTAGGTCCCAGTTATGGCTCTGATCACAATTTTTAGCAAGTCTCTCAACCTCTGTTAACTTCAGTTTTATCATCTGGAAGGTAACAGATTCATGGGCTTCCAGGTCTCAAAGGAAGCATAATTATGAAATCACTTTTGGACTGTACAATTCGAGTCACATCTAAGATGTTTCTGATTATTTCATAATTAGCAATGGAGAAGTGTGGCCAAAGAGTATGGAAACCTAGGTTCCGAAGCTATTTGGGATCCATACCTTTCTTTTGAGTTTTAAAACAAAATCTCTGTATCCGGTTGGATAGAAAGAAAAGTTGACTATGTCAAAGGAGATGGAAATGTAAAGGATCCTTCTCACAGATGGAAATTTACTATACCTTCTGCATTTTCAATAGCTCACCCCAGGCGGTGGCATCAAGAAAGCAAAGTACAGAGATCAGAAACATTCTGGTACTTCCTCCTTGCTGTTTTACATATGTATATGAGAATCAACAGCCCCCCTGCCATCTGAGGAGGCCATTAGGGTGTGTGCTAAGCATAGATCTGACAATCCCCACCTGCCTGTGGGTACTATGCATCTGCTTTGGCTGCTTACTGTTCATAGCCCTGAGAAGAGCAGTTGGGGTGCTAATGGGCTTTGCTGATCACAGTTAGGAGGTTAGGAGCAACCTTTGGCAATGACATGGACTTAGCTCTGTGCTAGGGGGTGGAATGCACATAAAAATGTTCTACAAACTGAATAGCATCTGAGCTTCCCACCACAGATATGGGTGCAGAAATTACAAGGCACTTTGGCTGCCTAATGTGATGCCTAATCGAAACATCAATTTGACATTTTAAGCACCCTGGCCATGTTTAAGGGTGAATTTAATCCTGAACTCATGCTTTTTTCATGGCCCAGGTTCTTTCTTGATCGAAGGAATCTCTTGAATTTCCCATTCATCTCTTTTTAGAATTCCATTCTCCAGGGATTTTTCTCACCCACACCAGTTCATCCCTACCACCTAGGCAGTTTAGTCATGCATAGCTTTGCTGGTTTGACCTCTGTTAAGCCATATCTTTCTATTTGGCAAAGTCCTCCGAGAAGGTGTAGTCATAGTTTGTCCTTCCTTCCCCCTCTTCCCTTTTTTCCACCCTTTCTCTCATTCTTTCTTTCCTTTGGATGTATCTGAGGTTGGCTTTAAAGTCTGTGCAAGGTCCAGGCAGGCCTTAAAGTTGCTGTCTTCCTGACTCAGCCTCCCCAGTGCTTGGATTATAGGCCTGAGCCACTATGTGCATCTGGGAGGCATAGTTCTTGCAGTTGTTTTCTTTAGGTTTGTATAGATTCTTGTCATTTATTTTTTTCAGAGAGCTGGAGTAAGCAAGAAGCTCAAAGGTCAGGAAACAATTGTTCAAGCTTATGTTTATACTTGTATCTGTTGGCAATTCAATGACAATGTTGTTGACCAATCATTTTTCTCATTCAGACTATTCGACCTCATGGGTTAAAAATTAGAAGACACAGTTAACTCAGCTTTGCAAATCTTGGTTATGATTGTTCTTCAAAGACAACCACTGACCAGTTGAATTTATGAATATACACACAAAAAGTCTAAAAACACTACTAAAGTAAATGGAGCAGGACTGAGAAAAAGCCCAATGCTAGAAATGAATGACTACATAAATTTATTGAAAAAAAATTGTCAAATTTTTGCAGGGATTTCTTTAGCTATCAAGGAAGAGCTAGATAGGCAAGTGAGGGAGAGTTTTTGTTATTGGGAGAATGTATTATAAAAAGTGTAATAATCGAAACAGTGCACATACTCAGGTATAGAGGGGGTAAAGAATAAACAAAACCAAGGGAAACCCCAGAAATTGACCAAGTATGTTTAATGGCATTATATGAAATAAAAATTGTTTCTTATAGAAAAAAGGTAAATAATTCAATAAAATGTTGTAGGTCCATAGACAAAATGTCTGTAAAAATGAGCTTGGACCATTTATGTCATTTACATATGAAACTTTAGAAGGAAAAAGTACAAAGAAGAGTGGGGAATAAAAAACTAAAATGGCTGACAAAGAGAAGAAGAAAAATAATATGGAAGAATAAGGAGAGAAACAGCCAGCTGGTGGTACTCCGAGCATCTGAGCAAGCGCCCAAAGTCAGGAGAAAACCTGTATGATGCTCAGGGGACTCTAACACACTGGAAATCCCAGTGTGTTAGATTAGATTTCTAATTGCCCTCCCATTTTGAAGTGGAATTATGATTTCAGAATCAAAGGAGAACATTTGCGAGCTTCTCTGGGCTGAAGTAATAGTGTAAGTGGCTTTCACTTAAGGGAGATACCACTGAAAGGCTTGGAACACATTAATGGAAAATCATTTCCACTTTTTTTACCACCACCCATCTTATCCTACAGTGTAGGTAGTTAGATGTGCTACTGGAGTTTAATACTGTCTCTTGTTTTGCTTATCCTTCCTCTGACCTTTTAAGTCAGTGTGACATGCCCTGTCCTTGTGCTAGCTGGTAAAGTGAGCATTCACATCCCCTTCATTCTCAAGGTGGGTTTTATTAGAAATAAAAAATAAGATGAGGCTTACAACAGGTTTACTATGAAAGGGGTTTATTAGGGGAGAAGAGGGAACAGGCATGGGCCAAGATGGGGAAGGGAGAGGGAGAGGAGGAGAAGGGAAGAGGGGTAGGGCGCCCCATAGAGAGGGTAAGAGGGTGAAGGGAGTAAGAGAGTGAGGAATAAGAGAGTGAACACGTGTCTGGTGGTCCTTTTATAGGTCAGGTAATAACCACGCCCCCAGGTGTGGCCACCTGGCTGGGCGATACATGATGTCATTGTTGCTAGGTAACCAGAAGCAAGGTTGTTGCAGAATACTAACAGGTTTTTTTTTCTGTCATTTTTTATTTCTTTAGCTATGAACTTTCCCCCCAAGTTTCAGCTACAGCTTCAGTTTTCTCAAGAGATTTTGACTTGCTGTGTTGCCAGCTTCCAATGTCTGTGTGGATCCAGAAGAACCCAGCTGCCAACCATACATTCCCAATCAGATTAACTGGTTGGGATCAAGCTATTCTTGCCTGTCTTGTCCCCATTTCTTGCATCATTTCCTATGACAATACAGGGGTTCCAACAAGGTTAATAAAATCAGTTATAAACTCACACAGATGCTTTGAAGGTAGCAGTGTTCTTTAGAAGATTTTTGGGAATATGAATTCAGACCTAAAGGCTTCAGTGTCTCAGATGTATATTCTTGTTCTCACTTCATCCTTACCATTCAAAGCTGGAAAATCTGGAGACAGTGGGGCAGTGGTGACGTATGCTTTTAACATATTACAATTCACTTCGTTTCTTATGTCCTTAGGGGCTTTTGAGAAGTTTTTCCCTTTGATACTGCTTCAAAGATGCCCTTGAATTTCCTCTTGCCAGCGTTAGGAGAAGACTCATATCTTGAAGGATGGGCACAGTTCATCACCCTCAGGAGTCCTGTCATGCAGTCTGGTTATAAACCCTTCTCTCTGCTGTGGTGGATATGAAAGAGCTCCCTATGGAAATTAATTTCTGTCAGCCCGTTGCCTTCTCTTGGATCCTACAACAGCTCTCTTCTCTATTGTGTCTAGGAGATATTTTATTTGTAACCAATATGTAGTTGTGCTTGTTACTACTTTGCAGTTTCTGCAGTTGCTCTGGAGAGTTCAAGATTTCAAGTTTCCTTAGAGTCAATTAAAGTCATCTTCTAATGTGCTTTTGTTACATCCCCACCTGCTTTTGAGAGCTGAGCTGTTCAAAAACCTCCACTGTCTCAGGGGCTTAAGAAGATGTCTCTGAAAGGTAGTTGGTTTGGCAACGTCTTAAGTATAGTCCCCAATCACAGTGGTTTGTAGCTGAGGTTAGTCCTCCACTTTAAAGTAGGTTGAGGTAGAAGGTGGGGAAATAAAGAAGTAAGGACTAAAAGAGCCCAGGGGAGGATAGTTGTGGACAACGGTAGAGCTATCGTCTCTCTCTCTTTATCCAGCCAAGAGAAACATCCATTATTCTTTGGTTGTTATCATTTCATTATGTGATGGCAGCAGGGCTTCCTAGTGGAGACAATGCTGATAACATGTATTTTTAAATATTCGATACTGTTTTAATCATTCTATTTCATATATATATATATATGTGAGAAATAGTTGTGTACTCTCTCATCTATGTGTGTGTGCGTGCATACACACTGCTCATATACAATACATGCCTGTATCACTTAGCAGAAAGAGTTAAAGATGGTTACATTTGGGTCTGTCACTTTTGAATTGTGGTCATGGGTAAGTAACTCTTTTAAACCTCTGTATCTTCATTACAACCCTTTTCTAAATGGTAGAAATAGTGCCAGCTTGTGCACATATGGCATATGGTAGGTGTTTGATCTTAGATTTGTTTCAGGATCCCCATTGACTCATTTTGACCTGGGCATGGATGTGCCATCTCAGTTCTATATACATGCTTGTTTGGTCCTTTAAAGATGTGTTCATTTTATGTGTGACTTACAGCTTTGCCTGCCCTTTCAATGCAACAGTCTCATGATTCTGTGTGGCTGCTTCTCTGTTCTCTTCAAGTCCTAGTATCTAAATGTAAGATCCTGCAGAGGGTGCTAGTCTGTTCTCTGTTACTCCCTTTTTGTAGGATCAAGTGTGGACCAGGCAAAGTTAAAAAGAAAGGAATGTACTTTGTTGAGCATGTCAGTGTCTTCTCAAGAGAGTAGGGCAAAATACACGCCAACTTTCTAGCCAAAATGGCTCTGTTTATATTGTTTCAGGAAGTTGAATTCACTTACATATATGAATATCTTAGCATATATACATATATATGTATATATGCACATATACACACATATGTATGTGTATAAGATCACCATGAAACCCATTTGTACAACTAATGTATCAATAACAAAAATATTTTTCAAGAAATATTTTTATACCCTAAAATGTTGAAAGAGACATCTCAAAGGCTCTCTTTCCAGAGAGAAGGAAAGGCCAATCCTCTTTGATTTTAGCACTTTTATGGCCTAGATGAATTCTGCATGGTGGCATCTATATGCCAAATATAGGGAATTCCCATAGAACACAGGCTTTACCTCCCAGAGATACTTGACTCTGTCAAAAAGACATTTAGAGTCACCTCAGATGGGGAGTTACCTCTGATGCCTGTTCAGTAAAGGCCAGGGGTGATGTTAAAAATCTTTCAATGAACAGGGCAACTCTCAACATTCAGCTATCTGGTTTTAAATGTTGATAGTAATTGAGAAACCCTGGTTTAGGACTTTAGGTGGGAATAGGTGCTTTTTAACATAAAAGAAAAGTAGTAGAGAGTATTTCATAGTCTTTCTCCCATTCTCTGATAAACACCTATCCCTTCATATAAATTCTGCCCTGTCAAGTCATGTTTAATTCTTTAGTCATGTCTCTATGCTATAGTTTAAGTAGTTTTTTTAAGGTATCTATGTATTTCCCCATTTTTTTTGTCACAAACGTGTTCATTAAGAAATGCCTGATTCATAAATGTGCCTGTGTTCTCCTAATTTTGCATCTCACTGACTTACAGTACCCAGAGTAAATGTATCTCTAGTCTTAGTGGCCATAGTTCTTCATGCCTCTGCTCTGGCAGTATTTGTGGCTAATCTTTTGCATGTTTCTTTGCCAGAGGGACCTTACTTTGCAGTCTTCACCATTTACTATGGCTTCTAATTGTCTGAGAGCAATGCGTGATGTACCAGGTCAGAGGAACTATGATGTGTTTTAATTCTTAAGGGAGATTGGATGTGATTATGGCTGCTGTGGTTTTGTGGCTAACCTGTCCTCTAATGTCTTTTTTTGTATTTCTTATATTGTTATTGGGTTTTCTTGGGCACTTATTAAATGTGTTTGAGACCTGTGGTTTTTAAGACTTGATCCCCTGCTATTATATGGTAGTCCTATTAATGAGTAGAAAGGTATGCAGGTGATAGATTTTTTTTTTAAGTTTTCATTTTCTAGGGATTCTTTTTTTTCTGTCTTTCTCTTCATTTCTCTCTTCCTCCTTCTCTCTCCTCAGCTGTTCTTTGATTGGCTCTGGTATTTAAAATTTCAGTTGTTTGTTCTGAATACTAGAGGAGAGGAAATGATGTGTGTGGGGGTGCTTGCTGACTGAGAGCTTTGTTGTCTTCAGATTCTGTACCCCTAACCCCAAGTCTGAAATAAGAAATGCTCCCAAATCTGAAATTTTTGAGCATGGATCTTACTTGTATGTACGACTTTATGTGGCAGGTCATGGACAAAATATAGGCACACTAAAAATATTGTATAAAACCATCTCTAGGCCACGTGTATAAGCTGTATGTGAAACATAAGTGAATTTCATGTTTTGACTTCTGTCTTGTCGTTAAGCTATCTCATTGTATAGATACTCATATTGCAAAATATAGTAACAATCCCTGCACAACCACACCCCCCACCCGTGGTCCTATTCATATCAGGTTTGTTTAGGGCAGAAATACTGATAACAATATAGTAGGTTATTTCTCCTGGGCTAGTTTTTTTTAATGTAATTTATTTATTTTTATATCAATCACAGGTTAGGTACTTTGCATCCCAGGCATAGCCCCCTCCCTCATTCCCTCCCACTCTCTCCATCCCTCCCTCATCTCCTCCCTGCCCCCCTCCAAGTCCACTGATGGGGGAGGACCTCCTCCCCTTCCATCCGACCCTAGCTTATCTTGTCACTTCAGGGCTGGCTGCAATGTCCTCTTCTGGGATTTAGCTAGGCTGTTCCTCCCCGGTGTGTGTGGGGGGAGGGTCAAAGAGCCAGCCATTGAGTTCATGACAGAAATAGTTCCCCTTACTAGGGTCTCCAGTTGGATACTGAGCTACTATGGGCCACATCTGAGCAGGGGTTCTAAGTTATATCCATACATGGTCCTTGGTTGGAGAAACAGTCTTGTA
>CM053763.1:78017845-78070046 GCA_028658305.1 Pachyuromys duprasi | reverse complement strand
CTCTGCCGAAGGCTTGGTTGTGAGTCTTAATATCTGCTTTGATACATTGCTAGTTAGAGTCTTTCAGAGGCCCTCTTTGGTAGGCCCCTGTCCTGTTGCTTGTTTTCTCCTACATTCAATGTCCATCCCATTTGTCCATGTAAGCGAGCATTGATCATCCCAACCTGGGTCCTCCTTGTTTATCTTCCCTAGGTGTATAGATTTCAGCATGACCTTCCTATCCTATAGGTTTATATAAGTGAGTATATACCATATGTTTCTTTCTGCTTTTGGGATACCTCACTCAGGATGATGGTTTCCAGGTCCCACCATTTGCCTGCAAATTTCATGATTTCCTCCTTTTTAATTGCTGATTAGTATTCCATTGTGTAAAAGCACCATAATTTCTGTATCCATTCCTCAACTGAGGGACATCTGGGTTGTTTCCAGGTTCTGGCTATTACAAATAAAGCAGCTACGAACATAGTTGAGCAAATGTCCTTGTTGCGTACTTGAGCATCTTTTGGATATATACCTAAGAGTGGTATAGCTGGGTCTTGAGGACTCACTATTCCTAATTGTCTAAGAAATCGCTGGGCTAGTTTTGAATTCTCAGAGAAAAATCTTCCAGTGGTCTCAACTGCACCGCTTTGAGAATTCAGTATCAGCTACCGCTCATATCTGTTCTCCGGCTTCCTGAAGGCCACTAGTGCATCCTCACTCACATTGTCATTGCCTCCCAGCAATGTCTGCCTCCTAGCATCCCGAAGGCTGCTGCCAGTGTGTCTTTAGTCACTTGCATTGTCATTGCAGTCTTATATCTCAGGAAAAATGAAATAAATTATGCCCACTTTTCTTAGAAATTTAAGAGCAAGAATAGTGCGGGCATTGCTAGAGATGTTTTCTTTCTGTGTGTCTTGCCATCTTTTGACCAAGGTAGCCACAGGGATGTCTGAGTGGATGCTGAGAGCTTTGGAACTGTAGGGGCTCCTGAAGCTCAGGTTCTTTTTATTTATTCATTTTCTTCAAAATTATGCACACTTAGAATCATTGTCATTTTTCCTAATGTTGCATATCTTCTATTGGCATCTTGTGCTAGGGTATCAGTGTGCTAGGGTATCTTTCTGGTACCCTCATTAGTATTTAGTATTTCTATTATATCAGCATAGCACCGAGGAGGTGGGAAATCCAACTCAGGGGAAAGGTTGAGTCTAACCCCAGGGGTTCATGCATTCTCAATGGTTACCTAAGAAAAAGAATACATTTTAAAAAGCTTTTTTGAATGTATTATTATTGTGTGTGTATGTGATGTATGTGTGCGTGGGTAAGTGCACATGCTGCGTCATGCAGGACATGGTGTACATGTAGAAGTCAGAGGACATCTTTGTTCAATTAGTGCCTTCCAGTTTTTCACAGGTTCTGGGAGTGACCCAGGTTGGCTGACAAGCTCCATTCTTTACCCACTGAGTCCTCTTGTGACCCTCAGATATAGTTTTTGAAGCCTTTTATATGTGGAGATGTCTTTATTTTATCCACATCTGTGTGTTTTTAAATTTTACATTTTCACTAGGCACTGAGTTTTATGTGAGAAAGATTTTTTTTTTCCTAAAGCAATTGGTCTCTGTTTTATTGCCTCTAAGGTTTAGGTAGAGTTGAGAGCTATGATGCTTTCTGATTCCTGATCTTTTAAAATTGAAATGTTTACATCTTTTCTTTGGAAAAAGTTTAGTGTATTTTCTTTAACTCTGGTGTTCTAAATTTTTCTCATGTTCCTTAAGGGTGGCCTATTTCTTCTTATGCTAGGCATACTTAAGACTCCTTTGACAGACAAGCCTAATTCTGGAACATGTGACTGTATTGGGTTCCTGTGACAAATTTTTCCTTCCACATTTGCTTGGGATTACCTCTCAGTCGGCTGTTGATGCCCTGAGTTCATTTGTACTATTTCCCATGCTTGATTTTGTTTTCCTTTATATTAGATTTTAAACCTATTAATCTCTATTTACTATGTGGGTATCTTTTATCTTGTTTACAATGTCTTTAATTTTTACTGTTCACATTTTCTTTTATTTAAAATGTCTTTCTCCTGCTTCTTGTCTAAAATATTTTCACTTATCTGTATAGATGTTATTGTTTTTCTGTAAAGGCTTTTTTCCCCCCTATCTTTCTTATTTACATTGTATTGACACTTTTCTTCCCCAGATTTCATTTTACATATTTTTTTTTGTTGTTGTTGGTTTTTGACATATTGAATAATTTTCTTAGTATAAAGCACTCATTGTTCATTCGTGTTTAAGGGCAACATAAGCTAATTTCAATGGCTTTATTTGTGGGTGGGACCTGTCAGCTTTGGGGCTTTCTTGTGTAAGATAGTTAGGCAGCATTTTTAGCTGGTCTCCTTGTGGAGAATCACATCTCCTTGTGGAGATCACTTTTGGCATCTTCAATGTTGTTCCTCAGTTTCTCAAGTCTTCGGGTCTCCTTTCTAGTGGTACACAGGGGGAGACATTCTGTCTGGCTGCCAGCATCACGGGAACAGCAAGCATGCTGAGACTCCTCCCCTCAGTTCATGTTCACCCTCATCTCCACGGCATTGGCTCCCCCAGTATTGAGTCTACATGGGACTGTGCAGTATGACTAAGCCTCCTTCCTATCTGGTGAGGAACAAGCATTTGGACTGAAGCATTCTCTTTCCCAGCGGGAGGCTAAAGTTTACTTTCTGCTTCTTTCCCTGGAATCACTCACTTTTTGATGTCCCCATATTCTTTCATCCATTTTTATTCTTGAGGGCTTTTGGGTGAAAGATTAAGTGAAATGACCCTGAATTGACTTGATTATTTTTAACCAGCGTCCCAGGAGCCTCTGCTTTCAGCCCAAAGCAATTCTTTCTCACTTGGCACCTGGCTAGGTAGATCCTCCCTCCCTTTATTGAATAGGACATGGCTTTGTCTGCCTTGTTGTTTTTTCTCAGTTTCTACTGGGAACCTTCCACCCTGACTGCTTTGATTATTGGAAGAAACCTGCAGCAACCCGGGGAGAGCAGAGTGGTCTGTGTTCATAGAGAGGGCATTTGCTGATAATGAACCAGATTCTCTGTGGCCTGTGCCAGCAGTGTCTCTGCCTGCGGTTTCCAGGGGACAGCACCAGACAACACAAAGGCCAAACAGCAATCACCTCAAAAGTCATCTTGGTCCCTCTGCCTCCCGTTTGTAGCATTCTACAGTATAGAAGCAGTCTTCATTTCCAGACCCTTAGGGATGAGTCTGATCTCTCTTAGACAGTTTCCTCTTTCTAGATGGGCACTAAACTGAGAAAGGTATTGACATTTAGTGGGCTAGGCATCACTTCAAGAGCTTCTCATGGCTTTCCTAACCTCATTCTTGTAACAATCCTTTGAGGGTAGTGTTAATAACCTTATTACAAAGGAAATGGCTGCCACTGCAGAATGAGAATCCATACCCAAGGGTATCTACCCTGGAGATGAGTGGGTCTTCACTGGAGCACTCTGGATTAGGAGGAGCTATGTATAGTGAGTGGAAGAAACCTTGAGTAAATGAGGTCCTAAGTAGATGCGTTGTTGACATAGTCATGGCCATGCTAAGAACCTCTTAGCCTCAGGTTTAGAGAGATGGCAAAGCCTTCCTTAGGGAATAGACTGTAAGTGTTGACAGCAAGTGCAGAAAATCCACCATAGCTTTCTCCCGTTGGTTTATAGCCTGAAGACCGTTCCACCATAGAGAGTGCTCCTACCAACATAGCTAAACCAGTGTCCTTGATTCAACTATACACCATAAACTCCACCTCCTTGTTCAGTTATACGTAATCACACTGCCTCCCTATTTGGCTGTATGTAGTCATGCTGCCTTCTGGTTCAGCTATAAACAATAACATTGCCTCCTTGTTCAGCTGTATGCAATAACCCTACCTCTCAGTTACCTCTATGTAGTAAACATACTGAGCTCCTGAAGTTCTGTTTTCACTAGTTGAGAGCCTAAACCATATGCACCTGACTTTCTATGTGTGTCTGTCTGTCTTTTCTTCATTCCTAAGGTGCCCCCAGTCAGGCCCTGGATGTGCTTGACATGGCACTTCTGTTCCCAAGAAACCTCAAAGGGGCCATGCTCTGTGCTGAATGTATCCAGCAGGTACTCAGTCAGTGTGAAGTACTGAATATGTGAAGAAGAAGGACTATCCTTTCCTGCCTACTTTTATATCTTCAACCATACCCTGACTCATAGATCTAGAAATCTGAATACTTAATCAGCTTTTCACTTCTTTTATCCAAGAGCTGTATCTTGAGTTTCTAATAATGGCCAAATTAAATTTTCATCATGTGTCTGAGTCCATTATGAAAAAGAAAACAACACCTTTCTGGTTAATATTAAATCTGTATTGAGAAGCAAGTTTGCAATAATGGTTGAAAGAATAAAAGAACATTTTATCAAGAAGAAAGAAACAACTGATGTAAATTGTATAGAGGGTAAAAAGAATTCATCTCTATGTCTTACTAGACTGACGTCTCAGAGTGAGAAGTGACATCAGCTATGACTAAAACCCGCAGGCGGTTCAGTCTTCTGTGCCACACATGGTATTTCACTAGTTAGAACAAAGCAATGGTGATTCAGAGCATTCATCTTAGCATGTCTGTACAACTCTTTCTTTTCCTCCAGCACACTTGTCCACGTGCCGGGAAGAACGCTAGATTGTTGCATCTGGCTCTGGACAGAAATGGAGGTTGGGACAGGAAATAGAAGATGCAGAAAATCTGCGTATGTGCTCATTGCCTAGTATTTGGGATTTTCCTTCCTTATGATGGTAAGGAGGTGAATTACAGATGGGTCTTTCAGGCAAAGGGGAAGGGTTGTGGGTTACAGATGGGTCTCAGTAGGTAAAGGGGAAAGGGTCCTGAGTTACAGATGGGTCTATGCAGAGTAAAGGTGGGAGAATTGTACTGACTCTACAAGGAGTTAGGCAGTACCTTAGCCAAGACTGGCATACTCATGTGACTTTCTGAAAAAACTTAGTAAAATACTGTATTTACTTTTTCTTTAATGCAACAGAGATCAGCTGCTCAAAGCCTATGGTGTGAGTTTGTACTTTAAGGTAAGGGAGATTTGTAAGCTGCTATGCCACAGCTTAAATTATGGCACCGGATGACTAATAGTAGCAGCCAGAACAATGGATTTATTTTCCCATCAAACACAGCAAAATTTATACCACTTATTTCTTCAAATGAGACATTTTTTTTCCTTTAGGAATGACATAGAGAACACCCCGAGGTTTGGTGGAATGAAGAAAAAGTTGACTCACCTCCCTCCTGATTGCTTCTTTCCTATAAACTTCAGAGATGGCTGAGAAGCTTCTATAATGCTAGGCACCCGAGGAGGGACAGGGCTTAAGGAATGTTCTCCATTAAGATACAGTTTCTGAGCAGATAGCATACCACAAAAGCCAAATTAAACCAACCCAATTCTCTCAATGTAAGTATAATTGATAATAAGATGCAGTAAAAAGGAGATGCAAAAGGTAAAATGACTGCTTTCTTGCTGATGGTTGTGATGAAGGGCATGAGAAGGAAGATGAAGGTCAGAAAAGACCTCCCCGCTGATCCCCAGAAGTGGTGGTGGAGCTGGCTAGTAGGAAGTGTTCGAGTGGAGCAAGGCAGTATACACCTGTGTGTGGAAGGGTATCAGAGATTGGAGGCTAGAGGCTCTAGCCTGCTGGAACAGCATGGAAAAGCACTGTGGGTAGTTTTGTAATTGAGGAAAGAGGAATGTGTGTACTTCTCCAATGTCTGATTCTTTCCCAGAGTTCCTGTCTCTGCCAGAAGACCTGCCTATTCTCTCCTGTCTAGCTCTTTAATCAACCAATCAGAAGGTGATAGAGAACAATGTTTGCAAAATACTGAGGCAGGTGATGCTTCATTTAAAAAATGACAATACCAAAGTTTGGCCTGTACTCAACTCTCTGAGTCAAATCAGCATTTGACTAATACAAGAAAGACCTTTACACAGTCTGTAAAAAGGTAACACCAATGCAGTGAATGGGCAGCATCTCACTTATCATCTTCAATGCCTATTAACATTTGAGATAAAGAGTTTCAAGTGTATAATTAAGTTGATTTATACAAAAAGTCACATAAATCTATTCCTCTATTGTCTATCATTCCATGTTGTTTCCTAAGACATATCAAAGAACACTGTAAACTCCAGCATATTCACTGTATTGTTTTGAGCTTAACATGTTTATATCTTATAAAGATATGTGCACAGAGACATATGTTAAAAATAGTTTTTAATTCCCACAACAAAGCATTGACTTGAAGAAAGAAGATAAAACCAATCCTGGGGGAATCATTGATGTCTTTTTGTAGGTATAATGTGTATAAACCTGGACTCAACTTAGAAAGTCCTTATAGAAGCATAAACAACAACCCCAGTGAAACCGGATCAGCTCAGCCTCTCCGCTTTAACAAGGAAGAAAAGGGAGGAGCTGGGGGCTGGTGGTCAGGATCAGTGCCCCTAGCTTCTGTGCGCATACCTTTTTTAGCTATCCTTTGATACACAAAATATTTTCCATATTGTTCCTAGTTCTCTAAATGCTGGTAACAAAGTTGGAACATGATCCTATGGTCTCTGGTGTTGGTCAATGGCTAGCAGACAAGATTGCTCAATACTTTATTTTAGCTAGATTGTCCATAATTGCTCCAGTTACCTGGATACCGGAGTGGATTGTTGCTTGGAATTTGGTCTGACTAGCCCAATTCCAGATTTATTCAACCTTTTTAATTCAATGACTATATTTAGATGCTGTGATGGTTAGCTTAGATTGAGCCACAAGATGTTTAGCTATTTGGCCAAACATTCTGATAGTGTCTGTGGAGGAACTCTGGAACAAGATGAATACTAAAATCAGTAAACTGCATGTGGAAGATGTCCTTTCTAATGTGGACAAGCTTCATCTGATAAACAGAAAACTTAATGGGACCAAGAGTTAAAGGAAAATCAGCAGGTTGCCTTTTCTCATTGCTGCAGTCAGCCAGTAGTAACAGGAACTACCCCATTCACTGGTTCACCCTGGCTGGTTGTGATTTGTCAACCTCAGCCACTGTGAAAGCCAATTTCTTATGATAGTTATAGCTCCAACTTCCTTATGGGTTCTCCTGGACCAAGACATACCAGATCTTACAATAGAATTTTATGTAGACCATTTGGAATTTTTTTCATACCATAGGAAAAATAGAATCAAATAGTCTTATTTGATTTTCACAAAAGTCCTGTAAGGCCAATTTGGAGTCAGTGAAAGGAACAGCAAGAAAGTCAGGTATTTCTAATTTCTAAGCCTTCACTCATTCTACCATATGAGCATTGATAATGTTGAGGGGGGTATGAACAGTTTATTTGGATGTTTTATACTTTCAACGGTTGTTAAATTAGGGATTAATATTTTTGTTTTGGGTATATTTTAACATTTTCTCTTTAACGTTGTAGCATTTTCTGATACAGGTTTAGATTTTTTTTTCCCAAATCACTAATACCTCTCTTCTAGTGTTGATTGAAAGGCCATCACTGCTCAGTAACTGAAGGAGCTCAGAAAGTTAGACAGGCAAAATGACTGGAGATGAATGAGTGGAGATTTCCCACAGTTTCTGAAGTGTGGGAAATGCTTCACACTGTGCCCTGTTGTGGATTCTCAAGTTCTCAAGCTCCCAAGTGTTGTGAGTAAAGGCAGTATCTTCATACTTTATAACCCAGCATTTCTATGACTGTCTTGAGCAAAGACTATTCTTACAATCCTAGTTAATAATTCTGTGTAGTGTAATATTGAGGGAAGTGTTGATAACCATGAGGACTATGTTGACCCTAGAAAAGAGTCAGATGTGAAGGACTTTGCACCCTTCTTCTGTAGAGAGTTGACTTAGATACTAACTTGCTAAGGTCCCCATCTGAGGGAAAAGCTTGGGGAATGTACCCACATTTGCATATAGAAAGCCAGTTTGAGTTAGTTACCTGTTCTAAAGTTCCAGAAATAAAAACTTCTGAGGCGTTCTTCCTGGTTCTATTTATTTATAGATTATTTTGGTTACAGGCGTTGGGTAGGGAATAAAAGGAAGATGCATGTATTTAAGGCCCAAAACAATCTTTTGAACTATGATGATAAGCAATTATGTCCCACTTGGTAGTATCTGATTCAAGCCAAGACATCTGTGATTCTGGCCAAGCTCTGAAGCTGTGCCCTGTGACAGCAACAAAGGGCAAGTAGTCCTGAGAGGAGGCTTGCTTCAATGAAAGGAGCTCAAGCACCCTCCCCAAGGGGTGTTTCACCCTCATAAAGATGATTGTGAATTTTCATAAAAGGCCAGCAGAAATGCCTTCTAGGCAGCACAAGTCCCGATTCTTCATACTCCACCATGTTCCCCTTTGAAAAACCCCATGAGAAATCTATATGTTGTCTAGTTTCTTTCTGAGAAGGTTTTCCATCTTCAGGCAAGGAATATGAGAAATTCTTTTTTAGCAGTGAGTCGGTTTTTCTGGTTAAATACCAAGAAAATTCATAAGCAGTTATTATAGCTTCCTACATGTTCCATAACATGGCTTCTTAAACTTTTTCTACTTGGCATCCCTTTTCACTGGAGAAGTTTTGCTTAACCTGGCATATAGGTTCATAAAATAAAAATAAAAAATAAATAAAAGAACATTATTTTTAGATATGATTTTATCATTTGCTAAAGACAAAATCTAGTGAAACCATGATTACTGAAAGAGAATCTACAATCAATAATTTATTAAAGCAGCATAATCCCTAATAACAATCTATAAACATTTGGCCTTATGCCCACACATAAGTGTAGTCTTCACTTCTCATCAAGGAATCTTCTCTTTGTAACTACTACAAAACCACAACCAATCAAAATGCAGACTTGTGGAACCTAATCTCAATGGATACACCTATAAAACTGAGGTGAAAATATTGTAAGATCTAGAAGATCGGGGAGTTTGCTGTGTGATTATGTTTCCTGGTAATAATGTCACAAGTTACAACCATTAAATCTCAGCAATATAACTACCTAAACATGAGCAGAACAAGGATGACACACACGAACATAGCAAACTGAATGGGGAAAAGCCCATGAGGCCTCCATCCTTTACAAAGAAGTATAGGCAACTGAGGAAACCTGGGATTGGGAGAAGTAACCTTCCACAGGGAAGAGTATACCAACTGGTTGTCCAGTGACAAACAGACAGCCATAAAAATATATGCAGGTAGCATTATATACCTGTACTCATATACACACAATGACAGCAAAAATTAAAAAAAAAAAAGAGGCTATGAGTTTGAAGGGGAGTGGGAAGGGGAAAATGGGATGGTTTGTGAAAGGAGAAAGGGAAAGGAAAAATATGTAATGAAATTATAATTTCAGAAATAAAGAAAAAATTAAAAATAATAAAAAGTAAAAATCAAATTTGCAATCAAGTGGGCTGAATGCACTTGTTTAATTTTGCATGAAAAGTTGGATCTTGGATAAATACTTGATTCTGCATGGCACAGAGCATCTGCCACTTTTTTTTTTTAGAGTTGATCAGTATTTGTGGAAAATGCTTCTTTGCATAAACATATAATACAAATTGGCCAAAGTATATGCATTTAGGGCCATTTAAGATATTGGTCAACCAGGACCTTTCATAGAGAGGATCTAGATCTCTGCTCAGATGTAGCCCATAGGCAGCTCAGTCTCCATATGGGTTCCCTAGTAAGGGGAACAGGGGCTGCCTCTGACATGAACTTGGTTGCCTGCTCATTGATCTATTTCCCCTGATGAGGAAGAAGAGGACCCAGGCAGTCCTGATGAGACTTGATATGCTAGGGTTAGATGGTAGGGGATGAGGACTCCCCCCTTCCTAGGGGAGAAGTATGGGGGAAAAGGGAAGGAGAGGGCTACAATTGGAATATAAAGTGAATAAATTATAAAAAATTATAAAAAAGAGGAAAAAAAGAATTGGTTGAGTGTTGCATTAAACCTAAACCAAAATTAATTAAACATCTTTTTTAATGAAATTCAA
Organism: Pachyuromys duprasi; assembly: GCA_028658305.1. NCBI lineage: Eukaryota > Metazoa > Chordata > Mammalia > Rodentia > Muridae > Pachyuromys > Pachyuromys duprasi. Next base: position 78,060,006 of record CM053763.1, on the reverse strand, counting down.
GTCAGCAACTCAAACAACAATTTATAAAATCCAAGTATTTAACCCAGTAAAACAACACACAAGTTTGATACTTAAGGTCTGAGGAATGATGAAGAAAAGAAACTTTAAAAGCCCTTATTTTCTAAAAGTGCACCATGATTGTTTCTAGAAAGGGCAGAAAACTGTATTTTCAGTAAAATCATGGAAATTCATAACTACAGCAGCCTTAAATCTGAGCACAGGCAGTAGAGGCCATAGTCACTAGTGGATAGTCATGAGGTCAAAACACACATTTGGTGAGTTCACCCAGCGGGTATGTGAGATAGAGTGGTTCAACACTGGTGAGTGTCATGATGTGCTTGATTCTGAATTGTTTAAGGCTGTTGTGCCTTCAGAAACCTTTTTGTGGTTGTTGCCAATGTTTTTGTGATATCCACACTTAGTTTTGTGATCTCACTTCATGTTGGGTTCTAAAGGACAAGTTTAACCTACTTCTTGTCTCCAAGAAGTTTATTCACAGTCTATAAATATAGATTGTCTTCTAAAGAAACAGTGGTTGCCATTATCTGTAGGGGCTACAAGGCAGCCAAGGGATATTTAAAGCCTCAGATAATACTAAAAATCCCTTTCTATTGTATGTCTCTTACAGTATATATGTATCTATGATAAAGTTTAAGTTGGAAATTACATTCAAGGCAAGTATTTGGTCACTGAGCTACAACCCCAGCTCAATAATTTTTTAATTTTAATTTTTATATTAATTACAGTTTATTTACTTTATATCCCCCTCCTCCCTACCTCATCTCCTCCTATGTCCCTCTCCAAGTCCACTGATAGGGGAAGTCCTCTTCCCCTTCCATCCCAGCTCAGTAATTTAACATGGACAGTTAAATATAAAATAGAACAAGTAGTAAAATTATATAAAATCTTTTAAAAATTATCTTATTGTCCTGTGCATATTACATATAGGTTGCAGGTATATCCTGAGAAAAAGAAGATTTGTGTCTCAGAGAGTTGATGCTGGATAGTGTGAGCCTTGATCATACTATTCAGAATAGGACACAAGTTTAAAACTTATGAATTATTTCTGGAATTCTCCGTTTAATAATTTCATAACACAGGACGAGCAGGTAATCATGCACAAAGTGAAAATGGGGAGAAAGGGAATGTACTTTAAGGCCAACGAGGTAATAGGGATGCAGTTCTTAGCTGGAAAAGGTTTTTTTTTTTTTGGCACCAAAGTGAAACATTCCAAAGAGGGGTTACTGTAGGTGAGAGCCATGTTACATTAAGGAAAACCCAAAACAATGTGGCTACAAATTATATAGGATTTTACAGTTCATAGGAGAGGTGGACATGAGAACAGGCTGGAATAAAGTCGGCACAAGATGGTTTCAGTGTTGTGTTGTTACTGGGAATTTCACACTACAGGGAATAGGGATTCCTCGAATAAAGATGTAGTACCCTTATTGAACTTGCATAGTAGACAGAACCTGCGAAGCTGTCTATTCTATGGTAGGGTGCTGAAACAAATGAATAAATAATCTGTAAGGCTTGGGGATGAGCACCTTGCCTTGAGTCACTCAGTTGGCAGTCTCTTGACTCCTAGTAGGCTGTTTTTTTCATGCAAAAGAGTGGCTTCCCCTCTTTTACAGAAGTTTTAAGTTGCTCTGAAGTAATGCACATGAACTCATTTAGCAAAAGAAAAGTTATATTAGGTTGGTGGTTTGGAGCTGGCTATGATTACAGTATTTACACTGCAGGAACTAACTAATACTTAAAGACAAGTCTGCCCAGGCCTTAGCCCAGAGTCAGTTGTTAACCATTCACTTGGCTGAACATAAAAAGGAGAGTCAGAGAGACTCACTTTCCGTGTATTTTAGAATGATTGTAACTCCTTCTAGACAAGCTTAAATTTGTGATCCAGGATTGAGAGGAGTAAGCAGGTTGTACGTTCCTGTCTGCTCAGTATTTGACAAGAACAGAGGGCCTTGATTCTGTATGGGCCTACCTTATCCCTGCTCTTCTAGAGTATTCACATGGTTTCAAGGGTATCTTGTTCCCAGAACAGTTGGGCTGGCTACTCAAAGTCCAGAGTGTCCATGGTCGGCTTTGTCTTATTACCTATTCTCAGTTTCTTTGATCAAATCGCAGGATAATAGCTTCTGTGTTATCTTCATAGTCCCAGGCTCCAGGTTTCAACAACACTACTGAAAGAAGAGCCTTTTGCTATATAGCAGCGCTCATGTGAAGACCCCAGCTGTAGCTCAAGTAGACATCAGTGTTTCTGGAATGAATGAGTGAGGAGTCCTAGGCCATGGTGTGACTCAAATTCTGAGGAAGTAAAATACAACCTGAAACAGCTGAATCTGAGCCTTTGTTACTAAACCCCTTCTATGAGATCCCAGGCTAGACTCCTGGGCTGGAGTCAACTCAACAGAAGCATAAATTGTGGTCAGAGCAAGAGAGTCTGTTGTTTCACAATTAGCAAACTTGCTAGCAGGAATCAGTTGGAGGATCATGGTGCAGGAATCAAGGGTTAATTTCTTGCAGCAGATTTTCCTTGAGGCTCAACTCTTGGAATTTCAGAACATGGACATGAATGGAGCAGACTTAATATGCTCTTCTGAAAGGTGAGCCCCCTGGTTACTTATTTTACATCATCTTCTGGGAAACTAAGAAGCAATTGCATTGTTCTGCACATATACTTCAAGTGTTAAGAGGCAGCAAGGTGGCTGTCTTGTCCTTGTTTCTTAAGACCTCCATGTATTTAAAAACAAAGGTCCCAGGGACCACATAGAGCTGAAGACAGGAACAGTTGGTCATCTAAGAGGCAGCTGGCAGAAAGCTGGAATTTGAAGTCAGATGTCTGCTCTGACTAGTGGCTCTCTTTGGGGGAAAGTGCTTAGCTTTCAAAGCTTTTCAGAGAAACAGAGAAAAAAGTGCTGGTTTCCCAGGAAGGTGTATAGATTGTGCAAGATGATGTTTTCAGAAATCCTCAGCATAGTGGCTTGTACATAGTACATGTGTGATAAAATCTTCCTTTGTAGAAATATATTTTCTATCATCTTTGGCTTTTCATTTTTCTATTTCTAAAAGCAAGGACAATGGGAGACCTACCATGTGCAAAGCCTCACAAATTCTACTTTCACCCCAGAGGCTGTCTCCCTGGCCAATCAGGGAGTTCTGGCAGGGATTTTAACAGTTGTACTCGACCGGGCTCAGAACTGATGGCTTACATTTATATGGTAGCCTAAGTTATCCAAAAATGCTGGCCCTGTTAGTGACAGGAGAAGAGATTTGTCAGCTGGAATTCAGTGTCTCTCCAGTGTTTTTTGCTTTAGATAGTGGAACAAACGCCACATGGTACAGCAGCAAGCAGGGTGATTACAGGCAATTCAGGAGAGAAGACTGTGCAGTGTGGAAGGCAGGAAGGCTTGTGGGGGGGCATTGCTCATCACAAAAGGAGGACTTTCCAAAGCTTGCTTTGCACAAATGAAGTCCAGTGAAGCAAGAAGGCTTTTTAAGGAGCCCCCTTACATCTCAGCTGCCCAGAGGAAACATCAAATGTCTCTCTCTGGAAACTATACACCATGTTGTTTCTCTCCCATTGACCCAAGGCCTTGCAAATGAATGAGCAGCTTCAAGGATTGCCTCCTCAGGGTACAGGGATAAGCCAAAACAGATTCTGGGGTTGTTCCTTGAGCTTCTTTCTCCTCTCTTCCCTATGATAGACTACTTCATCTCCATGTCTACCACCCCAGCTGGGCGTCCACTGCCTTTGACTGATTGCACACTCTCCTTGTCCTATCTGCTTGCTCTTGCCCTGTGCCTTTGGCATGGTCCGTTCTCAATAAGCAATGCAAACAAAGTTTTTTTAAAAATTATTTTGTTTTTTAGTGTTTCAGATGAGTACTGTGTTTTTACCTCTCCCTCTTTCAACACCCCCATGCTCCGTTCAAATTCAAGGTCATCTCTTCTTTAATTGTTATTATTACAAACATGTGTATACATACAACCCAATGAGTCCATTTAGTGTTGCTTGAGGTGTGTTTGACCATTTGGGATTGGATAACCTGTCAGAGGGTGTTTTCTTGGGGAAAACTGATTCTCTCTCAAGGATCACTGATTGCTGGTAGCTCTCAAAGTGGTTTTAATCAAATCCAAGTTTCATTCTGCCTCTGCTCTGCTTTTGACCTTGCAAGGAGTCCCCTATCCATCCTGAGTGAGAGCCCAAGTCTTTGCAATGACTGACACGTGATCACAGCCCTCTTGCATCTTATTTCTCAATCTTTTTTTCTTTACTCATCCCTGGTTCCTCCAGACCCAGCTTTGTATGTCCCTTGGCTCCCTGAACTGTCACGCACACCTAGTTCTTACTAACACCCATTGCACTTTCCTGCTTATTCTCTACTTTTCTTCAAGTTCTTGTTCGCATCTCACCTTTCCTTGAGGCCAACCCATCTGACCCTTCTGGAAAGACCCTTCACACATTTTTAGTCCATGTTTTACTTTGCCCTTTTCACACAGACCTTAGTACCAATGTAACATAGAATTTATTTTTATTTGTATCTTTGTTCTCAGAGCATCTGACCAACTATTCATCAAGGTGCACTGAGTTCAAATTCCAGTTCTTTTCTTAGCTGCCCTCAGCTTCCTCATCTATAAATAACAGTAAGTTTCCTAGTGAGTGATTAATGTGAAAGTTCAAGGAAAGGCACTGGGGCTAGAGATGAAGATCACAGTCTTTGTTTCTCCACAGTTGTAAAGTGGATTAAATGTCTTCAGAAAGTGGTGTACTGAACTAGATACCTAATTGAAGGCTGAAACTAGATCCCCATCTCTTATCCTGTATTATAAGCAATGCAGAATGGATCAAAGACCTTAATGCTAGGCATATAACTTTGAAATTACTACAAAAGAAACATATCAAGATAATAGAACAGATTTCCCAAGTGAAAAACCAGTAGCCCAGAGGAAAAAAAATAGTAAGAACTGATAAATGGATTATGCCAAGTCAAAAGCTTCTCTAGAGTGATAGGAACTCTGGAGTGAAGACACAGCCCAAATAGTAGGAGAGAATCTGTACCAGCTGTTTGTTTGACAGAGTATTAACACCCAGACTTCATAAAAAATTTTTTTATAAACCGTATCAAAACAAGTAACCAAATAAGAAATGGGTAAATAAGTCTGAACACTTTTCCAAAGAAATAGTACAAATGGCCAACAGTATGTGAAAATAATGCTCAGTATTTTTAACCATCAGAAAAAGGTCAAACAAAACTACATTCTATCTCACTCAAGCCATAATAGCTACTATTAAAAAAATACATTGAATGCTAGTAAGGCTGTGGAGTAGAAGGAATTTTTATACACTATTGTTTTATTACAACAACTATAGGAAACACTATGGACATGCCTCAGAAATCTAAAATTAGAACAACCATAATGAACTACTATCCTGGGTATGTACTGAAAGGAAATGAAACCAGTACATAGAAGATGGTGGGCAACAGCTTTTGTTCTGTGTTGACACTGGGCCCCCTCAGCTTCTGGGTGATGAGAAGAAAGTCTATACATATCGAAGTCATTACCATCTGGATCTCTGGAATAAAATCTTGTCACCATGTGAATGAAACCACCTCTGAGGTGGCTAGAATGACAGGACTAAAAAATTCAGGCACAGGTGTAAGGAATATTTTATTAATTTGCCGAGAGCCTGGATCATAGAGGCCAAAACCTTTGGGAACTCAGTGTGTTCTGTGCCCTGACTTGGGAAGCCTGTGGACAGGGCTGCCCCAGAGGGAGATAGTTTGTAATTATTGCGGCTAATGTTGTTAGCAGTAAGGCTCTGTGCTGTTTGCAGCTCTGTAGCATTTAATCCAGCTCTCCTCATTCGTCTTCATTTCCAGGCGTCATTCTAGGAACATGTTTTCTTCTGATTTTTTAATTCCTTGTGGACATCCAGAGAGAAAACATAGATGGATTGATTGGGAAGAGTTGAAAAGACAATATTAAGAAACTATTTTGTTCTGTCTTATAGAAGCAAGCAAAAATTCCTGTATAATATGTGGTTCCCCGGCCTCCAGGGGAGGAAGAATAATGCTTTGAGGCAATAGTAAGGAAATGAATTGTGGTGATAGAGAATGTCTTCGGTAAGTGATGTACAGAGCTTTTTAAAACCCAGGTTCCCAACTCTGCTTTGAGGGTTTCACTCATGGTTGCCATGCTTCTGTACTTTTCACATTACTGGAAACTGTGGGGAGGAGAGTGTTACTTCCCAATGGATGCTGTGTAGCCTATATCCCCTGGGTCCCTCGAACCATCAAGGCTGCTCTGTGGAGTTCTGATTCCCAGGGCCTATTTCAAGAGTCTTATCCAAATGACTGAAATGGTCTCCACAGCAGGAACTGCAGCTGCCTTTTAATTTCAGCACTGTTGCTGCCCACAGCTGGAACCTTGGGCTAGTCTCTTCATTCTTGTTCATGAAGCAGTTTAAAAGCAACCCGCAGTGGTCAGTAATTACAAAGCCAGAGCATTATGGGTGGAGAACTTGGGTGATCAGACCAGCTTGCGTACTCACACCGAAAATGCCTGCTTCTGAGAGGCGCTAGTGTTCTGTAGATCAATGGCAGCTTTTGGGTTACGTCCAGTTCCACCACTGTGCCAGTGACCTTGAACCTGCTTCGGAAAGTTCAGTGTGAGAACTTTGTGGCCAATCTGCTTGCAGAAAGAGCAGTACATACAATGCACCTGATATAAAAACTGGCTACAGTGATTATTACCATGGTTCTCATTGTCACCTCTTGTGTTTGTCAAGGCATTTATGCTTGAGGACAGGACAGAGGTGCCTTCTGGATGCGGCCCCGGGTTAACCTGCCCTTTCAGTAACAGTAGAGGCTCTGTCCACACGTGGCCTTTTAGAGTTGTATTTTGACAACTGCCCAGTTACCAAGATAGCTGAAAAATACATCAGCCATGGATCCCAATGCATTATTGATATTGGCAATTTTCCTTTAAGCTGCATTGCTCAGTCTTTGTCTACTGGGAACAGGAAAGATATTCTCTGTCTTCTTGTCCCCTGGAGGCAAGCCAACCTGTGATCCAGCTTTTCTTGAAACATGAAGAGACAAGTCATATTTGATCATCCCCCTGGGCTCCTTCCTCCTAGCCTGAACTCGGCACCCCTTGCTCCTTTTCTGCAGCATTTCACGGGTGATTCAAGATGGGTGAGTGCTCTCTTCTGGAGTGAGGTCAGAGCTAGTGGTACAAAGAGGGATTTTCCTCTGCTGTGCAAATACCTGACTACGTCACAGAGTCACTGGAGTGCTAGCGATTGCAGTTGCTGCCAAGAAAGCACCCTCTGACAGGATATTGATTTGGTGCCACAGTTAGCCGCAGCTGGGACAAATGAGGCCTTCTTGCTGCTCAGGGGTTCCAGCTGCCATGGCATATGTACCCTGCTGATTAGAAAACCTGGCCCCCAGTGTTTGAAAAAAAAAAAGCCAAGCAAGTGCCTCAGCCAGCAGATCTGAATTTCTGGAAGTGTAAAATGATGTGGTGTGAGGCACTGCCTGAAGACCCAGAATCAGGCATTTACAAGGTACTTTAAAGAGCAAGCTTTGATAAGTTCTCAGATTTAAGCACCTGCCTAATTGGTTTAAGAAAGAGAGAAACCCAATCATTTCCTGAAATCATTAAGCTGTAAAATATTCCACAGCTTTTTACAGAGCTTCCTCCCATTTTTTTTAATGTCCTAAGCAGTTTATGATGATGCTTTTATAGGTATGGCTTCAAGACCTAACTAGTACCCACAGAAGGCAAGCTCATAGTGACATGTTAATCAAACTTTCAAACAGGCTCAATGATGTAAGTTTTCCTGCCATATTCTGACATAGCACCTTTTCAGTTTGTTGAGAAGGTTGTTTCTGAAAGCCAAAGTTATCGAGCGTAGCTCCTAAGTTGTGACCTTTGTCACCAAATCTCTATGGAGTTTGCTTTTCACTATAACTGGTGCAGGGGCTTTAGAATAATCATGTGTTAGAATTTACTCACTGACCAGCTAGTTGTTGTTCTGTTCAACCTGCAACCAATGAACAGAAAATGGAACCAAAAGTCCAAAGTGATGGCAGCAGCATTAGGGAGTAGAATGGTTAGTTTCTGATGGGTTGAATTATGTATGGAATAGGAGTATATGGGAAATATCTAACCATTGCAACAAATGCTTATGGTAAATGGGGCTGAGTTCCACATAATTTCCTGAGGGCTCTTCTACAATGTTATTTGAATAGGTGATACATGAGGACTCATTTTCACAAATGTTCATTGTGCCTGGGTAAGGGAGAGGAAGTGTTAACTGAGAGCTTTCATGTGATTTAGAGGCTCTCTTTGCTTTGTCCAATGATAGCAGAATGATTTCTGGCAGCATTGTCATCGACTCGATATGAGCTTCTTTTAAGTACTCAGCACTCTTTCCCTTCAGTGCTTTGGTTGGAATCCCTAACTGCTTCCTAAAGCTCATTGTAGAGGCTTTATTTTTCCATAGCATCTAGCTGAGGTGGCAGAAAGCTGTATAGCTGTATGTGAGAGGGCCCCTGGTCTCATGCTGGCATTGGTGATATGAACAGCTTCAGAGCCTTTAGCTGAGAGTCACTTTGCATACAAATTACATTTAATTGTTCCTAGAACTTTCCATTTTTCTCTACAAATCAAGTCCCAGTCCCTGCTTAGTGCAACAACTTCTTTTTCAGAAGAAGAAATAGGCACAAATACCAACTTTAACAGTGTGTATGTGATGAGGATTATAGACATTTAAGGTGCCTTGTGAGTTTGCTATTGTTATTATTATCAAGGGTCTGTTAAAAGCATGCATATGGAAGAGATTAATGAGATCAAATTCCTTTACATTGAGTTTCAAAATCCTTTCACTTTTGAGAATCTTGGAGTTTAGTTAGATCACTGACAGGTCCCTAAGGACAATTTTGAAAAACAAAACAAAACAAAACAAAACAAACAAACCTGTCTGGAGCAGTTACTATCTCCCATTTCCCTGTTTGCTAAGTCATATGAAGAATAACATTTAACTTATTTGGAAGACTTAACGACTGGTCATCCTCTGCCAGAGAGCTGAAAGTTAATTCTTTATTCCCTGAAAGATAACTTTGGTCAGCAGTCACTCAATATCTTTCCCTGAGTAGCCTCACAGCAACCCTAGGGCCAATGTAAGATTTTTGTTACTGAGTCTCTCATGTGCCAACCTTAATAGTAAATGAAACCTGTTGCCCTTAAATGAAATAAATTTCCCAGTCATTCTCTCAGAAGTCCTAGGATGAACAGTGATGGACAGAGCATTCATGAGCCCTACTCTCAGGAGTCCTCTGGTGAATAGACCCTTAAGCCAGTTCTCAAAAGTCTATTCTTTGGCCCCACTTACTGGCTACTTGCAACATCCTTGCACACAGTTTACCTTGGTCAGGTTCTGAGTTCATCAAGATTCTTCCTGCTTCAGGATCCTTGGGCATGCTGTTTCTTTTTTTTTTTTTCAGACTTTCCTCCTACTTGTTATTCTGCCAATTCCCTCTCGAAGTTTACTCATAGAGGCCATCCTTAAGACCCAGGTAAAGCAGAGAAGGGTGCGAAATCAGTGACTCTTCCTTCATGCTCACCCATCAAGAAACGGGGTGCATTTCTCCCAGCAAACCAGAGCTAGCTTCCTGATTGTTTTAACTAACCAAATGCAGCAGAAAAGATGCTAGGCCATTTTTTTAGTCTAGACTTTAAGAGGCCTGGCAGCTTCTGTTTCCTTCTTGCAATCAAGCTGCAAGGTAAGAAAGTCTAAGCTGGCTATATCCTTACAGCACATAGAGGGAATATGCCAGCAAGGGGGAGGGGTGGAATGGTGGGGGAGAAGAGGAGAACAGGAGAGAAGAAGAGGGGAGGGGAGGGCTTCTAGGTATCCCCACCAAAGCATCAGATATGACAGTGAAATTAAATTGGGTATTGTAACCACTAAAGCCTATTGGATATTATACTTTAAGACACTTATTTTGACCCATTAGACAGCAAAACCACCTCGGAAATACTACCTCATGCATATCTACATCACATTACCATTATTCTTTGTATTATGTTGTCTTTTTGGTTGTTTTTTTCTTTTTCTTTCTTTCTTTTGTCTTGTCATTTTCTTCTTTCTTTCTTTTTTTTCTTTCTTTCTTTTTTTGAGACAGTGTTTCATTGTGTAGTCCTGGTTGGTCTAAAACTCACTATGTAGACTCAAACTGGCCTCAGACTCATAGAGATCTGCCATCTCTGCCTGACAAGTGCTGGGGCTAAAGGCTTGTGCAATGCCTGACATTCTTTATTTTTTTTTATTTTATCAGTTATTACCTTTGCAATGATCTATCTATTGCTTTCTGATCTGCCTATGGCCTATTAATACAAGTACACTTAAGCTATGTAGAATAGAAGCTGGAACATTTTTATGGACCATTGCATTGATCATATTATGAAAAGTTTGTGAAATTAACAAATTAATTTAAAATATCTCAGTGTTCTTGAAGGGTATTTTCCCCAGATATATAGGTAAAGATGTATAAATTTTTACATCTAGTAGACTTCTGAAAATTATGGAAAACCGTTTTTATTGTTTTTCCTAATTTGTCTAGACTACATACCTGCTCAATTAATTCTAATGCTTGCTCATTGGCAAGAGCAAAGAAACTGTCACCTTTAACATGGTAGTCTAGGCCTTCCAAAGCCCTGACTCACTTGTGAACACCACAGAAGGTTCTTTGCTACTCAAAGTCATGAGCATCTTACTTCCCTGGAAACCCTACACTCCAGTTTACGTATTTTCCAAGAGACTTCTGTAAGCCTTTGCTAGTGGCCTACATGTTTGAGGGACATTCTTTTTTCCACCTATGAGCATGCAATTTAACCCAAGTGTTAGGTGGATGTGAAGCCATCTTGGCACCGGAACCCAGGGTTAGAACATGGCTTTCTGCCCCAGCTTTACTACCCACTCTCTTGTGTAGGTACTTAACTTGAGGGATGCTACTTACTTCCTAGCAGAATCAAGGGCTCAGGAGAATGGATGACATGATCTTTTTCAGCAGCCCCAAGACTCTCCATATTCAAACTTGCTTTACAGCTGTACAAGGAACAACTGGCTGATTTATGTATGTTTGGACCAGAATTAGGCTGACTGTAGTAACATCAGCACTTTTACATGAACAAAAATTTCAATTTCATTAGCACAGACAAGTTAATTCTGCTGGCTTAGCAGTGTATTTCAAGAGGCAGAGTGGCCACAGGGCACCATCATACTGCCTGCCAGTAGCTGGAAGATCATAGGTGGCAGGAACAAAGCCCCAGTCTCAGCCAGGGTAGGGATAAAGGGGTGACGTCTCAGCCATTGCACTTTGAAAGGCTCTCACAAGGATGAGGAGAGTCATAAGTGACTCATTCAGTGTTGAGAAGCCAATGTTCCATGGCAATAGCTTGATAGAGTGTCATTAAGAGACAAAATTCCAGATTTGTCTTACCACCTGAAAAACAAAGGGTCCTTAAATTTATCTGTCTTGGGTACATTTTCCAGTTTCCTTCTCTGGCATTCTGTCATATGCATAAGAGAGGGAGGGACTATTTATTTGCAAGAGCCTTGGGGTTTCTGGCATTGGTCAGACATTATTTTTATTCCTTATGACTGTTTTTTACAGGATCTGACGGGAGCTAGTAAATGGTAAAGAGAGACAGAGAAGGGGCTATAGTCTGGTTCATGTAACTTCAAAGTCCATGGGTAGTTCTGGATTTAGGTATAACAGGACCAAGAGTCCCGGAATACCTTTCACATTTAGTTTTCTTTATTTCATTAGACCTCCTCTCTGTTTCTGTACGTGGATGGAATTTTCTTAAATACTCATTCTACATGGCGGAACCTATGATGACAAGGCTAAAACAGCCTCAAGCCTACATTCAATCTCCAAGAAAAGAGACCTGCACCTTACTTTTTCTTCAAGTAACGACATCAAACTCCCCATAAGGAGCTGATTGGGTCTATGTCGGTCATGTGCTATCCCTGGTTAAATGCTTTGTTCAGAAGAACAGAGTTGATAGCTTGAGTAGCCAAGGATATATTTCCTACAGTCAGAGCCAGCATAGTGAGTTCACATGTAGCATTTCCTGCAAGGAAAAAAAAAGTACCTGACTAATACAGGTTAGGCTGCTCCAGTCAGGGCAAGTGAGCACAGACCCCACTAGCTCAGCCTGGCTAAAGCCAGAGAAGAGAAATTTGTCTTAGTAGCCCAGCAATGTAATAATGTGCCTGCACAGCCTATTAGAAGGATGTGATCTCCCTCAGAGGGGCAGCATCTTGTCACAGAAGGGAAAATGTGTGGGTCGCATGCTGTGTTTTACCCTGTCACTTGTTTTGTTAAAGAGAAGAGGGAAAAATTATGCCAGATTTTTGGCCTTGTAAGTCCCTAACATTACTCGTGAAGTGGGACAGAATTATTTGAATGTGGGCCTAGCATGGTGTTCTTCGTGTGTGTACACATGAATGTGGGTGTGTAAGCCAGAGACTAATGTGGGGTTTGTTACGCAGTTGCTTCTCTACCTTAATCACAAGGTGGGTTTTTTCCTGCTCTAGTGCTGGAATTAAACACACATTGCTGCACCTGTCTTTTCTCTCTTTTAAACATGGATGTTGGGGATTCAAACTCAGGTCTCCATTCTTGTGTGGGAAGCACTTTACCTATTGATGCGCCACCCCAGTGCCAACCCCATCTCCTTTCCCGTGTCTCTGGGTCACTCTACAGGCATGTGTTCAGAGCTGCCTTTCACATGAGGGCTAGGCTCAGGGAACTACCTCTCTACCTCATTTTTATAGTGATAGTTTCTTGGGACATGGTTCTTTCTGAATCCTAAATCAAACAGAAAAGATGTCAGAGGGGATGTCTGTGCGACAGTGTGGCACCCGCCCTCCCAGGAGGGAACTGCTGGAGAGAAGAGCCTTGGGAATGAGGCTCCCATGTGGTGTGTGTAGAAAGGAGGGCTGTTGTGGTGCCTGTTGTTACTTCCAACATTCCAAATGTCTTCAGAATCTCCTCCTCAGTAGTCTTGGTGAAGTCATTGGCTAATTGTGAAAGTGGGTCAAGGATGCAGGCTGGCTTCAGGCGGTCTAAGCAAGCAGGCATAATCTTGGAGCTGGCAGTTGTGGCTCACAGTAGGTAGTGCTCCGCGCTTTCTGACTGGGTCTGAAACTCTTTGTCTCACTCTCTTTCCTTCATTTCTGACATTTGTTTATTTTATGTCTATATCTATATCTCTGTCTGTATTTGAGATTGTAATCTCTCTCTTCCTTTTCTGTCCTCCAAGTCCTCCCCTACTCCCCTCCTTGGACCTTTTAAAGTTCTTGGCCTCTTTCTTCATTCATTGCTGTTCATGCATATATGTATATATATATTATATATATATTCCTAACTATAGACTACTCAATCTGTATAATGCTACTTGCATGTATGTTTTCATGGACAATCATCAGCTGAGGATCTTGTTTCTATCTCATAGCTGGATCCTCTTAAAGGAGCTTTGCTCTGAGGCTGTTGCATACCCTGTGGAAGTTCCTAGAGAACTGGTGTGTGAGGTTCTTTGTTCTTTGTGGCTAGCAGACACCGTCCACACATGATATAACAATTTTTCTGAGAACTGCCCTTGGATTTTAGAGTCCTCAAGACATAAGTTTAAGCTTCTTGGCTGCAAGGGTTGACAGACCCTCCCAATAGTTTATGCTGTGTCAGTGTTTACATCGACAGCTGTTCACACCCCTTTTCCTGATGTGTTCTCTTTATGGAGTCATCTGCCTTCAAGCACCTTGCATGAAAACAACTTTTATTTATCCACATTCAAGCTCAAGTTCAAACCTGCGCCATGTAGCTCTCTACCCTCCCCACAGTGTTAGTGAGCCTTGTCACCTGTGCTGCTGCAGCCACGTTCCCTGGTAGGCATCCTTCCATTAGTCTCTTCATATATCCACATGGAGTCACACTGGCACAGAGAACAAACCACGGGCTTTGCCTTCTGCTCTGGGTCTTCAAATTCTTGGCTGCAATCTTTCCAGAAGCTTTGGCAGCGCTTTGGTGTCAGTGGGCACAATGAAGCCATGCAGAAGTATTTTATTGGCATGTATTCATTGTACACACTGCTAAGGACATTGCCAAGGTTTCACATTTCAGTTGTCCATGTTCCTCTCTACTCACTCCTTTCGCTCACCCTCGTATTAGTCCATTCCATCCCACCAGACAGTTTTGCTTTTGCTTTCATTTTTACATAAACATACAAAATTTTGTTTCCATAGGAAATCCCAAATGAGATTCCCAATGGTTGGTATAAAGTTCCCAATGGGAATCTCATTCCCAAATGAGATTCGACATGGCATTTCTTTTTGTGAGTCTGACAGAATTCATTTATTATGATAATATCCAGTTACTTGATCCATTTTTTTTCCTGGAAGGTGACATTCTATTGCATATGTATCCCAAATTTTCTTCATCTATTCCACTGCTTAAGGACACCTGGGTTGGTCCCATCTCTTATTGATAACACTACCATAAAAAGATGTACTATGGGATGTGTTGATTTGAGGCAGCTGAGTCATGTAGTAGCTCTTTTTGAGGGATCTCCACACTGATTTCCCTAGTGACTGTATATTAGGGTTGTTATTTCTCTTCCTCCTTGCTATTCTTTGTTTTTATTTATTTTCTTGATGACTGCCATTCTGTCAGTGATGAGATGGAACCTCAATGTAGTTTTAATTTATAGAAGTATGGTTTTAATGAGCATATGAGCAACTTGTGATATACTTAGCAAGCTGCATAGCAAATGATAGTTCTCAATAACTGATAGGGGCTGTGTTCATGATTATCATGTATTAGAGAGGGAAGCGATCTGGGAGATCATTCCCACATGTCTATAAAAGCTTGGCTTCTCACCTGATGAGTATTCGTAGAACTTCCCTTTGAACTCTGTTTGGAACAAAAAAGTTAGGTAGCCATCTACTAATTTATGGTACTGCATGCTGTTAATGCAAATGTTTGCTAGAGCTTACCTGGGTTACTGTGTGACTACTGGAGGAGTGCTTGAAATCATTGGCTCTCTGCATGTATATAGGTATGCATGTGCATATATGAACATTCGTATATATTTCTACCTAGATGTCTGTGTGAGTGTGTTTAAGTAATAGCTTTGTGAGACTTTTTCAGAGTCCAACTAAAAAGCTAAGTTAGTAATTCACAACAAAAATTAAAGTTGGTATAAAGTTGTGAGCAGTATTATGGCTTCCAAACCATTGTTTCAGGTCAGTCTGGATCTATTTATTTACTTTCTTTCATATAGAATGTCATGAGAAGTTGTGATTCACAGTGGTGCTGCAGCTATCCACCATTCTGAGTCAGCTAAAGTAAAGAAAAGAACAGAGCAACAGAAAACAGAACTTGTCAAGTAGAACAGATTTCCTACTATGGGTTAGAGAAAACTTGATCAGGATAAAGGAGGAAAGGATTCCTGAGTCTGTCTATGGTATTTGGCTTCAGTTTCATATCTGTGAAGCTGTATCTCAGAGTGGGAAATGAGAGCTAAGAGAGACAGAATGGAAAAATTCCTGTGAACGAGGACTCCTTGCCCCAGACAACAAGAGTGGCTCCCTCTTTATAGTCTGAAGTTAAGGAATAGATTGGAATCTCCTATAAGACAGATGTTATATGAAACACTCTGTTGGTTAAAAAAAATCCTTAAAAATGAACTTATCTTTCCAGTTTCAAAAATCACCACTGGCCTAAAATAAGTCAAACTTATGTACTTTACCAACTTTCTAATATGAATGTAGTTTTAAAAGTATCTAACATGACACAAAATCTTGTCTTGGAAGAATTTTTAGTAAGATTTTTTGTATTTTTTTTTCATCTGCTAGATTGTAATGAAGGCATGTTCGTTTTCCTTCTAAAAAATGGCTTTCTTTGACCTAATCAAATCCATAGTATCTGCCTTCCCTTTTCCAAATTGTGTTGCCTGGTTTCAAAGGATTACACAGGTGGAAGGGACACAGGGAATATTTTTGCTTAAACTGTCACTTTGAACATGTAGAAAATGGAACTTTGTGTTGGGGACACAGTTGTGAAGATGGGATAATAATCCTCAGTTCCGACTCTGGTTGTTCCTAATTTGGTTCTCTTTCAATCGGGTAAAGTCCTGTTGTTTCTATTTTCTCGCTGTGAAGGGATGATGATGGGCAACCCACAGACTTGTGTGAGCAGAGAACCCTTAGCACAGTGTTTGGACCGAAGGCAGTTTCCTGTACTTGGCACAGTCTTACTATTGGTATGATCAGTACATATCTGAGTTTGGAAAGTACCTGCTAATGGAAATAACCATATTTGAGGACCACATTTCTGTCTCCTAGCCCCTAAGCAAGTTGCCAACCCATTTTTTCCCCTTTTGGCATATTATTTCCCAAGTCACTGTTATCATCTGGGTAACATTTGAATAAGCAATTGTATTATTCAGGAAAATGGCCTCCACACTAATGTTCAATGTTCTCCACAGCTTTTTAATGTTCTCTTTGCCTAGTAATAATGCTTTAAGTCAATGAAGATGCACTCTCTGAGCAACTTTAAGGATGGACTAATGCAACGATTTGTGAATCTGTGGCAGGTGAGGGGGATTTTGTTGTGATCTATCTAGTCGTCTTTGCTAGAGTATATGGCCAATTACCGGATAATGATTGCTAATTGCCAAATGGAGGAGCTAGTAGAAGGTAGATGCACCATCGTTTCATTCCTTTGCCAAAGTCACACGAATGGAGCTTTGCTTGACCAATGAAAAGCTGTCCTCACCTTTAAGCTGATCCCTAACTCTAGGTGCTTTCCTCCTTCCAACCTGGTCCCGTTCTGCTGGGCAATTATGTTATTGACATTGTGCATGACCAAGGGGACCATCTAGCAGAGTGGTGCAGCTGTGTGCAGCTGACACACTGCCAAAGTCAACAGCTGCCTAGCCAGCGCCCAACAGAGACGCCTAGGAGGCTTGTGGCATTATTTGAAGAAACTCTTTTGTTGTAATATTTGTGTTTTTGAGGGAGGGAGGAAAGGAGGGGAGGAGAGAGAGAGAATGAGCGAGAGAATATGAATATGAATAAGAATGTGAATCAATCCCATTAGTAAGAACACACCAGGTCTTTGTGCGGGGAAGCTCCAGACTTCCCTTCCTTCGGGCGCGGAGCCCTGTTCTTTATGCAGTGCGGCCAGGCAGCCATCACTGCAGGGCATAGGGCTGGGTGGCCAAGGGCTGCCTGCGGGGGCAGGTGTGAAACTCCTGCCCCGCTGATAGTGTTGTCCCCTCCCTCCGCACCCGGAGCGCCAGCCTTGCCACTAGCTCAGCGCTGACAGAAGACTTTTCTCACTTGTCAGTTCTTGTCAGCAGAGCTGCTGGTAAGTGAGGGGCACAAAGGCGGGGCAGGCCGGGCGCAGGGCGGAGCTGGCCAGGGGTCTGAGCACCCCGCGGCTCATCCTACTCCACCCAGCTCCTCACTTTCTCCCTCCTCCTTACCACCCAGTTCTCCTTTTGCCTCCAAATCCTCCAGGGGCCGCCGGTAGCTTCCGTGGCTTTGTTTAAGAGGGGTAAGAACCTGAACAGACCCGAGGTGCTTTCTCCCGGACGGACCCACAGTCCTTATTTCTGTCCCTGGCAGTAGCGGGTATCATGGCTGGTTTCCGCGGCTGTCCCCAGTGCGCACCTGGGGCCGGAGTCCGCTGTGATCACAGCCGGCTCTGAGCCCTCTGGGGGACGCTGCAGGGGAAGTGACAAAGTGGCTGAAAGACTCGCTGGGCTGGACTCAGAGAGAAGAGGCTGGGAAGGGACCACACAAACTCTCTCCACCTCACACCCAGTGAGAACCTGCAGCTATGGAGTCTCCAACCAAGGAGATTGAAGAATTCGAGAGCAACTCTCTGAAACACCTGCAACCTGAGCAGATCGAGAAAATCTGGCTTCGGCTCCGCGGGCTGTAAGTAAACCTACTGACTCCCTTTGCCTTCTTTCCCTCTCTCATCCCTATTTTACCACAGATCCACAGTCGCCCCTTCTTACCCCTCATTGCATGCCCTCTGAACTCAGCTGTAGAAGTTCCACAACTGTCTCTATAAACTATAGTCACGGCTCCTGCCTTCTAGGCAGAAAGGGCGGCTTTTCTGTCCAGTGTTTTGCTGTTTCCAAATCCTGCTTCCTTTGGGAAGGGGCTGGGCATACCCCTCAAGAGTAAACACTTCTAGTACAAGTAGCAATGAAGTGTTTCTAGCCCATTTGTTTAGGGAGAAAAGTTTTGTGAGAGACTTTGAATTAGATTTTTTTTTTTTTGTAAACTGCTTGCAAACACGTTGGTGGATCATCCAGTCTCCAGATTTAACATTCATTCTTGTTGATAATTTTCTTCGCCCTTTCCCTAGCTCACTCCAGGTTCTGATATTTTCTTAGGAATCTTCCTGGCAGAATGTGCTTGAGAGAAGGGTGGGCTGTTTTAGAGAAAGTGAACATCAGATGCACATGGGAACAGTACAAAAGGGTGTTTATTCTCAGTCCAGTGGCCAGAATTCGACTTGAGTTAATACATAGAGAGCTCTGAACTTCAGTTACTTCACTGCATTCTTTCTGGTTTAGTTGCTGAGGACAGAGGTGACTTCAGAGAGGATTTTCCTTTTTTAAACATTCATAAATGATGAGTGAGGCTGGCCACTTCAGCCCGGAGCCACGGTGATTGCTCCTCAGTGGACACACAGCTCCATTGATGCTGTTCATGGCAGATAGATGCTTATTGTATTGGGTAGTTGACTTCAGTGATCTAGCATTAAAAAAAAAAACAAAACTCCTGCAGGTTTTCCGAACTTAGAAGGAGAGTGAGAGAAAACAACTCCTTGACATGTGTCTGCCACCATTGCTTTTGAAAGCATGCATACACAGTCAAGAAGCAAAATGAAACAAATCAAGAAGTTCATCTTAGGAGAGATGCCACTTCCTGGCAGAATATTCAGAATTACCAGGGGGAAGAAAATAAAGTTATGTTCATTTCTTTAAAGGGTCCCTATTCAGGGGTATATTTTATAAAAAGTGTTGTTCCACCTAGAATGGAAGCAAGCCCATTGCCATTGATTTTGTAGGACACCATGCCAAGTAATTTGCTTTTTGCTTGTATTGCTGATATGAGCAGAGATTGTAAGCTTACTTAGAAAGGTGGTCCCTAGCTGGAAGGCTCTTTTGACAGCTTATGTGGAAGATGTTTTCAGAGTTACATTTACAGGAAGCTCATGGTCAGTGTCCTGAGTGATAAGCTTGTCACACTGTGCCACACACAGCATGCTTGTTATGTCCACAAAACCCGAGGGTGAGGCGTGCACAGTGAAAGCAGAGTTAGTCCGGTGTCCTCGCCTTTCCAGCCAGAGGGACTCATGGCCATACCTCCAGCACTGATTCTCTAGAGGCTTTATGAACTAAAGCCGTTCCACAAGGCTACTGAGGCTTGAGACAGTGCTTGGCTCGATCAGCGTGGCTCAGGTGGGAACTCATGTGGCAAGCATTTAGCTTTAGCTTTACACCATACTGTCGTTGTAGCTTTCTCAGTTTCCTCTTCTAGAGCTTTCACTCCTCAGAGTGTTACAGTGTGCTGTGTGATGTAGCCCAAGTTGGATTTTCTAGTCTTTCACATCTGTCCAAACCTTGGGGTGCCTTTGAAGGTGTGAATTGTTTCTTCACTTAGTGTGTCTTTTCTAATTCCTCTTTGCCACCTTTTCTGAGGAGAACCTTTTGCTCAGCAGTAACCCTCTGAACTCTTTAGTTCCATTTTACAATTTAAAAGGTATTTATTACTATAATGCATTTTTTACCACTATGCTGATTCTACTACAATTCATCCTACCACATTCATTTACTTATTTATCTATCTGTTTATTTAAACAAAGAAGTAGTTCTGAAAGAGTTCATAGGACTCTGGCAATATAAGCATTTTACTCATTTCTACAATCCCAGACAATACTTTATAATCTACACCATAGAAATCCTTGGTAGAATGTGTGTGTTTACCCACATGGCAGACTGTCAGCAAAAAAAGGGAGCTGTTTTTTTCCCCCCAACATTTTGAAAAAAAAAAAAAGAACAAGCCAGTAGCCATGGTTAGATTTTCACACCAATTTATTAGCATGACACTCTTACAGACAGGGCTTTGTAGCTGACCACAGATGATCAGAGATTTAACTCCACTGGTCTGAGAGCAATGTGAATTCTGGATTATCTGGTGCTCACTCATCTCTATGGTGCTTCCTCCTCTATTTGATTTTTGGGTGAGATTTTCATCTCCTTCATTAAGGTATAAGACCCACCAGGATAGACATCTTGTGTGTCTGGTCCTTGCTTACACGTTCAGTATACACAGACGTAGTCAATCAACAGATAATGAAAAGCAGAAAGACTACCGTGTGAACTATTTAATTTGCAAAATGAAGGCAAATATGTAATTGTCTCAGTCTTCAACCTACTGTCTTTTGAACTAGTTGGAAACAAGCTTAATGAGCATCATTGTCTAAACTTGGGTCAGAACTCTGTACGATGTGTGAAGCTGTGGTTAAGGGATGAATCCCATGCTTGTGTTTTCTGGCCCTTCCTACCACCCTCTTCTGAATTGCTGAGGAAGTGGTCTTTACCAGCAGGAAAAAAGTTGCTGAGTCTGCTATCTGCAGAGAAGCCACCATGCAGGAAATCCAGAGGACAATCCACTCTCCGTGTCAATGCCACCAGTCCTTCTGCTACTTATTTTCCTCTGAACAGTGTTTATTCATTTGATGTATTTATTGTCTACCTTTCAATCTAGAATATAAGTTATACAAAGGAGGTTTTTCCTTCAGTTTATTTTGCTGGCTGGCTTGTCCAAACTTTCATGAAAACTGGATAATTTTGTATGTTTCTTACGGAGAGAATTAGCCAAAACTCTTAGTCCAACATTATAATATTGCCAATACACCAAGAGTTCATGGAATATTAGAAACTGTCCTAAATATCATTTACCCTAGTGGTGATTATAGCATTTACTACTATGGTTGACTCTCTTTCCCCTGGAGTGAAGGAATGCATGGAAGTACAGAGAGGTCTGCAGTGATTTTAGTTCCTTAGCCTTCTTCTAAAGCCTTACCACCTCTTACACAAAGGTTCACATCTCTCTAAGCCAGAAGGATGAAATGCTGTACACCTGAGCTTTCATAAGTCAATCTGGCTGCCTGTTGGTGGTCAACTTACTCATCTGAGAGTGACCTCATTTTCATTTTTCCATAAACTTTATTTGCACCCAAAGGTTGCTGGCCCATGTAGGAGTGGATATGGAATTTCAACACACCACTCCAAGTCACCTTGTTGACAATGACTCTGCCATTGGTAAGCGTAGGAAATCTTTATGCCATGATGATATGAGAGACCTTGTGGCTGCTTGAGTTTGGGCAAGTAAGTCATGACCAAGAGTTTTCTGTTGCCACATTGCCACACAATGACAAGAGGGTGCCCCTGTGATGCACTTTGTTTTGACTGAGTGTAAGAGGACACATTTCACTTACCCCTTGGCATTTGCTGTCAAGATTATAATGTTTTAACCCCCTTTTCACTAATCTTGCTCAACTACTAGGGACTATAATACATTTCATTCTTATGTAATGTCCTATATTGTATTTTTGCATTGGTTAAAGCAACTTATGACTGTAAAGTCAGGTAAATGCATTAGTAGACTAGGGCAACTCTAGCTTTTGGCTCTCCAGCATAATATTCCACTCCTTTTTTATGGTAACAGGCATTGCTTCCTACTCTGGATATGGCTCCTGAACCACATCACAGGATCAGGTTCCTGTAGCATGAGTTATAAATCTTAGGGTCTTATGTCTCTGGGTCAGTGAGTCTCAATCCCATGGATCTTAAGCAGGGACATGGGACATGGAATTTCTTGCTGACATTCTGTATTGCCCCTGCAAGATTGATACTGTCCACTTCTGGACTTTCTTGGTGGACTGCCATGATTCATTTCCTCTTATCTTAGTGAGAAGAATTTTCTTATGCTAGAAAACAATGAGCTAACCTTCAGGGAGAAGCAGGAATGGAAAGGTAGGGTGGGGAGCCCTAGGTCTGTTGCTGTAGCTACTTTTCTGATGCTGTTGGCTGTCCCAGCTGCATGGAACAGTCAGGTTCTGTTTTGCTGAGGTTATTTTGAGGTTGCTTTTTCTAAAACATTCTTCACTAAAACCTCACAGATAGTTAGTAGAAGGGGAGCAAGCCTTGGGCAAAGACAGCTAAGTGTTTGCATTTGCAGATTAGCATAAACATATTTTCTTTGTACTCATTTGAATTTTTTTAATAGTGTAATTAATGTAACATGAGGTTGCCAAGCTATCATTTACTAAGTATCTGTTATGTGCCAACCCATTTGCCATGCTCTGGTTTGCAAAAGTGGATAAGATTCCAATCAGACCTTAACAGGTCATGGGGAGACTGGCACCAGTGCCCACAGTAATGAATGGACGTACAAGAAGAGGCAAGGAGAGTGACCTCTGCCCTGCCGTGGAGGCCAAGGAGGATCTTTAAGATCAGGGGAGCCTTTAAAAACACAAGGAAAACTCCTTTCATTGATGTGAGCCTTTTGACAACGATTCAGAGAAGCCTTTTGCAAAATGTGGGGCAAACATTCACTTCAGCCTGGAATAAGCTTGCCCGAGTTTTCAATTGTTTCCATGGGTTTCTGGCAAAGCTACATTTAGAGATGTAGTATGGAACCTAGTGAAATTCTCTTTGCTTCTCTTCCAGTGACAATTCTCAAAAAACTGGTCACTGCTGGATTTCCTTGCTGTCATTAACATGGAGCTACTGGGCAGGAAGCTCCCAGAACACTAGAAGAGAACACAGATAACTTCTCCTGCGTATTCATCCTTAAAAACCTTATTATTTTCTTTAAAAGGTAGAATGCATCCTCTTGTGGATCATGGCATAACGAGGGATAGAGAGAATTCAGGAATGGAGACTTATTGGATACATCGAGGAGTGAGAGATGACGCTGGGCAGGGAGCAGTATGGAATTTAAAATATTACTTTTTATTAAACATAATTGTAATGTAAAGAAATGTATATTTAAATATGTTGCACTACTTAAGAAGTTGCGTTCTCCCAACTTTCATACCACATAGAGAAATCATTTTTGTTTGTTTTGAAACAAGTTTATATTTTATCTCCCCATTTATAACAAAGTGTTGATGCATTTGGAGCTTTGAGTAACACAGTGAGATTTGAATTTCAGGTTGATAATTCTGGGTGAAGTATAGGACAGGGCTTTCAGGTGAGACTGGAGGTCAGGAGAGCATCTGGGATCAATGCCTGCACTGAGGCACATGCTGGAAATGAGAACTGACAGAATTTAGATTTAGATTAGAGATAAAGAAGGAGAAATTACCTCCTGAGACTGTCTGGCTAGGGAATTTGGTGTCAATGCCTTGGGATATATGTAGATAAGAATGTTTACTTTGAGTGTAGGTATGTTGGCCTGATAAGTCTCTGAAATGTCCCAGTAGCTGGTGGCCACAACCTAGAATATATATGAAGGAAACTGTGACTTGGAGCTGTGGTTCTGAGATTCTTGGCTCTGAGTCAAAGCCATTCAAGTAAGTGACCCAGAGAAGAAAACCCTGATCCAGCTGTCATCAGAGAAGCCATTCTAGGATTAGTTAAAAATGTGTTTTTTATTGTTCCCAAACCATGTATTCAGTGTATGAATGCGTCCCCCAAGTATCCTACTTAACTGAAAATGTCAGGTAGATCAGCATATTTTTACTGGATCTATCCTTTGCACCAGACTAGGAAGGTGATGTGAGGATATCAGAAAGAAAGCCTTGCCCTCACACAATTTAAGTGTCTGGCTAGGATGACCAGAAAGGATTAAAAAAAAAAAAAGAACTCTTATAGCACAGGCTGCTGATCTGCAACTTGTTACATAGGTGAAACTGGCCTTGAATGCCTGGTCCTTCTGTTTCAGCCTTCAGAGTGCTGGGATTATAGTTTGAGATGCCTTGTCCAAGTCCCATAAGACTCTTATATATGCAAAATGTTAAAAACAACAACTTTAAAAGAGAAGGCAATAGCTATATGCTAAGTGAATGATATTGATACCAAAGCTAAGTTTACAGCAGGCTTTCTCTTGCTAATAGAGTAAGAACTTGGAAAGGAAGTCTTCCTGTATATCAGTGGAGAAAGTGATGATTATCAAGTGTGAGGCTAGAGTCTCACATTTAAGAGTGCATTTTCTTCACTTGAATACTAATGCTATTCAGTAGTACATCATTGCTTCTTATCATAAGTTGTTTGTGCTGTCTTATTAGCTAATTATAGCCCAATATTTGGCAGCTGTGTGCATATTATTTTGACAATGACTTGCATATGACTCTCTCTCATTTGGGAAGCGGCTCTAAGAGAGATTTCTGTATTTCAGTTCTAGTTTTCTGCCTTTATGTTTTGTAATTTTGTGTGTATATATAGAAGAATGTTTTTTTTGTTGTTGTCGTTTTTCTATATGGAAGGAGAAGGCATCTAAGACCCTCCATCTTGGCTTTTTGAGAACTGACAATTATAGCTCATTGATCAACATGAGGCATTTATATGCCACCACCATTTGAGATTAGTAATAAAAGATGAATTTTACAACAAAGGGAACACTGTTTTTGTAGAAAGAATAGTTAATCTATGTAAGAAATTGACATTCCTCATGCTGTTATGGAGAGTCTTCTTTATTTAAAGTTTCCTTGTCAGCTGTTATTAAACAACACTAATGAACCTTAAAGAGCACAATGTGACGTTTTCTACATGGTATAATTATGAAAAAGCTTAAGTAATTCAGCCAAGATATGAGATTAAAAGTTGTAGATAATGGCTTTTATTCATCTATCTGCAGAGAACTCAGCAATCACTCATTCACTTACAAAGCATTTTCTTATCACTTTGTGCCTGACAGTGTGCATGCTAACAGAAATCTACTAGGAAACGAGACAAAGACTTTCTCCCTGGGTGTTCAGTCTAAAGGTAGAAAGAAATGTTAGCAAAATTTCCAGAAATAGCTATTTACACTGTTAAGTATCACAAAGAAAGCCATAAAAATGATTAAAAGGATCTCACCCAGCTCCGAGATCAGAGAAGATGTCTGTGAAGAACTGAAATTCAATCTGAGCTACAAAGTAGACATTGGTTGAGTAAGAGTGTCAGGGAAGGGTATGTGACGGAATTAACGTTCAGTTTCTCAAAAACTGACACTTTGGAAAAGGAAATGTGAGACAAGGTGCTGTGGCATAGAGATCTAGAAGACTGTAGGGAGGCCACACACCAGAGAGATGAGATCTAGGGTCATCCTTCAGCATTGGCATAGGAAGCTCTTGTCTGTACAGATAGACTTGAAGACTTTGGGGCATTCTGCTCCATAAGACTTGGATATGGGGGTAAAGATGAAACTAGTTTTATATCTTGATCTCTATGTGCTTTTCACTAGAGAAGAATCTCTGAGAACTTGCTCAAGTTTGCAGGCTTGGTTGTGGGTGTGAACAGGCTGAATGGGGAACACAGGTGATGTGGTCACTTTTGAATATACTGAATATGAGGCAATTAAAGGACATCACTGGGAGAGCTATAGTGAGTAAGAGCATGAATAGCTGATAAGTGAGTGTGCAGATTAAAACCAATAACCAGTTTGTTTATATAATGCACAAACCAACGAGGTAAGAAGAAAACTTTGTGTATCTGAATGATGCTCAATGAATATTCCTGTAGATGTCACAATAAGAGAGAATATGTTGAAAATCAATAGCTTAGCTTAAAGTAGGAGACAGGAAGTTATGGATTGTGTATAATTTCTCATTGGCATTTCCTTGTTCAAAATAATGTGAAACCCCAGGCAGTAATCACACCACATAGTCTTGTTTGAAAATCTTGTATTGTCTACTTGGTATAATGCCCATCCAAACATAGCTTTGGAATGGAGACAGAATCCTGGAAGAAAGCAGGGGCCTTTCTAGCATTTTAAGGGCAGAGGGAGACTTTGACCCAGGAAGTAAAAGGATGAGTCTCTTATCATGGACCTTCTGGGAAGTATAGGGCAAGACCCAGGCAGCTGAGGCCTGAAACCCAGAGCCCAGCACACTGTGAAGAGCCTGGTGGTTTATAAGTTTGTTGGGGTCTAGGTAATCTAATTTATCCAGATTCCAGATAATCCACACTCTTACATAACCAGCATACTGCTTACATTTTGAAGATACAACTAGCCAATGCTGCTGTGAAAGATTAATATTTGAAAGCTAATACTTTCAGATATGTCCTAAGAGGGGTTTAAATCTAGACCAATATCCCAATATCTTTGTCCTCTACTTTTCTGACTTTTTTGTTGCTGTTTTTGTTTCTTTGTTTGTTTATATGAAGAAAGAACCAAGTGTTGACAGTGAATTTTTACAATTCATTCTATGGTGCTTTATGGTTTTTAATGCAGTTCAATATGTATTTTCTAAGTGGATTCTGCTAATGTAGGTAGGTTGTATCTATCAGTCCAATCTTCCATTCTTTTCAATTATTTATGTAGTTAGTATTCTCAGAAATGATGATTTCTGCCTGACTGATTTCATATTTGCAACTGACTAGCTTTCCCATACCAAATATGGATTCATCCTGAGTTATGTTTCAGTAATTCAGTGCTTTTTACGTGAGAATTGATCTATGAGCAATACCCTTACATCTGTCTCTAAAGGTCTGGATGATGTCACTCAACTCTCACTCCATCTCTCTGACTGTCATAAGGATGACTCTGAAGGCTTCAGTAATGCCTTCAGCTTAATTTCAATGAAATAGCTTTTATTCAGTAATGTACACAGTTCTGAATGATTGTCGAAGAGTTTGGATGGATCCAAGGAATCCTTCTTTTAGCTCCCTATGTTTTAGACAAATCACTTAATTTTGCCAATTTTAAGCCTGAGATTTACAGAATTGTGTCCAGAGAGATGCAAATATCTTAGAGAAAGTTGGAAGGACCCCTGCTTCCAAGAACCTATAGGACTCACTGGAACTTACTCAGAAATGGATATGAGCCAAGAGCAGGCTTTAATAAAGACTGTGAAGAAGAATAGGAAGACATGTGTACCAGTGGGTGGGCAAGAAAGTCTAAAGGAAATTAGTTGGTGACTAAAGTCAGAATATACAGCCTTTATTGTGGCAAAATCTACTTGAGAGAAAAACAAAGTAGAAGTTGGAATCACAAGCTCCTGATAATTCAATAAAAACAAACCCACCTTTCCATCATTTGGGGTCTGTCTCTGAAGACTGAGACTTTGTCTTAATCCCTTCAATTGATCTTCACTTTGACAGTGCCCTGGGAGATATTAAACGGATTTTTTAGTCCTTCCTGCTGACAGTTATTTAAGTAGGAGCCAGGCTCCTGGGGCTGAGGTAACTGAAATATCTGTTTCCTTTCTTGTGACTCTGCTGCACATACGACACATCAAGTGTTTTTAAATCTCTGGTTGCGATATGACTCATGTATGAAAAAGACATACTACCAGATTTCTACAAGTGTGGCATTTATTTTCTATGTCCTCAGTTAAGAGCCCTTCTCATCCTTAGTGCCACTCATTAGCTGTCTGCCCAGATTTAAGCAACAGAATTTTAGCTATAGTTTTCAGCTTGCTCTGTTTGAAAATACTTATTCCAAACAAGGGAATATCTCAGTTTTCTATGAAGAGAGATCTCATTTGGGGTCTCCTTGTAATCCAGAGCTAGACTTTTGACCCAGGATCAGGAGAGAAGCGGGCGTGAATAATGGAGTTGGATTTCAGTGTCTGGCCAGCTGTCTGAAGACAGATGAGGGTCTGTTGGAAGTGAACAATAAAGAGACTGGCTTGTGTGAGGAGTAGGAGATGCTACAGGGACACAGTGGAGTCGCTGTTTGAACTGGTACTTATACACAGGCTTCCTGGGTGGCTGTTTAGCTTGGAATATATTAGCTTCTCCTCAAAGGTTATTCATTATCTACTGTCTGGCCACTACTAGCCAGAGGATCTGCTACCAGTAGAGAACTGGTTGATTTTCTTATTTACAGTCCCACTTAAGATAAGCTCTCCATTCACCTCTTTAACTATCCCCAACCTCAAGCCACAAAGGCAACAGCTTCCTTCATTTGAGTTTGATCTCATTTGATTAATCATGTTAGAATTTTATATATGAGAGAGAGATCTGTCCTGAATAGAGCATCTGTTTTGTTGTTTTTTAAGTAGGCTAAGTTTGAGGGCATGAGTTCTAAGAACATTTTTTTTCCTCCTATAGAAAACCAGAAATATCTTCTAGAAAATAACAAAGACCAAGACCCTTTACTAACAAAAAGGCTACTCAGGCTAAAGTGAATCTGTGTCATTTCACTATTTGTCATTTGTCCTGCCTTAGGGCACATGGAATTTCATTTTGTAGCTCATCAGCTAAGATATATTTTAGTAGGGGCTGGAGAAATGGCTAAGTAGGAAAAGGTACTAACTGCCAAGTTTGATGACCTGAGTTTGATCCCTGAGACTTATGTGGTAGGATGAGAGAATTGTGTCTTACCAGTTTTCCTCTTCCACACATGCACTGTTGCAGGGGTATCTTTCCCATACATGGATCAATAAATAAGTAAAGGTAGTAAAAATTAAACAGAGACATTTGCACTAGAAAAGAGATTCTCTTTTTTATCTTACCTTTCACCTCTAGGTACTTGGAAGTGTGAGAAAACATAATTCACTTGTGTTTTCACCAGCATTTTGTTAACATGTGGAAAGGCCAGAAGACAATCAGTAGATGTAGTCGTAAAAACCTAGGTTTTAGTGAGTGCATTCTGGAAATGAATTATTGGGAGAAAAGAGAAATGTACACAGGCTCTTCATGATCAGAAACCCAGAAAGTGTTTGTACAAATGGTTTAAGAAAACAGCAGAAGGAACTGGTCATATCCATTTCTCTTCAGTCTGTACCAGGCATGCCAATCAATGCAAAACAAAACCAGAGGATCAGATGGCCAGGCTAGTCTTGGCTCATTTCACAGCCATTTGTGACATTCTGTCTCAGTTCACTTTCCCACAGTGACACACATGTGATCCAGCCTTGTGAGAACATGTAGTTACTTATTAATGTTCTTTGTTTTTCTCCAAGTTTGATTCTCCACCTCCTCGAGGGAACCAAGTGCTGAGAAGTGAGATCTCTACATCTGTCTGTCCACAGTGTTGTAGTGTCCATAGGGAAAGATGAAGACATGATCCCTTCTGCTAGGAGTCCCTCTCCAAGAAAACCCAGGGTTCCAAGGACAAAATTTGACTTCTTAGTATGTGTGTGGCTATGTATTCGATTTCTCATACCCCTAACATTACTGTGCCAAAATGGGTGATGCCTTGCTATTAACCTAAAGGGAATCTTGAACTTTTCAGCTGTTTAAACTCAGCTTGTTCACATATTAAGCTTGTTTTAAAACCTCATTATTGAGGTAGCCATATGGTTTCTGCTCAGATACACACTTTAGAAGAATGAAAGGTGCTTCCAGGTGCTCCATAATTTAACAACAATGTCAATCATTCTCACTTATCCAGGGTATTGAAAAAGCATTCTCGAATCATACGCCTGACTTTGGAGTACTTGGTATTTTCTTTTGATCAAAGCTTTGCCTTTGGCTTTGGGAATTCCCAGCTTTAAAAATGCAAGCAAAGAAAATCATTTTTTAGAGTTTCTTTGCTCCTTGTCAGAGCTGTTGTTTATTGCTGTTTGGGTATTTGTCTCTACTGGGCCCCAGGAAGGTCCATTCTGACTGGGATCAGAAGGAAACCTTAGGCTTGTGCAGCTTCATCATCCACTTCCTTGATTGTGGCCAGGAGAGGTAAAATGAAGCTCAGGGTCTACAAGACCCTGTTATATGACAGTCATGAGGAGCTCTGGGGATCCTTCAAAACTACTGATATCAGTACTTTTTGTTCTTTGATGATGTTCTCACATCCACTTCCATCCAGCTTCCATCCAGCTAGAGGCAAATGAACTGAAGCCTTCAAGAGGAAGTTTTGGGGCTTACTTCTGCTGTTTTGTACACTGGCATTTATATATACACATACACATACACGCACACACACAAATGTCACTACCCACTACCACCATTTGATAACACAAAGAACAGTTTCACTGAAATATAACTTAAGCAAATGCTGAATTTGGGTGAATATCAGTTTGTGTAAGACGTCTTTCAGTTTGTGTAAGAGGCAAACGGGTGTCAGTCATTCTTGTAGTACATGGTAACTGTGAATTGAGTGAGAGCTTCCTGAGAACACTTCAGGTTGCTGTGTAGGTAAGATGCTAAGCTCAGTGTCTAGAGAATTATTGATAATATGAATGATTGTTAAAACTCTCTTTTCATATTGGAAAGGTCTAGTTTTGTTTTATTTTTCCTACCTCTGAACACTGGCCTGACTTTGAGGTCAAAGGGAGGTGTGCAGCTCTGCTGGGCTAGTCAGCACATTGTTAGAACTGGTGTGCAGGGTCCAGGGTCCTTTCAGCATGGTTGAAGGCCAAGAAGGTTTTTAGCTCCAAGGGAGACTGAGGTTAATACTTGCTTTCTTTGTGGGCCTACTATTCCAAGTGAGGATGAAGTATTCAGTTTTTCCATTCCAGAAAAGCAACTTTCAATTTTTTTTCTTAAAATTTTTAATCACTGAACAATCCTCCCAAAGAATAAAATTAGAAAGCACATTGCATCATAATTCTGTTATGATTTTTGTAACATTATTGCTATTCCTACAACAGCTGACCCTTTCTTGAGCATGTGCTGAGTGTGTGGCTCTGTGCCACCTGCTTAATGGGACTTATTATATTGGACTTTCTGCCACACGGCAGATTAAATATCATTAATATTACCTAGATTTTTTCAGGGGAGAAAGAAACTGGTAGTTGGAAAATAATATAAGCTGTTAACACATTATATTCAAGATAGGATTTGAGCATAGAGAAGTAGCCGTAAACATTACCTTTAATGCCTCTTAAAGAACAACAACAACAACAAAAAAATAGCAGGCAAAAAAATGAAACTAACTTGTGTTTAAGCATTCATGTATGTTTGTCTCTCTGCTCAATGTGTGTGTGTGTGTGTGTGTGTGTGTGTGTGTGCGTGTGTGTGTTGGGAGGTGTGGACAGTGGAGCAGAGTTTGCATAACAACACTCTTGGGACTTTTATCAAGTTGAGTTATTTCCTAGCCCTTCCTCATGAAGATGCCCTGCTGCATTTTGGGCTCTGCATCTCCCACACTGCTGTCAGCTCAGCCAGATGCCAGGGCAAAGGGCTCCTGCCCTTCTGTCCCTTCTACATCAGCTGTGTGAAGTGTGAGATTCTGCCATATTGTTTCAAGTTTCCACAGCTCCTGTGTTTAAAGTAAACTCAGTAAACCAAAACAATAGCATTCTTACAAGCAGTGAGTCAGGGATGAATTCTGCTGAAGTTCTTCAGAAACAAAAGGCCAGGAATAACCTAGGTTTTCTTTCCCAGCTCATTTCCTGCATTTGAATGGAAATACCCTGTGTATTTTACTCTTGTTGGGCTTGTTTTCTGCTAGTATATAAGCTTCCTGCTGAAATATTTTTTAAATTTTTTATTTTATTTTAATTTTTATTAATTACATTATTCACTTTGTATCCCCCCATAAACCCTTTCCTCCTCCCCTCCCAATCCCACCTTCCCTCCCCCTTCTCCACACATGCCGCTTCCCAAGTCCACTGATAGGGGAGGTCATCCTCTCCTTCCTTCTGATCCTAGTCTATCAGCTCTCATCAGGAGTAGCTGCATTGTCTTCCTCTGTGGCCTGATAAGGCTCCCGCGCCCCCTCCCATCAGGGTGAGGTGATCAAAGCCTGCTGCAATCTTTTACCTTCTTTACATAATTCTCCTCAACAATCTTTGAAAGCTTCAAACTTTTCTGTATCAACCTTTTAAAGTCGCTATAGCCTTAGAACTAGTTATTTAACTGGTTTATTTAGTAACTTAATAACTTAACTAGTTGCTTAATCTTTTTTTTTTTTTTTGAGCCCCACTTCAATGAAGTACGGAGTAGGTTCAAGCTCTCTAGGGTTTGAATGAGTTACTTGCAGTTCCAGGAATGGAATGAATAATGGCACTCACCAACTCTGAGCTAGCTCCCAGGGCCCTCCTTACTCTTCTCTTATGTGTAGGAAACTATGGCTATAGTAGTTGTCCTTACTTTTCCAGTAAATCCTTACTACATGGAAGGAGTGAAATAAAAGCATTTTTGTTTCTAGTTACTCATTTTACTAAAACATTGTGGACAGCTGACATGTCAGGCAAAGGAATGATGCTGGCAAGCAGTGAACAGATTCTTGCCACCATTGTAATATATCAGGAGCAGTTGGAGTCTTAAATAACTGTATTAGGCGCATGGATGCTTAACCAGCTTGGAAGAATATGAGGCATCACGTGTGAGGAGTGATTCTTCAACCAAGACCTGGAGGATATACAGGATTCAATGTGTAGTTACCAGCTGTGCTGTTATGATGACCTAAGTATTGGCCTTGGAGTGTTTTCCATGGACTTGAAAGGCTTTTGGGCTTTTTGTTTGTTTGTTTACTTCATGTGTATGTGTGTGTTTATATGTATGTGTGTGTGTGCTTTAAATGCTGAATTTCAAACTCTGTGACATTATTTGTATGGGATTCATCTTGATTTGGGAAAGTGCCTAAAAAGATGAGACAAGGAAGGAAAACCTCATTGTCTTTACAGACAAGAACAATTCTGGAATTGAGCAGTGTCAGGAAGGAGGTAGTACTGAGTCTCCCTTTCCATAGGTCTAACAAATGCAGAAGCCACATTTGGACGTGTGTGGATGACAGCTGCAAAGAATCCTTTGCTTGGTCGGTGGATGTTTGTACTCTACTGACCCTGTGTCAGTTGATGTGCAAGCCTTTGGATTATATGTGGAGGTCCATGTGACAAGGTTTCTAATCTCACAAGCTCAAAAACAGTGGCAGAGAAAACCAAATACTTAGAGTACTCACTACATGGCAGGAGCAGTACATGGGGAATTAAATACCTGACTTCCAGCTGAGATTATTCTGTCCTTTTCATTTATGTGGACACTAAAATGTGATTTACAATAGAGCTGAATTCGAGGCCTCCTAGCCAGTGAGGTTATTAAATTATATTTAAACCCCTTAAACTATGTTTTACAACTCTTATTATAAAATACCACTTTAGATGCATGCCTCATTTTCTTTCTAGAATAAATTCTCTCAGGAAGTTACGGGAGATTAACAAGATACAAGTGGTTATTTTCGAGTAGATGCTGAAAATGAAGCTCTTCTTTTCATTTCCCTTTGATTCTTTCACCCCTCCCAGCAGTGTCTTTGTACAGTTCTTGGAAAACACAGGTACTGTGAAAGCCAGCAGCACAGGCTACCTTCTTCAGATCTCCCAAGACACCCTCTGGTGATTCGAGTCTTTGATGAATTAGTTGGGATTCTAAGCAGAGGCCAAGAGTCCCTGTCTTATTATTAATATTATTTGCCTTTGGGTGACTTTTCAGCCTTACCTTAGTTTCTCCATGGACTCCATGGAGTGTTTTCTTGTGCATTAAATACTTATTTTCAAACACCATGACATTATTTGTGTGGGCTTTGCCTTTATTTGGGGAAGTGTCTAATAGATGAGACAAGAAAGTAAAAATTTAGGGATGCCGTGAGGAGCTAGATTTTCCTCTCTTACGTTTTTTTCCTGTCTTAGAGTTCTCTTTGCTGAAGAATCTGCTCAAATTCTATTGAGGTTCTTATGAGCTGATACAAAACTGTCACAATCATGAATAACATTGGGATATTGGGTCAGCATATTTTTTTTCTTTTTTTTTTACAGCATATTTTCAAGGTCATTTTCCTCTTGAGTGTCACTATGAGGTAGGTGAAATAGTCAAGGCAGATGTCTTATCTCTATTTGATGGGTTAGGAATACCAAGGCACATGAGATTTGTTCAATGCTTACTGACAAGGATGTAACAGACATACACTATGTCTGGGCCTATTCTGTTTCTCAGTAAAGCCTCAACCAAACTTTTAGCAAGCATGGATGGTGCTTTTATCATTTGCATCTAGACTTTCTTTGCTGTCTCATTTTCTTTGAAAATCTATTTCTGATCTTATAGCTTAACTGTGTAGCATGTCTTGGGGTTGGGGTGAAGTTCAGTAGTATACCTATGCTTATTACACTTGAGGTTCTAAGTGTGATTTACACACACACACACACACACACACACACACACAACCACTAAAGGGCTTATGCTTGATGATGGGGATGATAATAACAATTGTAAAAATACAAATAACTAATAATCATTGGTCATTAAGTATACAAGACGAAAGACTTTTTTATAAGCCCACAGATTTTGTAAATGAAAATCTTGTCATCTTTAAGTATGACCATGATCCTGATCTCAAATTGTCTTCAAAAGGAAGAAGGGAAGCACATTAGAGCAGAGTCATTGAGCTTCTGGAATTCTGTTTTTCACTGTGATGGCTATGTGTGTTTCCGTGTGTCCAAAATATGACAACAACCATAGACTAGCAGCTAGACTCTGAAACCATAACATAGAAGGAAACCCTAGAATTGTTGACACACATAACTGTCCCTACTAAATAAATCCCTTCCTCCACTGTCTGCCAGAGGCTCTTTCTGACATGTATTTATGCTTCTCTTCCTACAGGAGGAAATATAAGAAAACGTCCCAGAGGTAAGCTCACCTTTCTGGGAGAGGGGAACCTTCTGGGTGAAGTTGGCTGAGTTGTGATTCAGCTCTTCCCAGGTTTGGCTTGCGACACACTGGAATTTTAATAAACAGTCCCCGAGTCCTCTTCAGTGAGTTGTCTTCCTTGTTTGTTAATCTCTGCTGCAGCTGTAAATGGAAATTAACCGTGTGTGGTAGTGTTACTCAGTTGGTAGACAGCTCATGGGAGTCGATCCTGTGGATTCACTGTTGTGCTGTCTGGTGATTTTTGCCAGAACTTTGACCAAGGAGGGATTGGGTTGAGAGGGCAGTTGGGAGCTAGTGCTTCCTGCATCAGGAATGCAGACACTTTAAATGCACTTTGCATTCTCATTTGCCTGAGTCACTGAGGAAGCTGCACAGGGACAGAGTTCTTTAGAGCATTGGGAGCCTTTTGATTTAACTGTAGAAAGGGTAATTTGAAGATGAATCTTTCATATTCTCCAAGTACCCACTGCATGTGCAAGGGCCTGGCTCTGGGTTGTGCTTTACAAGCACTTTAGTGAGGAACCCTGAAGCTATTTGGTACTCTCTGGACCTGCCCCATGTAAATACAACACACTAGCCTGCATTCTTTGCATTTATAGTTCCAGTATGACTTATGAGTCTGTGGGTGTATTCCAGTTCTCACAGGCATATGTGATGGCATCTCCCATTGAAATGGCCTTCAGTAGATGATGATGCCTAATACAGAAGGGCAGCGTTATTTGGACATGTACACAAGTGATGAACATAGGGAAAATGGGTGGAACCTCTAAATAATGGAATAATAAACTGAACTTAAGAAATGTTATATATGCTGAGGTTGAATTGATTTATTGATTCACATTTTCTATGATATATATTTAAAGTGTACAATATGATATTTTGATATATCAATGAGTGGTAAAACATTTACTACAGTCAAGAAAATTAGTATATCCTTTACTTTACATGCATAATACTTCATTCACTGGTTCATTTTGTTTTGTTGATACAAGGTCTCATTCTGTATACTATGCTGACCTGGAATTCACTTTGCAGTTGGTGTTGCCCTTAAACCAATGACAATCCTCCTGCTTTAGCTCTCTGAGTGCTGGGATTGTAGCCATGAGCCACCATGTCTTATCGGCTCATCTAACATAGTTTTGAGTGTTTTATTTTCATAAACTTATTGGACAACTGTGGCACATAAGGCCTTCTGTGACTTCTTTAACTTCTCTAGCAACATATCTTGCCACTTCTGACATTCTTCCTAACTCTCTAAACATTTTCTGTGGCTTTCTAGTTGTTGTTCTAAAAGTAACTGTAGCTGCTTGTAGGTGGGTGGGTGGATGGTTTCCTAGGAAGAGTTTGGTGATCTTTTCATATATTTATTTGAGGCTTATTTAAGGGTACAGACCACATTTGTGTCAGGGAGCTTTTCCAGACTGATGTAGGAAAAAACGGATTAACTGTAAAGTTTCCCAGGAAGACAGTGAGGAGAGCAGATAGATGCTGCATGCAGTGACAGTGGCTGTGCTGGGTTCACATGCTGACACTTTCCTCTGTGTCTCTTCTCAGATCAAAACTTGGTCCTTATACTAGTCAGTGCTCTGAGATTTCTGCCTTCTGTGTGTGGCATAGCTGCTTCATCTTTTTCTCCTTCATCCTTATTTAGTGGGAAATGTCTAGTGCATAATAATTTTGGTATTTTGTTTTCATCTGCCATATTCCTGAAATAGTGTTGCCTCCTAGCAAATGCTGAATGAAGTATTGCTAACTGTTCTTAAAGACTGAATCTTTAAGTTGTTTTTCCTCCAACCCCAGACTATTGGTGATGGCACTAGGAAGAACATCCCATGGTATCCTATGCTTTTTAACTTCAAGTTAATTAAAATAGAAACTGAAATTATTTTTTTCATATCTATAAGCTTGCTATTTTATATACTAAATGATGTCATGGGATTTTCTTGGTCCTTTTCCAGGAAATATAAATTAATTCTGAAAGGGCCAAGCTTGGGGTACCCTCATGGAATGGAAGTCAGTGAAAAAGTGTTCACATTTATAACAAGTACAGTTTGTATAAATAACATCATCAACTACTCCTGTCTTAGTGGTTTTCATTAAGGAGAATCATTAGAGATATAATTCACACATGTGCCAAATGTTCTATGCTACTGAGTTTGGAGAGTACATTCTATAGGATATGCATGAGCCTCTTGTTTGCCAAATGTTTAAAGTCTATAATTCAGCCTAGAAAACTGGGGTTGGCATTTCATGGTATTTGAGTTAAGCATTACAGATTTAAATAGATTACATCAAGATAAAAACTATTAGTGCAATAAAAATTTCCCAATGGTTTTCAACAAAATATTTTAGACAGCCATTTTTCATCAACTTTTCTAATCATACTAGGGAGAAATGTATCGTTGTGGGTGACAGTGGCTTGCTGAATTCTAAATGTAGTTATTTACTTACCTTGAACTTTATTCATTTCTTTATTTGTGAATGTATGTATGGGGATGCACATGGCATGGTGCTCATGTGGAGGCCAGAAGACAATTAGTTTAAGAGTCTATCTTCTTCCATTCCGTGTATCTTGGGGATTGACCTTGGGTTGCCAGGCACCTTTATCCACTGAGCTGTGTTGCCAGCCTTGGGCCCTCATCTCCACTGCACTTTTAGTCAAATAAGACTGGTGGTTTAATGTCAGAAAACCAAATGGTTTGCATGATTTTCAAGTTTTCTATTGTGTAGGTGTGATTTGTACCTCAAGGAAGGTACTCAAGCTATACATGAATAATCATTTTTGTTAGAATTTTCTTGATGTTTCATTTCACTTACACATTTATTGCTCAAAGCTATACCAAAGAAAAATCATATACTTGCTTTCAAATAATTACTACCCCAGTCTAGCTCAGTAGAGGGAGTTATTGTTCTTGAAGTAGTTCATAAAGTATAAGGCAGATCTTAGTCCAAGGCAATGTTTCCAGTATCATTTTTAGCATCAATGGGAAGGTGCTCACCACTTCCAAGACCAGAATCCCAATAGAATGTGTGGTCCTAGAAATGTTCCTAATGGGTTAGCAAGGCATGATAGGCCAGAGGAAAGCATGTTTATGCAGAGAAAGCCTCACTGGACTATATTTTAACTCAATACCATTAAAGGGAGCCCCCTCTCCCTTTTGCTGTTAGAATGAGGTTCAGCCAGGAGGCTCAGCTGGAGAGAACTATAGAGTCACCTGCTTCCAGGAAAAATTCTCATGTGGTTGTTCTCAATACAAAATCAGCCTCAACAGTCCTGATGAGACTGGATAAGCTAGGGTCAGATGGCAGAGAAGGAGTATTCTCCCTTTCAATGGACAAGGGGGGAAGAGGGAGAGAACGTGGGACTGGGAGATGAGAGAGGGAGCTACAATTGGGATATAAAATGAATAAATTGTGAAAAAATAAAAATTAAAAATTAAAAAGAAAAAAATCAGCCTCAAGCCATCAGGCTGAGAAGTTGGTATCTTTGAGACAGCATGCCAGATCATAGAGACGATAATCACAGAGACCTAGAAATCATTTGGTACTCCTAGGCTGCCCTTGAAAAATGGGATTTCTATCCAATATAACCTGCTGAATCCATGACTGATTTTACTTGATGCATATGTAAATAGTTATATTTAGGTATAAATTATTAATAAATTTTAAAAATTTCAGAGGTTTCAACAGGGACATTTTAATTAAGACACATATGGTATATACTCACTTAAAAGTGAATATTAGCCATATAATTAGTCATTTTAATCTCACGTTTTCTGATGAGTATCATCTCCTGGTAAAACTTTCTGTGTCAGAAGTGCTTCCAACAAACACATGTGTGTACATACACATTTTCTTTTTCTTATGCTATGGGATATTAGCTAATCTGTGATTGGTCAGAATGTTAAGAGGAGAAGTATGTGTAAAACCCAGGTACCTTGAGCACCTACATGGCAAATCTCTATGTCTACATTGTGACTGTTCAGACTAGCCAGGTAGATTAGATTTGGAGTTTTCAGCTTGATAGAAAGCCTGTAGCATTAAACCATAATAGTTTTTATTGTTTGTTGTTAATTGTATCTCTGCTTAGATAGTTTAGATTGAAGTTCTGCTTCTGACTATATCTGACTTATAAATCAAAACAATTAATAAGCTAGTAACTTTACATTTTTGACAATCAGATTTACAGTCACCTATATTGAGCTTCATAAAAATCTTCTAATTTAAAAATGGTATTTCTGCTAACTTACTAAAACCTGGAAATAAAATGAGAAGGAAAAACGCCTTTGTGAACAGATCTGTGTACTTTGTAAGTGAGACAAGTAAGCAAAAATAATTAAAATAGAATATGATGGGTCGAAGGACTGAAGGGAGTCAGAATAACTGGTTCTCTGATGGGGGCACTTCTGATAACATACGCATCTCTCACTAGGTCACAAACATGGGGCTTCAAAGTGTAGGCAAAGTGCAGTCTAGTTGGATAGTTAGACTCTTTTCTTGTTTCTTCCTGTTTTCAGTTATATTTCAAATGTATGTTTCCCCGATTTTTAGATCTTTCCTCAAAGAGGCAAATGGTTCAAAAATATTCTGGACAAAAGAATGCCTTGCATATCGACATCTGTATCAGCCTGAAGAGGGACTCTGTCCTCTGCAGGGCTAATCAAGGAGTCACTCCCTCCCAGTGTCTTGTGTTTTCCTCCTCTTCGACTTCAATGAGGCTCAGTAATCAAATTTAATTAGTTCAGTAAGTGATTGCATTCAGAAAATGATGCCCTTAGTCAGGTCTGCCCATTTCTGCCTTCATGGGTCCATTTCTTTTATGAGTCATCTACTGATCTGCTGCCACCCTTTCTGCTAAATAATAGTGTCAG
Organism: Pachyuromys duprasi; assembly: GCA_028658305.1. Lineage (NCBI taxonomy): Eukaryota > Metazoa > Chordata > Mammalia > Rodentia > Muridae > Pachyuromys > Pachyuromys duprasi. The sequence goes on along the minus strand of CM053763.1, from coordinate 78,020,272 downwards.
GTTTGAGGAGGGGAGCAGGTGAGTGTCTTGCAGTCTTTGGGAAGGGCTCCCAGCTAAGCATTGTATCCTAGTGTTAGCAGGTGCCTCTGGTATCCTTCCTCAGGTTTAATATGACCCTTCAGTAAACACTGGAGTTCTTCTGATATCCAAAAAAGATTGGTGGACTTTTGTATTGTGTCCTTGTAAATAAAGATGTTAGTGAACTGAAATGTTTTTTGGAAAGGTAAGAGAGATGACATAGGATTTATCAAGGCACATGCTTCTATACATGTGTGTAATTAATTTCGCATTCTGTGGCTTATTTAGTAGGACTGATATTTAGATCTTACAAATTAGTGGAGACACTAGGGCCAAAAGGATCTTCTGAAAGGTTAAATATTTTAAAATATTGTAAAATATTTTCCTATATTGAGGATGGTGAATAGATTTTCAAAGTAGCATGAACTAGTATTCGTGCTATTATTCATGCTATTATACATGCTATTCATGTATTATCCATGACAGCATGCCTAGTTTATATTTTAAGATTGGCAACAGAATTAGGGTTACAGTTACAATTATAGCACATAGAGACAGGTCAGGCAGATCAAAGAGAGGCAGGAGGGGGTTCTGGTTAGAGTACAGATCAGGGATTCATATGGTACTTCATCTATAGAGGAAACTGTCTGAGTCACCTAGCATAGGAAAAATATCTACAGGGTTCATAACATTGGGTGAAACAGAATGTGAAAGAGCGGAGGAAGATGAATAGTCTGCATCTGGACAGTGTTGGTCACGGTTCTGAATAGCAGGCTGCTACCACTCACTCACTCAGGAGCCCCTCTGAAGCATCAATGGGAGTCTGTGTAATTCTGACCCAGAGAAGCTGGTTAACAGGAGACGAGAACTAGGCAGGGAAAGAAAGGTCCCTGGGCTGTAGTAGCTGGATCAAGTCTTACTGATATGTACAGCTACTGGTATCAGGAACGACATTACCACCAAGCTGTCATTTTCTTACATAAGAGGAACCACTGAGCACAATGCAGTGTTCTTATGAATGTTAATTGCTGGCCTTCTTGGGCTCATCTATGATCAAAGCCTCAGGGTCTTCTGATATGTTCTTGGGTGTTTCTTCAGCATTACCCCAGTGTTCTTCCCTTTCACCTGGCTTTTCACTTTGCTCCCCATGGTCTGGTCTTTATTTCCACAAGCCAGGCTCATTATCCTTTGTTGTAAGTCTCCCTAATCATGCTTTTCTTTTTGGTGCCTTTATTGTCTTAGTTCTGCATACACATGCCTTACTACTTCCTCTACAGTTTCTCTGATTGTATTTTAAAACAACAAACATATACATGTAAGCATGCAATAACAATTAGCTTTTTTTAAAGAGGCCACGACTTTGAAGGAGATTTGGAAGGGGTATATTGGAGGGTTTGGAGAGAGGAAAGGGAAGGGAGAAATATAATTAAATTATTATCTCAAGAACAAAAATGAAAACAAAAACAAATGCTCATAGCATCCTGTGGGCTACTCAGGAACCATATTTCCTGGGACTTGGGCTCCCCATCTTTACCTTTACTTCAGTTTTCCTGCTTGTATTACTCCCTTCAAGTCACCCCAAGTCCTACTTTAGCTGAACAGTTTTCTATTCTATTTGCCTGTTTTCTTTGATTTTCTGTATTCATACCCTTTTTTATAATCTTTATTCTTCTATATTAATTATAAAATCAATGAGTTTTCATTGTGGTATTTCCACACCTACACATAATAGAGTTTGATCCTACCCATCCCTATTACCCACTCTTGTCCCTTTCCCAATCTCCTTTTTGTCTTCCATAACCCCATCTATGCCTTCTTAAAAATATATGAGAGAAAACGTAAGGTACTTGTCTTCCTTTTTTCTAGAGTTCTGAGTTTTTAAAAGATTAGCTGATTAAATCACATTTTTCTTCAATCAATTTAGAAGCATGGTCTTTCAAATACAGTCCTCTTTTTTTAAAAATTATTTGTTTGTTATTTATATAGTATTCTGCCTGCATGTGTGCCTGCAGGCCAGAAGAGGATACCATATCTCATTACAGATGGTTATGAGTCACCATGTGGTTGCTGGGAATTGAACTCAGGACCTTTGGAAGAACAGCCAGTGCTCTTAACTCTGAGCCATCTCTCCAGCCCCCAAGTCTTCTTAAATATTTCCACCCAAAATATACCCTGCTCTCCCACTTCTTGCAAACTGAATCCTGTGTATTAGAGTTAAAAGTTTGTTGTTCTTCGAACAATTGCAAGATTTAAAATTTTTGGGCGAGAATTGCACTGTGCTGAAGTATGGTGGGCATTGCAGGTATTTATTTTTAAAAATTTGTTATATTTTATTTGTTGATGTTTTGGTGGTGGTGATGGTAGTGTGTGTGTGACAGAGAAAACACACACATAAACATGCACATATAT
>CM053763.1:77990819-78017745 GCA_028658305.1 Pachyuromys duprasi | reverse complement strand
TATATATGGGTCAGAACTAAAGTCAGTGATTCTATGTATAAATAAACTCAGGTTGATGAATGACTCATGCTTGCAAATGGTTTTGCATTTTACTCCATAAACCTACACCCAAACTCCCATTTGGCTCTCACACTGGCCAGCACGATGGCTTCTGAGGTCAGCAAGACAGATGGCAGGCATGGCAAGAATGTGGAAATATATCCTTGCTTGGATCATTGCCTCTGCTTTTCTCTTTCAGTTTCTCCATTGTGGGCTATAAAAAGCTTTGGGTAGAAATTCAGAGGGCCTTTGCTATCCCACAATGTTTCAATCTTTACTTTCCTTCCTTCTGGCCACCAGGCTGGGGCCATGTTCAGGACAGTGTCTCACATATTTGAGGAGGATTCTTTGGAATGTTGGAACACATGACTATTCTTCTGTAACACTTGGTTCTTCTGTAATGTTTTGTACAGTGAATTTCAGAATCATTCTTTTAGGGTTTCATAATGAGGCCCAAAGCATATCTCTGAGATTGTCAGCAGCTCTGAAGATGGGACACTGTGCTTTTGAGTTATGCCCAGAGTTTAAGCTGCCAAAGAAAGCATGTCTGTAGACACATATTAGTTTCAGTGTCTGGGATATGAAAGAGTGGAATCAACAGGTACTTCAATGAACTGTGATGTGGAAGCCTAAGTCAAATGAGCCCTTCCCTCTCCAAGTTGTTTTTTTGTCATGGTGTTTCATCATAGCAATAGCAACCCTAACTAGAACACTATTTTTTCCTTCCTCAAATGAGGCAGGTAAAGTATACAGAAAGTTTAAAGGTCAAAAGGATGTTTCTTTGAAATTCCATCTCCCTCCTCTTCCTGTTGTTCTTTTCTTTTTAAATAACAGGGCCTCAAGTATCTCAGGCTGGCCTCCAATTTTTTTTTATGTAGATGAAAATCTCTGTTTGTCTTTCACTCACCTCTACAGTGCTGGGATTGGGAACATATACTACCATGCCTACTTGGTATAGCACCTAAAGTTGAACACAGGGCTTCATGCATGCTGCTGAGTTATTATTTTGTATTTTACTACCTCCTCCCTTTGTTCTTTCCTTAAAAGGACAATTTATGTTTGAAATGGTTTTGTATTTGTTCTTAACCTCGAAGCTAAAGCCCCAGGAAAGTTTAATGATGATATCTTCTAAGAGCTATTTTTGCACAATGTGATTCAAACAAAGGAAATCTCCCCTCTTCACCCACTTCATTTTAACTTTTACAAGTCATCTATTTTTTGTTTAACATCTTTGAGTGTTTTGAAGCCATGTGATCAGTTATCTAAAAATCCATAACTCTTTGTTCATAGAAATAGAAACAGAGAAAAGGGAAATTCATAATACATTTTCTATCCAGTTTAATGTATTACCACCTTTTTAACACTCATGAGACCATTGCCTAGATTTTTTTTTCCATTCCCTCACCACAGGTGGAATTTAGACCATTTATTGCTTTAAGTTTTAGATGCCAGGGAGGGAATTAGAATGAATAATTCCAAACAAGCTGGATAGAGTTGTGTAAGTGGAAGATGTGTTTTATGTAAAGGGACATCTGTGACATTGTTAAGCAAACAAACAAACAAACAAACAAAAAACTAGTAGGGTAAAATTTTGGAGGTAATGATAAGGGTGTTGGAGTTTTTGATACTTGGGCTGAAATTTGAGTCCTGGCAGTAACCCTGTGTGATGTCAGGAATGTGTATGGTTCCTTTTAACTACCGAAATTGCTTTCTTTTCTCTCATCTGCAAATGGATTTGCTTTCTAGAGTTCAGGAGCCCAGAATGAAATAGAGATAGTACATATAAACCACCATGTTGATATATGGATAGTGGTTAGTTGGTTAATTCTGACTGCTTAGGCCATTCCTCAGAGAGGCCACAGAATTCAGGAGCTCCTGAGCAATTCTGTGTTCTGTCTCAGGTCACTTAAGAGAGCCTTGAAGTTTAGTGGCTCTGTGAGAGCAGGGGCCTAGTCTCATTTACTAAACTATAAAATCAGCCTCAATAAATTACTCAGGATACATGGAATAGAACTAAAAGACAGCCAAAGAATGGGCAGGAGAGTAAGTTACATGGGGCCTATCCTAGGAAAGAAAGTTTTCCAGAGCCCTGGCTGATATGGCTATAGGATATCTCCATAAGGGAAGGCACTTGTGACCATGTTCTCTGATACTTTTCTACTTTTAAACTAGAAATTATATCCTTTAACTCTTCACAGTGTAAACAGCATTGTATTTCACTGGTCCATGAATAAATTCTAGAATCAGGATGCCTAGCTTCTGGACCTATGTTTGCTGAAGTACATGGCCTTTACGAATTACTTGCTTTCTTTAAGTCAATAATTTTTTGACTGAGTGAAGAAAGTCACCCCAAAGGACATTTGACAATGTGTAAAGACATGTCTAGTTGTCACTTTTCTTTTCTTTAAGCCTCACTTATTATTATTAATATGTGTATGTGGATGCCTGCACCACAATGTACATGTGGAGGTCAGAGAGCAACTAGTCTCTCCAGTTGCTTCTGAGGCTCACTCCTGGCATCTAGTATATTGATACCCTGGCTGAAAAAAGAATTAAGAATTATCTAAAATACAGTAGTTGAAAACCTTGATTAAAGCTTCACATTGGGACTAGGGAGATGGCTCATTGGGTAAAGCATTTACCATGCAGACATAAGAAGCAGAGTCCAAATGCCCAATATCCAAATGGGTAGCTTGGTGGCCCACCAGTAACTCCAGTAACCCTGGAGGTGAATACAAAGAATCCCCAGAGAAAACTGGATGGCTAGACTGGCTGAATCATGGAGCCCTAGGATCAAGTGGTAGACCCTATCTCAATATGTAGGGAGGAGAACCATTGAAGAAGGCACCCATTGTTACCCTCTGGCTTCCACAAATACAAGCACATATTGTTTGCATACCTGTGCACACACATTTGAACATTCAGGCTTATGAAAAAATGAAACTTCACTTTAATAATTTGAAAATTGAATGATAATAAGGCATTATGGTACATGTTTACTGTCCCACTTCATTGGGAGGCAAAGAGAGAATTGTAGGAGCGTGGGAATTGAGGCCAGCCTGGGTTCAATTCAAGACCTTGTCTAAAAACAGCAACATGCACAGCATTGGAAAAAGAAACAGCATAGGTATAGGGGAGAGAGAAAGAAAGGGAGGGGAAAAGGAAAGGGAAGAAGACGAGAAAGCGAGGGTAGAATGAGGGAGGAAAGAGGAGAGAAGAGGGAAGAGAGAGAAAGTGTGGTGAGTTTAAATGAATAAAGGTGAAAACTATGTGTACCTTCATGACTTAAATGCCTGGTACTTTAGCTATTCACAATTGTTCTGTTTTAGCATATAATATTCCCAATGTATCACAATGATAGATTATATTCCATAGCATATGTAGCAGAATATAAGCTTTTCAAGTTTTGGTAAGTGCACTTAAATTTCACAACAAAAAACATTTTCAATGCTTTTATAATGCATGAAAAGGGATTTTCAAGTAATTTGAAAGTATACTGTTTTTTTGGTTTATGTACACTCTGCATATTCTATCCTGAAAAAAAAATCGGAAATCCTGAGTTCCATATGTTAGTCTGCTTGTTCTCCCAATGCATAAAATTACAGATCTTAAGAGAAACAGTTGGTATTATTGCATATTCACCAAGGAGGCAATAAAACAAAGCATCCTATACACGTAGGGTACAGAAAGGAAATTATCAGCATACTTTTAGCAAAAATTAGTAGCTGCAAAGCAAGCCAAAATATAAACTAAGCAGATTCCTCCTTAGTATACCCAGGCTACACAATTATCTATTGAAATTAATGCCTGTTCCACTTCCTTGGGGCTCAAGATTGGTCCCTTTGAAAACAGGCCTAACAGGGGAATCCTGCAAGTTGCTCTTGGCTCTGAGATCTATGACCAGCATGCTCTTCCACAGGATACTGATCCTCACTGCTGCCTTGTTGGCTCTTTAAGTGCCAATGGAAGTCTTGTGTATTGACTTCTATAATCATCCCCTTCCTCTGCAGGATGTGTCTATCAACAGATTATTATCAGGGGCTCTATTAAATTAGCATAATATCTAAGGAGCTTAAGATGATAACTGCAGTATACACTTGTGAAATCCTCCTGCTCTTAGGCTGGATCCATAGTAGTTCCAGATCCGAGGTACCTTTGTTAAGGTGCCATGAGGTTGCTATAATTACTAGCGTGACATGTTGCTAGTAACAGCACCATCTTCAATAGTGATGCTCACTGCTCACTCAAAGCCTTTTATTAAGAAAGAAGGATGGAGGGGGAAGGAAGGAGAAAACTAGTCTTTTTGATAAAGTCCACAGTGCCCAACTGATGCGTAAACAGAAGCCCCATTTCTTCAGAGGATAGCTGCTCATCTTCGGAAATGGAAGATCCTTATAACTATATAATACCAGTGCTGCTAATGGTGGGATGGTGCAGTGGAGGCCCATGAACACAGCCCCCATTAAAACTGTTGTGCCCGACAGGGTATGCTAACTCTATGCCTTTACCTGTTTGCTTTGCATCTGCCTCCCCTGCTGATTTCGCCACAGCAAGAAATGTGCTCTTAAAGCGTGATTTGGGGACTTTGAGAGGAGGTCTGATGAAGCCATTGTGGAGCTTAAATTGCTCCACATTTGGCACCATTATTTTGAATAAAAAGAAAATCTCCTCACATTAGTCTCTTGTGTGGAAGAGAGTGAATTTTGTTTAAAGAATACTTGTGGCTTTAGATTGATGGGACAAATGATTTCCCATCCTTGGCATCAGTGGCTTGTTTGTGACATTGGCTTTTATGCAGCTTTGGAGAAGCATAATTATTCCAAGAGACCAAAAACGAGGTATTGCCACAATGGCCTTCAGAGCATGGGTTTGGAGTCTGAGATCTAAGCTAAAATCCAATTCCCACTCTTTTTGTAACAGAATTCTTCAGCTAGTTAAGTACATAATATTCCTAGTAGACTGGCTGTTCACAGTGCACAGTGCATGGCTGTAAAATAAACAAGTTTGGTGGATATTTATTTCACGATTTATTCATTTTTTTCTAGATTTTCTAATTTAAGGGAGTATGTTGTCTGATTTTAAATATTCCCTTATAATTTTATGAATTTCTTTGGTGTCTATGTCCCTGTTCATCTTGGATTCTGTTAATTTGGGTCAGCTCCTTCTTTATTTTTATTAACTGTCCCAAAGTTCTATTCATCCTGTTTCTCTTTTCAAAGAATTAGCAATTAGAGTCATGATTCTTTATATTCTTTTATTGACTCTATTTAATTCTTTTCTGCTCTAATTTTTGTTATCCATTGCTGTCCACTGTTCATTTGTGTTTGGTTTGTTCTTGATTTTCTAAATTCCTGAGATGCATCATTATATCATTTATTTGTGCTCTTTCTCATTTTTAAATATAGGCTACATTGACCTCTCATGGCTGCTTTCAATGTATCCCAGAGGCTTTTTTGCATTATCATTTTCATTAATTCTAGGAATTAATTTTAAAACATTTCCTCTTTGACCCATTCAGCATTCAGTAATGTGTTGTTTAATATCCCTGAGTTTGAGTAATTACTAGAGATTACTTTGTTGTTGTTATTGCACTGTGGTCAGCTAGAATCTACAGATTTATTTCTAGTTTTTTGACTTTATTAAGATTGTTTTGTGTCGTAGGATTGATCTATTTTAGAGAAGCAAAAATATAGGTTGAAAGTAGAATGTATACTCTTTGGTTCTTGGGCAGAATATTCTGTAAATTCGCTTAAGTCCATTAAATGTGTGGTTATCGAATTTTCATGTTTCTCCATTTATTTTTTGTTCACAGTAGCTGTCTATTGGGAAAAGTGAGGTGGTGATACCACCTACTATTACTGAGTTGGAGTTACATTTCTAAGTCCAGCAGAATGCTTTAAATGAATTTTGTTGTGCCAGAATTAGGTGCATGTGTGTTTAGGAATGTAATATCTTCTTGATTAATTGTTTCCATGATATAAAAGAGATGTTATTCTTTAGCTCTCCTGGTTATTTTTATTCTCTTTAGTCTCTATTGTTGGATACTAAGACAAAGATACATGCTTCCTCTCTGGTCCAATTTACTTAGGATACTTTCTGTAGAAGTATATCTTTTCTATATTTTATCCTCCAAATAGGAGAAGTTTTATTCTGTGTCTTCTGGAAGATCTGGTGTATGGTCTTGACCTAAAGTTCTTCTTTATCCATGCATATAAATCAAGCATTTGATCTTCTTATAGTGTCCCACAGTTTCTGTATTTTTTTTAATCTTGTGTTTAAAACTGTCATATTTTTTGCTTGTGTAGTCTAATGCCTCCACTTTATTTTCAAATCCTCATATACTGTCTTCTGCTTGATCCATTCAACTTATATGGCTTTCCATTGAGTTTCCTAATTGTGTTGCTGAGTTTTTAATTTTGGCTTGATTTGCCTTCAAATATTTGCTGAATTGTTCTCAAATCCTGAGTCATTTACTTCAGCTATATGTTTTTTTTTCTTGGACATTATGCAGGCATTTGTTATTATCTTCTTTAAGTTTATTGAGATTTTTGTTGTCGCTGTTGTTTGCAATTTGTCCTTTTAAAGTCTGTGCTTTGGGTTCATCTAGGTAATTTTTTACCTGAGAACATTTCTATAGGACTAGTGGGTTTGAGAAGGGGCACACTGCATTGGCCTTTGATATTTTTGTGTTTTTTTGTAATGTGACCTGGGCATGTGGGCTTCTTCCTTTAGGTATGTAACATATGTGAGATTCTAGCATGCATCAGGTTAGGCTGATACAGAAGCTGTATGACCGGAACATAGGGACAGCCAGTGCGGGAACTGCTGACGGGAACTAGACTGAGAGTGCAGATGATATGAGGACAATGAGGGTCAGGGGAGCTCGCCAGGCAAAGCTCAATGCTTGAGCCATGTCCAGAGCTAGTCCCTGGAACATGAAGATGGCACAGGGTGGATGAGGGAAGCAATGTCTGAGTAGTTGGTTTTTAACGCTGCTTTTATTAACTGAGGCCCAGTTCTCACCCCGGATTCAACTAGGTTTATTATATGGAGCTGAAGAAGATTCCCTTCCTTATTAATGACCTGCTGTCCTTGTTTGTTAGTCATGGGCTCACTGCTTCAGCCATCTTTAAGAGAAGGAGATTATCACTCTCCTAAGGACTATAAGCAAAGCAAAGAAGACAATGGATAAAGACCTTTGCCTAGGGGAAGGCAAATTCTAACCACTTGGGCTGCATAGTCTATGTGTCTGTTAGAATGGTCCATCCCAAGGAAACCAGGAATCTTTTCCAAATTAGTATAGACAGATAAAAGAATCACCTATTTCTTCAGTGAAGGAGTGCTGGCTGACCATCTAGATGAGACAGCCTGCCTCCACCTCTCTGTTCTCTTAAGCACTCTATTTCCCACTAGGAAATCCAGGCTTAAATTGTTTCCATGATGCATTGTATCAGACACCTGAGGGGGAAAAAACAGCCTTACAAAAAGGCACATTATACCAGTGAGCTTCATAACTTAGATGAACCACCAAGAGGCAACACTGGGAATCTTGTGGAAAGCTAATCCTTCAGTTTCATCTCATTCTCAGGAATCTGAGCTGGGTTGTGGGAGGAGAGGTTCAAGACCTTTTTATATAACTTTCTGATAACTGAGAAACCACTTGAAAACTGTTGTCTTCCCAGTCATCATATATGCTCGTACATAGAGAAGACTAGAAGGAGAAGCTTCATAGAAGAAAATCATAGTGCTTGGGTTAATGGAAGCCAGTGAATGAGGATGACCTAATGGTCTTTGGTAGACTGGAGCCATCTTCCTTTAACCTTCCTGACATATATGCTCTCAGGGAGCTCCTCTAATACCACTAACAGGAAGAAAAGTCATTTTGTGCATGTGTGCGTGTGTTCATATGTGTGTGTGTGTTTTAATTTGTGCCATTTTAAAAATTAATTTTTTATTTAATGACAGTTTATTCACTTTGTATTCCAGTTGTAGCCCCCTCTCTCATCCCCTCCCAAACCCACTCTCCCTCCCTTCTCCTATGTCCCTCCGATCCTCCTCCCCCTCCATCTGACCCTAGTCTATCAGGTCTCATCAGGACTGGCTACATTGTCTTCCTCTGTGGCCTAGTAAGGCTGCTCCCCCCTCAGGGGGAGGTAATCAAAGAACCAGTCCCTGAATTGTTGTCCGAGACAGTCCCTGTTCCTATTACTAGGGAACCCTCTTGGACATTGAGCTTCCATGGGCTATATCTGTGCAGGGGTTCAAGGTTATCTCCATGCATGATCCTTGTTAGGAGTATCAGTCTCAGAAAAGACCCCTGTGCCATATTTGTTGGTTCTGTTGCTCTCCTTGTATAGCTCCTATTTCCTCCAGGTCTTTTTATCTCCCCCTTCTTTCACAAGATTACCTGCATTCTGCCCAAAGTTTGGCTATTAGTCTCAGCATCTGCTTTGATACCCTGCTGGGTAGAGTCTTTCAGAGGCTCTCTGTGCTAGGTTCCTGTCCTGCTCCCTGTTTTTTTCCTTCTTCCAATGTCTCTCCTGTTTGCCTTTCTGAATGAGGATTGAGTATCTTAGCCAGGGTCCTCCTTCTTGGTTAGCTTCTTTAGGTGTACAGATTTTAGTGTTCTTACCCTATATTATACGTCACTGTTGTCAGAACAAAATAATAGCCTTCAGATTGGGAAAGGATCTTCACCAGCTCTATATCTGACATATGGCTAATGTCCAGAATATATAAAGAACTCTAGAAGTTAAAAAGCAAAATATCAAGTTATCCAATTAAAAAATGGGGTACAGAGCTAAACAGAGAATTCTCTGTAGAGGAATATAGAATGACAGAGAAATGCTTAAAGAAATGCTCAACATCCTTAGCTATCAGGGAAATGCAAATCAAAATGTCCCTGAGATTTCACCTTACACCCATAGAATGGCTAAGATCAAAAACTCAAGTGACAACACATGCTGGAGAGGATGTGGAGAAAGAGGAACCCTTCTCCATTGCTGGTGGGAATGTAAACTTGTACAACCACTCTGGAAATCAATTTGGCACTTTCTTAGACAATTAGGAATAGTGATCCCTCAAGAGCCAGCTATAACGCTCCTAGGCATATATCCAAAAGATGCTCAAGTACACAACAAGGACATTTGCTCAACCATGTTTTTAGCAGCTCTATCCATAATCGCCAGAATCTGGAAACAACCCAAGATGCCCCTCAATTGAGGAATGGATACAGAAATTGTGGTACATTTATACAATGGAATATAACTCAGCAATTAAAAGAAAGGAAATCATGTTTGCAGGCAAATGGTGGGAACTAGAAATGATCATCCTGAGTGAGGTATCTCAGAAGCAGAAGGACACACATGGCATATACTCACTTACAAGAAAAGTCATTTAAGAAAAAACATAAGAAGGAAAGTTTTATCTTCAAAGATTTATTTCTAGAACAAATCTTTTTGGGAAAAGGTTATATAGTAGAAAGCAGTGAGAAAGGCCCCTCTTCTGAACTAGTTGAATTCCCTTGGAGCTGGTCTCTCTCTCTATTTCCTTGGGAGGCCAGGCTGCTCTTGATGCTCATTGCCACAGAGGCCTTGACTGCCTTGCATTAGGCTTTCACAACTGACCAGATTCGTGTGGCTAAGACATGGGGCTGTGCTTTCTTTTCCTAGCACAGGGGCAAACACCACTGTCACAGCCGAGAGCCGTGACACACCAGAACACCTGGATCCCTTACTTTGAACTTCTAAGCCTCGAGAGATGAACATTCTTACATGTGTAGATATTTTTCTTTTAATTTTTTGTTGCTCTTGCTATTACTATTATCATTAAATTTTGTTTTGGGCTTTTGGCAGCTCATTTAAAGGGAGAAGAATTATAGTACTCCTCAGTGAAAATGGAGAGTTCCTGACAAAATTTATTTTGGGGAATCTGTTAATTTTCAAGTTATTCAAAACAAACATTTGGAACAAAATGTAATTTAAAAAAAATCTATACTGGTAGTATTGATTGTAAAACAAGCAAAATAACAAAATAAACTAGCCTGGTGAGAAATGAAACTTTGCTTTGAAATACCAATGACTACGGCAGTAACAATCACAGCTGCTGGTGACCATTGTGTTTTTGGCATTGGCTAAATGATTTATGTACTTACCTCATTTGATTTTTCGTACCTCACAGTGGTCCATATTATGATGGTAGATATATTATTATTCTCATTTTATAATTAAGAAATCCCGAGGTTTGGAAAAGTTTGGGTAATTTTGTAGCATCAGGCAACAATGGAATCTGCTTCACTTGAGGCTGATTTACTTTATGATGTTAACTATTAATTCTTATGACACCTTGATTTCCTTCAACCTTGAAGGTATTAAGGAACAAAAAGTGTGCCCATAACTTGACATTTACATTGAAGTTCATCAGTGTGAATTATACCCATTTTGAGGAGGATGATTTGTACATCTGATTAAGCCCTGTGTCTTTCCTTTGTGTTGCTTTAAGTCACACAGGGCAGTGACCTGCTGTGCATGACTGTGGAACAGAAGTGAGGAAATTGCTTTTTGTGATAATTAGAATCTCAGTGAAAACAGTGTCAAGGAAAAGGTTGTCCAAATTGCTCTACCAGTTCTTTTGATGCTAATCAGAGACCTTACACTAGATTTTCATTTCTACTGATACAGATGTGCATGCTGATAGAAAGCAGCTGTTCTTCCTCACTATGGCGCCTGGTTGAGTCATGACTGGGGGTGAGGCTAAGAGGAGGAAGAAGGGTATCCAGATCCTCCAGCCTTTTCTGCTGGGTCATGAGAAAACTTGAGTTGTTCATCTTCTGCTGCTAAAACCCATAGACCATCTGGGTATTCTAGCTGTGTCTTGTATTCAACATTCCCTTTCTAGTGAAGGGCGTCTCTTAATTAAACTTTACTTATGGCTGGGAAAAAATACCTAACAAAAGAAACTTAAGTCAAAAAGTTTATTCTGGCTTACAGTTTCAAGGAGATACGGTTTGTCCTGTTGGAGAAGGCATGAGCATGACCAAAGGAGTATGAACAGAAAGTAGCATTGCATAGGCAGGAGAGAGAGAGAGAAAGAGAGAGAATGAGAGAGGAGGGGAGGGGAAAGGAGAGGAGAGGAAAATTGGGCTATAAAGCCTCAAGCCTTACCTCCAGTGACCCGATTTCTTCAGTGAGGCTCTGCCTCTAAAATTTCCTCAACTTTTCTAAACAGCACAAACCAGCTGGAGTGGGGGTGGGGGAAAAGCTTTCCAACATGTGGGCCCCTGGTGACAATTCTCAAAACACTATGGGGCAACAAGTGACTTTTTACACTTGTCTTTACTCTGTGACCTATGGTTTTAAAAAAAAAAGATTTTACAGGTTTTTTGTTTTGTTTTGTTTTTTTACAGGCACACACACACACACACACACATGACAATAAAACTTTGGTGAAAAAATACTCATTCTACTAGCCGTAACCAAGTCTACTATGTCTTATTCTATGGTATATTAATTAATTAATTATTATTTATTGCAATTTATTCACTTTGTATCCCTGCTGTATCCCCTCTCTTCTCCTCCTAGTCTCACCCATACTCCCTATTCTTTACCTATACCACTCCCCTAGTCCAGTGATAGGGGAGGTCCTCCCCTATCTGACCCTAGACTATCAGGTCTCATCAGGCTAGCTGTGTCATCTTCCTCTGTGGCCTAGAAAGGCTGTACTCCCTCCCCAGGGGGAGATGATCAAACAGCCGGCCACTGAGTTCATATTAGAGACAGCAAAGACATTTGCTCAACTATGTTCACAACAGCTTTGTTTGTTATAGCCAGAATCTGGAAACAACCCAGATGCACTCAACTGAGGAATGGAGACAGAAATGGTACATCTACACAATGGAGTACTACTCATTAAAAACAAGGAAATCATGAAATTTGCAGACAAATGGATAGAACTAGAATAGACCATCCTGAGCAAGGTAACCCAAAAGAAGAAAGACACATATGCTATATACTCAATTATAAGTGGATAAACATTCTATAGTATTTTTTAACATAAAAATGTTGGCACTGAACTGATCACCTGCATTTAATATCTTCTAATGCAAACAACCCACAATTTAAAAATAGTGATTGATAAGAAGTATCTATATTGAATATTGGAACATGCAGTGGATCCCTTTGTCCCTAAGTCCAGTCTAGATGTATGCCAGCACACAGAAATGCACCAATGAAGCCAAGTGTCATTGTTTTCTTTTTAAGGCTAACTCATACCCGTCTCTGAGTTTTTGGTTTTCTTCTACGTTGAATTAGAAGGAAGTCACTTGAATGACTCTTGAGTCTATATGTTCCATCAAAAGCACTTTCTCACAAGGGAAGAGATCCTGGTGTTGTTTTAAAGTGATGGTTAAGGGTTTCTGTCTTTGCCTATAACACAGGTTAATCTTCGTCACCTTGAACAAATTACAGTCACCTAGCAAGAAGGAGCCTCAACTGAGGATTGCCTTGGTCAGATTGGTCTCTGGGGAATTTTCTTACTTGCTAATTGTCTAAGAAGGCATGGACCACTGTGAGTGGTGTCACCCTCCAGAAGAAGCTGGCCTAGGCTGCATGAGAAAGGTAGTTGAGGAAGCCAGGAAAGCAAGCTGGTCCACAGCCATCCTCTTCTCCCGTTCTTCCTACTGATTTCCGCCTTGAGCTCCTGACCGGACTTTCCTCAGTGGTGGACTGTGATGTGAAATATGTAAGATGGATAAACCCCTTTCTTCCCAATGGTGTTCTTGGTCAGTGTTAGCATCAGAAAGCAACCTAGGATAGCTGTTTCAATGCTGCAGGGTAGGAACAGGGTCAAGAAGGCTCACTGTGGTGCTGTAAGGCATGTATTATAATTAGCCCTCAATGATATACATTCTTTGGAGCTTTATAACAAGTAACAATGATAACAGAAAACAGGTTCTTATATTTTTTCCCTTTCCAAAATACTTACTAGAGGGAAAGCACTTCTTAATAACAAGGGCAAAGGGCTTCCGTGTGTCAGGGTGGCGTGAGTTGTATTAGGTTATATATTCTTCACCCTGCCTTCCAGACTTTAAGTTCATTAAAGCTATTGAATGGGTTCCAGGATGAGGAAGATTAAGCTGTAATTGACTATATTTCATGGGTCACCTCTCCCTTTTCTGTAAGATCATTCCTTGGGGGTGAGTCACAAAGGCAGTAAAATCACCACAGAAAATCCTGTATCCTAGGACAGCTCTGGGAGCCAGTATTCAATCCTTTGATGGTGCTATCAAATGGGTTTGCTATTCCTTCCCACTTCTTCCTGCCTAGGAATTCAGTACTTTATTCATCCTGAGGAAGTTTTGGTACTAGCTAACCTCACTGGAAGATGTGTTTTGAGAAGTTGCCTTCTAAATTTCTGTGTTGCCAACAGAGTTTGTGTTTTATAGTTCATGGACTCTTTCCCCCTCCCCAGCTCTCTGCTGTGTTACTCCTGGGACTTTCAAAAACAGCACTTCTCAGGTTTGAATATGGGGTTCCTGACTCAAAAGGCTTGGGGTGTGGGTTTCTGCATTTCAAATAAGTGTTGCTGTTGCCCCAAGTCCTTGGCTATTCTTCGAGTAGAGATTATCTCCAACTTTCTGGGTTTGCGTGGAGGTATTAAGAGGTCCTTATCTCTTTGTTTAAGGATACCTGGTATGTGAACATGAATGTTAGAGTTTATCTATATCAAGGAATCAGGAATCATGGTTCCTTCTAGGACAGCAGTTCTGAACCTTTGAGTTGCAACTGCTTTGGGGGGTCACACATGTCAGATCACCCTGCATATTAGATATTTATATTATGATCCATAACAGTAGAAAAGTTATAATTATGAAGTTGCAATGGAATAATTTTATGATTGGGAGTCACCATCCATACTTCATCTTATATTTTAGATGTCTGTGTTGGGAATAAATGTTACTGTTTCCTGTCAATGGCCTTTTTCACACATCCTCAGTAGAGAACAGATTCACTGGGAACTTGATTCTTGTCTTGAAATTATAGAAGTAGGGAATGGCCAAGGACAAAAAGTTGGGAAAACTGTCAGGGTGGGAGGAATTCTTGACAGGAGTATATCTTCTAACCAGAAACAAAACAAGATGAAGTAAAACCTATGCTTTGTTCCCACTGTTTGGGGTATGTCCTAAATATCTGCAGGTGATGGAAAGTACCTTTGTTTTCTCTTTAGTCTGTGAGGTCTACATGAAAACATCCCTGATATGCTTTGTTCTTTGCGGATGCCTACAGGCTTTCCTAAGTGGTTTCTGTCATAAGTGGGACTATATTCCATACCAGCATGATCACCATACAAGGACGTATGTTGTTGACATACTTTTGACTTTCTGTAGCTATTGGGTCTGGACGTTGTCTTATTGTTCCTCCTTAGTTCACTTGAAACCATGAGCTCAAGTAGCAAAAGGGATTTCCCAAGGTTAGAAAGCCAAGAACCCAGTCTGCAGATATGTAGGATAGAGAGAACTTATTTCACTGCTTGGAATCCCTTCACCTAGCAGTGCCGCATCTGCAGGACTGTCTGCTGGCCGGCGTCTCTCATAACATCCTACACAGGCCTTTTGTTCTTACTCTACCCGCTCTCCTCCTTTCTACTGTACAAATGTCTTTGACCTTGTGACAGAGGCCCATGCTTTTGTATTGCTCCGAGAGACTGAAGGGTGTCCTTTCCCATTTCCTACGTCCTGACAGTATGTTGATTCTGTGTTTGCACCAAGGCCCTAGTTCATGTTGACCTTCTCCTTGAACCCAGGATTCCAAGCTGTGAGGAAGAATGCTCCATTCCTAGCTCTGTTCATAAAGGGTGTACAACATGGGCATGATATGCGTGCCTTTGTCCCTCAGCTCTCCATTTGGAAGAAGGGAGTCTGCCCTTCAGCTTTTGTGGCTTCACAATATCTGAATTCCACATTGATCAGTCTCTCCTTTCTCAGAATAGTTGCTCTTCAGAATGTAGAAAAGGTGTCTGCTAGACAAAAAGCTTAGATGGAAGCTGTGTCAAAACTCAGTCAAGTTTTAAGCATGATGTTAATCTCCATAGACCTTCATTTTCCTTTTAGAAAAATATGAGATTATTACTTTTTATTTTAAAAAATTTTTATTCATTAAATTTGATGGTTTCTTTTACTTCTTAAATTTCATTTATTTATTTACATCCTGATTATATGCCCCTCTCTCCTTTCCTCCTGTTCCCTCCTCCCTCTTCCCCATATTCCCTTCCCCTACTCCTCAGATAAACTGAGCCCTCCCCCAACAACCCACACCAGCACATCAATTCTCATCAGGACTGAGTACATCTCCCCTGTGGCCTGGTGAGGCAGCTCCACCAGGGGAAAGTGATTGAAAAGCAGGCAACATAGTCCATGTCAGAGACAGCCCCCTTTCCCCTTTCTATGTGACCCACATGAAGATCAAGCTGTCCATCGGCTATGTATATGTAGGGGTCCTAGGTTGAGTCCATGGTTGGTGCATCAGTCTCTGGAAGCCCCTCTTACCCCCAGGGCCAAAATTAGTTGACTCTGTTGGAAGAGATAAAATGTACAGTAAAACTATGTAATATGTTTAAGAAAAATTTTAAATGTAGGCAAGGCCCATGATACCTCAAGAGTGTGATTGCTGAACAATGATGTGGATAAGCTAAATATCAGAAATATCCCTAGACTATAGAGAAAGGAAAAAATAGTCTCTCCAAGAGATGAGCCCCCTAATTGGTTATCCATTGTACTGCTAAGTGGTCCAGCCTTGAAATCATATACACACAAACAACAGGAAACAATCCAGCGGGTTGTATTTAAATATTCATTCATTTCTCTCCCCTATATTTTTGTATATGTGGAAAAGAAGACCATTAATTTGTAGAGGTTGTGGGGTGACATGGTAAGGCTGGAAAGAAAAAAAAAGAAAGGAGGGTCTGAGGTAATTATCTTTGAATTGAAATGAAAAAGATAAACTTCAAAAGGAAGTAAAACTATACTGTCATGTCAATATAAAGTAGATGCATGTTAAAAATGTTATTTCACTATTTCTGAGGGGACTGATAGCTAACCAGTTGCCGTAGCCCAAAGAACAGCAAAATTTGTCGATCAAGAATGTACAGATATACATAAAACTTTTTCCCAGCATGGGGGAAGGCTGTTGACTGAATCTCCATCAGGTGGAGTTGGTTTGCATGGCTGTAGATAACAAATACTGTGCATTGCCTCTATATCTGCAACATACCGTGGTGTAAAATAACTCACAGACTACATGGGATGTGTGTCTCTTGTGGCAGAGAACCTAAGCAAAAATTTTACTTGCTTTTTACCTTTTAAGATTTTGTTTGGTTTTAGCTTATATCATGACTCAAAATTCTCTGCACAAAATACATCTTATGGCCAACTCTAATACCAGTAGGTTGGCACATGTAGGAATCCCAGGGAAGAGAAAGGACAGGAGTACTCACATTAGCCACTGACAAAAAATAGCGTCTACCATATCTTACATTTATTTTATTCATTTAAATCAGGATTATTTTAAATTCTTAACTAGGTTTGTTATGAAGTTGGCCAAAGAAAGAGGAGAGGATTCAAATGATGGTTGTAGCTTTGTATCAAGGTTACTACATGATTTATTGCTTCATTTTATGTTTCTTTCATGATATTACCAGCTCTGATTTATGTCCAGTGTAAGGGAGGAAAGATACTTTCTTTTTATAAATAATGGCTGTAGCTACTGTCTCAAAAGACAGACTAACAAGAGAAAAATGTACAGATTTACTTGATATGTATTTTACATAACACAGGACCTTTCATGAGAAAGTGAAGAGCTAAAAGAATGACTTTAAAAAACTGCTTTCAGGTTGATGAAGGGAGGAAATTGTGGAACCCAGCAGGATAAATGGCTGAATGGTACAATAAACTGGGAACAAGCCATGTCTTGAGATTTTTTTTTCCCTTCTGGATCTATGTATCTCATGATATGACTGCACCTTTCTTCTGTTAAGTAGAAGGTATCTTTCATAGCCTGCTCTAATGTCAGGCACAAAGTTCATTCCATATCTTGTGGCCAGTCTTGTGAAGCCAGAAAATTATTTCTGTACATGCCCAAGACAAGAATCATTGCCCCAAAGCTCTGCTGTATCTGTCTTTCCTTACTCGTAACTGCTGGTAACTACTGAGCATTTCCTGGCTCCATTGTTTTACCCCTTCTAGAATACTGTACAGTTGGAGTCTTATTGTTCTACCACTCAAATTGGCTTTTTTTTTTACTCAGTAATGTGTATTGAGCTTTCCTCTGTGCCGTCATGGCTTGAAGGGTCTTTTCTTAGATGCTTCATCATATTAAATTGTCGAGATGATTATAGTTTAATTACTTACCTACTGCAGGACATCTTTAATATTTTAATCTATTTTTTGCATGTGGGCATATATGTTGTGTATATGTGTGCACACAAGTCATAATGTACACGTGGAGGTGGAAGGACAACTAGTGGGTGTTGGTTCCCTCCTTCCATGTGGGTCCTGAGAACCGAGCTCAGGGTATCAGACTTGGCAGCAAAAGCCTTGCTGGTCAGCCACCATCTCACTAGCCTGTGAGATATTGTGCTGTATCTCATGCTTTGTCTTTTGTGAATATAGGTTCTATAAAATATGTGTTCAGGGTTTTGTGTACATCTGAGTCTTCAGTTCGTGTAGATACCAAGATGTATAATTGCTTCATCATACGATAAAGCATAAATCTAGTTTTGAAGAAATCTGCCAAGGTATCTTCCAAAATGGCTGCCACCCTCTGCCTTCCCATCAGTGTGTGGTGCCGCTACTGTTCCAGATCTTTTCCAGTATTTGGTGCTGTCAGCATTTGGATTTGGCCATTCAAAGATGTACAATGGTCAACATTGCGTCGATATAACCAAGCCTGTGTAATTCTTTGATCCAATAGAATTCAGCTCTAGGAAATCAGAGCCATTCTTAATATGATTATTGAGGACAAGATAACATACTGATTTGGATGCCAGAATTTCATTAAATCTGCAAGGGATGAGTAGTTTTGCCCCACGTAAGAAACAACACATGCTTTGGTCTGGTAAACCAAAGTTTAGCAATGTTTAGTCTAAACTAGAAAACACTCAATCAGAATTTATCTGAAGGAAAAAAATCCTTATCTTCAGTGCTTGGTTCTGATCACAATTTCTGGACTTTACTGAGGTAGATATGTGGGTGAGTAAGTGTGTGTGTGTGTGTGTGTGTGTGTGTGTGTGTGTGTGTGTGAGAGAGAGAGAGAGAGAGAGAGAGAGAGAGAGAGATGTCAGTGGTGGGGAATACTGGATTCCTTAACATGTAATGTTTTTCTTTCTGATGGCACCTTGTGTAGCCAGCTTTCAGATGGAAGGGCATCTACCAGAGTAGATTCTGGGGAAACATTCCAAGAATTGGAAGCTGCCAAATCTTGGTTGACTAGAAATGGCACAGCTGGTTAGGTACCCTGATCATTTTCCTTATGATAGAAGGAAACTGTAAACTTGGGAACAAAGCAGTAGAGGGGGGGGGCTAAGCCTTCTGACTTCACAGTCATGGACTGGAATTCTGTTCATAACATAGATACTGTAATTACGGGCAAGACAGTTTGAGTCAGCCAATAACTGGCCTTATGTTCCTGAAGAGTGGCCTGCAGCTGTTTCAATGTCTTCAAGCTCCATGCCATGTTGGTTTTTGCTGAGTCTCCCTATCTGTCATCTCCACTTCTCTACCCTACCTAGACCCTGGCCTTGGGTTTCAGACTATCCTTGTGTCTACTCTCTTATAACCCATTGTCTTTTTGATATCTAGTACACAAATTCATAGAAATAAGTAGGCACATTGAGAGGCTGGAAACCTCTTATAAAAGGAGGTCACCTTACATGAGGTTGGCATGAGCTTGTTGCTGAGTTTCTCCTCTGTTCACCCCTACCATGGGGACAACTGTTGTTTCTGGAGTCATTTTTTCCTTGGTGCCATTGTTCTAGATGGCTGTCTCATTTTAAGCCCCTTGGATGGAGTCCTTCATTAAGCCACCATTTGAAGATAGCAGTTTCCCAGTGTTCTGTTTGCTTCAGGTCATAAAGCTCAATAAAAGGGGACTGGGTGAAATGGACAGATGGCTCAATAATTAAGAACACCTGTTGCTTTCCCAGAGGACCTGGGTTTGACTCTCAGCACCCACCTGGACGCTTTCAACCACCTGTAACTCCAGTTCCAGCGCATATGATGTCTTCTCCTGACCTCTGTGTATACTGTATTTACATAAATGAAGTCATATGATATATAATAAATTTTCAGCCATTTTGTATAATTTCTTCATACTCTTAAGTTTTTATGAATGCTGACACCTTGTTGACCGTTTACTACTGGGTAGTAGTCCATGGTATTGGCATATTATTTTGTTTAATCACTTACTCACTCATTAAAGAACATTTGGATTGTTTTTAGTATGAAGTTAATCACAGTCAAGACAGCTAAAAATGTTTGTGTACAAGCTCCGGTGTGAAAAAAGGCCAGTAGCTGAGGCATTTTACACCAAGTGCAATCTTTAACAAAACAGGTCACAAGAGGCTTCAGCTGCAAGCTGAATGTCAAAACTTTCACCTATCCCTATGCCTGTAACATCGACTCTGTGTTTGTCTTTTTTCAGAGTTGACATCTTTGCAGATTCAGTCCTGTGACAGCGGGTCCTTTTTTTGTTTTTTGTGGGTTTTTTGTTTTGCTTTGTTTTTGTTTTTGCTCTTTGTTTAGCCAGCAGGATGGCCAGTCTTTGAGGCTAAATCCATTAAAAGGGTGCATATTACTACTTTCTTTCTTGTTTATTACTGAGTAATAGTTCATGAAACAAATAAGAAAAGGAAAGATGGTCTTCCAAATTGTGTTGATAGATACAGCTGTCTGCATGATATAAACTGAGAACAGTGAGATGGGCTCGAATTCAATTATACATCCAAGTAATTAATGATTGGTGCACATAGTGCTTCAGCCAAGAATGTGTCTCTGAGTATAAAAATGTACTCTAAGAGGAGTGCAGAAGCAGAGAATAAGCGCTGGTTTGCTGCTCACTTACCCAGGCCATCTCTAAATCTGTTTCTTGGAACATGGCAGAAAGACAAGATAAAATGGCACATCTAACAAATAGGCTCTTAATTCATCTCTGCTCTCTTCTCAGCTCAGAAAAAGTTCTTGTGAAAAGACTGTACTTCAAGCTGGGAATCTCCAATAAGTGTAATTTGTTTAGAGAAGAGTCAGCCAGACGGGGATTTTCCTTAAAAGCTGTCAAAGCTGTTGGAAGCTGAGAGTCCTGGGTCTTAGTGCAAAATTCAGTGTGAGGGAGTTCATTTCCACCCAGCAAAGTCTATGGGACGTGTTTGTTTTAACATAATGGAACGGTTTAACATGTGGAACTGTCTTGGGAGCCAGACAGTCTTAGTGACAGGCTTCCTTGTGGGGGTTAAAACTTCAGTGTTAGTCTCAGAGAAACTACAAGTTGGGAAATGGGACCAAGGTGTAAACACACAGCACTCCCTTGCTTTCCTGCTTTCTCCCTTCTTCGTGTCGTTTCTACAGCAGAGTATCTGGAAACAAGGAGGCATGCTGCCCCACTGTCAAGCGTTTTCACAGAATTGGGTCTGAAGGGCTCTGTAGGGCAAAGCAGGCGAAGAGTCTGTGTTCCTGGCAATTGCAATGAAAACAACAAACAACTGCTGTAGGATCTGTGTGTCATCCGGAAGCTTTGGATTTCTCCCCAGAGTACAATTTAGATTTGTGTGAAATTAGTCTGACACACACTGAACTCTTCCGGGCCTTGTTTTGAGTACAGTTTATCACTGTGCAGTTTCCAGAACTTGAGGTTCTTGCATGCTTTTTGGAAACATAACCGAAATTTTACACTAAGCAATTGTATCTTGTAAAACAAGTGTCTGTGCTTTTCACTTTCTTAATTTTAAGGCATCTCTACTCTTCTCTGCTTTGGTTCTTTGGGGTTCAGTTAAGTGTCCAATTTTGAGAAAAGGACATCAAATATTGAGGCATTTTAGAAGTCTTTGTATTTCATAAGAATTACTATCTTATTAGAATGAATTCAGGATTTGTAAATTTAACTCATCTCTGTTTTTCTCTACATATAAAATGCAGTGAGTAAGAATACAGAATATTACTATATGTCTATTGTTGCTTTTTCAGGTATAGTTAGACTCAGAAATTGGAAATGCATGGGTGGACACACTA
This sequence comes from Pachyuromys duprasi, assembly GCA_028658305.1. Lineage (NCBI taxonomy): Eukaryota > Metazoa > Chordata > Mammalia > Rodentia > Muridae > Pachyuromys > Pachyuromys duprasi. Next base: position 77,996,435 of record CM053763.1, on the reverse strand, counting down.
CAGTGTAAGCAGCATGTATGGCAATCGAGGTTTCTATACAGATATGCAGACTTTGTTTCTCTGTCACCGAATCTGATAGGGAGCCAAGTGTGGGACCTAACACCTGAATCCTGGCATTCAGAAGTACAAAGGCAGGAGGATTTCTGTGAGTCTGAGACCAGTCTCCATAATGAGTTCTAAATCAGCTTGTGTTTAGGATGTTGTCTCTGACACTTTCCAGCTCCAAAATATATGTGATAGGAATGAATGTGCACTTTATGATGTCACAGTTAAAAAAGAAGGGCTTTAATGTATTTCTAAAGACATCACTGTAAATGACAGGTCTTAAAGAGGCTTGCTAGCAATTAAACTGTATTTGTGAGCTTTAAAACAGTGCTACTTCATAAACTACTCTGCCATGGGTGATATTTTTGCATCAGATTGTAATGGAAAGCTTTTGTTTTGTTGACTATGACTTTTCAGTATTTTCTTTTTTTCCTTTTTTATTTATTAATTTTATATTAATTACAGTTTATTTACTTTGTATCCCAGCTGTAGCCCCCTCCCTCATTCCCTCCCAATCCCACCCTCCCTCCCTCATTTCCTTCCTGCCCCTCTCTAAGTCCACTGATGGGGGAGGTCCTCCTCCCTTTCCATTTGAGCCTAGCTTATCAGGTCTCTTCAGAACTGGCTACAATGTCCTCTTCTGTGGCCTAGCAAGGCTGCTCCTCCCTCAGGGGGTGGGAAGAGGTCAAAGAGCCAGCCATTGAGTTCAAGTCTGAGACAGTCCCTGTTCCCCTAACTAGGGAACCCACTTGGATACTGAACTGCAATGGGTTATATCTGGGCAGGGGTTCTAGGTTATATCCATTTATGGTCCTTGGTTGGAGAAACAGTCTCAGAAAAGACTACTGGGCACAGATATATTTGGTCCTTGTGGCACTCCTATCCTCTCCATGTCATACTAACTCCCCTTCAGTATTTTCAAGTTAACCTATTTACTGACTTGATGTTTAATGCTTTCTGTATGGCAGTTTTACCAATTTTCAAGATATCAGTAGAATATTAGGAATACAGGAACTGTGAGTCTTACTGCTTTGCCAATTATTGCAAAGCTTTAGAAAATTTTCCAGGTGTGGCTTCCATCCACTCACAAATATGAGGGTGCTGCCAGGCTGGTTCTTCTCTGCATAGAGTATGGCCCACCTACAGATGAAGAGAAATTAGCACTTTCTTGCATTCTTTGGTCAGAGCTTAAATTTAACTTCATATAAACCACAACTTTAATGGGGTCCCTAACATGACTCAGGGCCAAGGGAGCCTGCATCCAAGCCTGGTTTGATTTCTGAGAGCCACAGAGTAGAAAGAGACCATCAACTCCTACAATTGCCCTCTGGCTCTTACATGTATATAGTGGTATACACACATCAATACATACTTGAGAAATTAAATTTTAAAAAATAGAACTATGCACTGAAAGAATTCCTGTATATGTATATTTTTCAAAGCTGGTGTCTTAGTCAGTGTTTCATTACTGTGAAGAGACACATGACCACAACTCTTATTTAAAAGAAAGCATGTAATTGGTGCTGGCTTACATATTCAGAGGTTTATACCATTGTCATCATGGCAGGAAACATGTTGGCATGAAGGAGTAAAGAGTTCCACAACTACATCTACGGACAGTGGGAAGAGAGTAAGAAGTTGCTGGGCCTGGCTTGGGCTTCTGAGACTCCGAAGCCCATGCTCAGTGACACACTTCCTCCTACTAGACTACATCCACTCCAGCAATAGTGCCATTCCCTAAGCACTCAAATATAGAAGTTGATGAGGACCATTTTTATTCAAACAAGCATAGTTGAAAATATGATTTTTTGAAAAATAAAAAATGGAAGAAAGTATGTAGCTTATAAGAAGCAGGATTTCCTGAGGCTGTATAACTGTGAAAGCATATGATGTTAGCCAGCAGGGGGAGGCTGTCACAACTAAGATTTGAAAACATTTCATATTAATGTATGTTTTTACCTTTTACCTTTTGATCTAACACAATTCACTGAAATTAGCACTGTCTAAAACACTGAAAGAATAAACATCACTCAGCTTTCTTTTTTTCTCCATTTTTTTTGTGGCAAGGGACAAGTTGTTTAGTTCTGTTTTATGGAGACAGGGTCTCTTATAATTTACTGTGTAGTTGACCCTGACCTTGAACTCTTGACCCTTTGGCCTCTGCTTCTAGGTGCTGGTAATACAATTCTGTGCTACTGGACTCTTCAGATAGTCAGCTTTCTAGATCCTAAAACATATGAGTTATATAATAGACATTGGAACAAATGCTTTACTAATTGTTTTATTAGTAATAACTATAATTTACTAGGTCTAGGTTTCAGAATCTGAATTAGTTATCATTAATACAAGATGAAATGAACGGTCTGAATGGCCACCTATAGTTGGAAAACTGAGACTCAAGGATAATCTACTTAACACAACAAAACTAAAAAAAGGGAGAGCCAAGATTTGAAACTATAGTCCATCTGGGTATGAAATGCATATTTTCAGTCAGTGTCACTGTGAATATTTATACATATACTCCTAGCATTCAGAAAGTGGAGGATGGGAGAATAATTACAAGTTTGAGGCCAATATGGTCTACGTAATGAATTCCAGATCAGCTTGAATTATGTAGTGTGACCTTATCTTAAACAGTAAAAACAAAGGCACCCCGACCAAAAATTAAATCAATTATGTTGAATGTATATGAATATATGGAACATGATATGTAATATAATCAGTTTTTATATACACATACACCAAAACCATTAATGTATTGATTACATTAATGACTTTCAAAGCTTTCCTGCGACACACTCCCTCCCCCATGTGTATGTATGTACATGTATGTACATGCATGTACATTCTCACGACCCAGGGTAGGCCACTGGCTGCCCTGTTCTTTCACTCTGTGCACCTTGAGACAGGGTGTCTAACCTGGAGCTAAGCTTCTGACCAGTAAGCCCCACTGACCTCCCCATATCTGTCCTATGCTGTAGTTACAGGCATGTCCCCAGCCACGCCTATCTTTTAATGAGTGCTGGGTACTTATGTTTGTGTGGCATGTCCTCTTACCTGCCGAGCATCTCCCCAACCCCGACTGACCATTTTTAATGAGCCACTTTTCTGATATAACCATTTCTAGGCAAACACCTATGTGCTTCCTAGCAGTACAGACTACTTGCATTTTACAAAATCTTGCACAAAGAGATTCACACAGCATGTGCCATCTTCTTGCTGCCTTTACTCAGGGTAACTGTTTCAGGCATCATCCTAGTGTTAACATGAATCAGTGGTTCACATCTTATATATGGAATCTTAATTTACTGTTGGTGGACATCTGGGTTGTTTTTACTTTGGTACTATAATAAATAAAATTATTATAAAAATCATATATAAATCTTTGTTTGGATATAAATGTTCATGTCTGTAAACTCCTAAAAGTAGAAAGAATGAATCTTATAGCAACTGCATGTTTGTTTAACATTTTAAGAAATTCCCAGGCTAGGGATATGGCTCAGTGCTAGAACACTTCCTTAGCATGCCTAATGGTCTTGGTGAAATACCCAGAAGGGTCAAATAAACAAATGAATAAACAAGCAACCCAAACAAGACACAGAACCAGCTGCTAAGCTTCACCCCCCTAAATGCCCATTACAAGTCCTGGTGAACTACAGTTGCCCCATGTCACTGTCAGTGCTTGGCACTGCCAGAGTTTTCCATCTTAGCCATTGTAATCAGTAATCAGGGATCTCTGACTATGTGTGACTTTGATTTGTGTTTCTGTGACACCTAATAATGCCGTCTTCCATGTGCACCTCTGCCTTTGAGAAAATGTTCTTGAATTTTCAGTGCTTGAGATATGAATCTTTCATCAGACATGTGATTTCAAAATATTTTCATGCAGTCTGTCTGTAGATTGTCTTAAATTTTCTCTGTTTACTTTTGCAGGGCTGGGGTCAAACCCAGGCTCTCCCCCTCCCCCCCCCATGCAATAGGCCTGCACTCTGCCAGTAAGCCTGCCTCTCCCGCCTCCTTCTATTTTCTTGCCCCTATCTCTTTTTTAATTATTTATTTTTAAGTAAATTATAGTTTATTTTCTTTGTATCCCAGTTGTAGCCCCCTCCCCCACCACCTCCCAATCCCACCCTTACTCCCTCATCTCCTCCCATGCAACTCTCTAAGTCCACTGATAGGGGAAGTCCTCCTTCCCCTCCATCTGACCCTAGCCTATCAGGTCTCATCAGGACTGGCAGCATTGTCTTCTGTGGCCTGGTAAAGGTGCTCCCCCATCAGGGGGAGGTGATCAAAAAGCAGCCCCTGAGTTCATGTCAGAGACAGTCCCTGTTCCCTTTACTAGGGATCCCACTTGGAGACTGAGCTGCCATGGATTATATCTGTGCAGGGGTTCTGGGTTATCTCTATGCATGTTTGTTTGGAGTAGCAGTCTTGGAAAAGACCCCTGGGCCCAGATTTTAGGTTCTGTTATTCTTGTGGAGCTCCAGACCCTTCCAGATCTTTCTATCTCCCCCTTCTTTCATAAGATTCCCTGAACTCTGCCCAAAGTTTGGCTATGAGTCTCAGCATCTGCTTTGATACCCTGCTGGGTAGAGTCTTTTAAAGGCCCTCTGTAGTAGGCTCCTGTCCTGTTCCCTGTTTTCTCCTTCTTCCGATGTCTGTTCCTTTTGCCTTTCAAGAGAGGATTGATCATCTTACCCAGGGTTCTCCTTCTTGCTTAGCTTCTTTAGGTGTACAGATTTTAGTGTGTTTATCCTATATTATATGTCTAATATCCACTTATAAGTATGTATATACCATGTGTGTCTTTCTGCTTCTGTCCAATATACAAAATATGCTCAAGTATACAACAAGGACATTTGCTCAACCTTGTTGGTAGCACCTTTATTTGCAATAGCCAGAATCTGGAAGCAACTCACCTGTCCCTCAACTGAGGAGTGGATACAGAAATTGTAGTACATTTACACAATGGAATACTACTCAGCAATTAAGAACAAGGAAATCATGAAATTTGCAGGCAAATAGTGGGAACTGGAAAAGATCATCCTGAGTGAGCTATCCCAGCAGCAGAAAGGCACATATTGCCCCTATCTCTTGAGGAGCTGAAATTGTTAATTTTGGTGGTCCATACTTCAACTTTTCTAAAAAATATTGCCTGTGCTTTTTGTGTTTGTCCTCAGTTTTATCTGCAAAAAAGGTTATTGTTGTCCAACTTGTATACAAGTTGTACAATGGAACATTATTGTAACATTATTTGGAAATAGCGTCTTTAGAGATGTAATGAAGGACATCAGGTTATTAGGGTGACCCTAAACTAATACAACTTTGAAGGTGCCTTTTTTGATCTATTTTGTTTTATTGTGGTTTTCTTCTATCTCTTTCACTCTGCTCCACCCCAAAACTTTCCAGTACCCCAACCCTAGGTAGGAGAGAAAGAAGGTTATTGGAGAGAGGGGTTGTAGTTCTCTTTAGCTACTTCCTGCTGGTTACAATTCCTTGGGGCAAGGATCTCCTTCATTTTAGGAGATCCCCAAGTTCTTGTCATCCAACTGCATCAAAGCAATTGGAAGC
>CM053763.1:77926657-77990319 GCA_028658305.1 Pachyuromys duprasi | reverse complement strand
TGCCTCACAATGCATGAAGAGATGCATGCCAATAATGAAAGGGCTTCAGGCTGCAAGTGCAAGCTCTTGGTCTTTGGTCTGCTCCTGGGCTTTCTTCTTCTACTTTGGATGATACACATGAAGGCCCTTGCTACATATGGGCCTCACGATATTGAGTTACCCACCGTAACTGTAAGGAAGAAGCTTTTCTTCTTTATAAATTATCCACTCTCAAGCATTCCATTGTAGATGCAGAAAAATGCACTACTATACCTATATCAATCAAACAATCAATCTACATATCTGTAAAGCACCAAGGAGATGGAGGAGGAATGCAGGCATTCCAAACAGACAAGTAGAACAGAAAACGCTCAGGTGCTAAAACTAAAGACGGAGAGAAAGGGCTCCTAGCTGCACACAAAATTAAGAAATCTGATAAAAAGTTGGCTGTTCCTCATGCCTGTGATTATTGCAGTAATGATGACCCCGGATCATGTATGTGCACATCCACATTTGCATCCACATATATATCATCTACACACATATTCACATATGCATTTACATCATATAGAGATACACATATTCTTATACACAATTCTATATCATTTTGTATCATCTTAGTGTGAAACCGTTCACATACTACCTGGTGCATTTTGAATTGTATTAGAAGACCCCCTAAAGCATATTTGTTGGGTGAAAAATAAAACTGGTAAAATATCCCAGAACCATGGTCAGAAGAAGCTGATCAGGGTACCAGTACTGTAGATGGTGCTTCAAGTGGATGCTGACTTTACGGTGTAAGGATTAGAGAACAAAACTATTCTGTTCCACATACAAGGCCAAGACAGAAGAGAAGATAGTAGAACTTCTGCTGCCTCTAATTGATGTTTACACAGCACCTTTTATCAAAGATCCTGAAAAGCACTGACAAGCTTTAATTTTTATCTCTGTGTAGCAGTGAATAGTAAGGATTCAGTATGCTTGTTTAAAAGTCACACTTATTAATAGTGGCTCCTCAGCAGTTAAAAAAGTAATGTTCACAGCTGTACTTAAAGTAATTTAGTCTGTTCTGCCTTGAAGCCATTGAGGGCCAGCTCCTCTCATGACTGAAACCATTTCTATATTCATTCTGACACAGGGGTGCTGGGCACACTCCTCTGCCTGCAATCTGCTAGGGTCTCATCAGCCTGTGGAGTCACAAGGAAATCACATCAAAGAAATTCACATATTTTTTCTGTCTTGCATACCCACTTAGGTATTAACACTGCCTTCCTGCATTCAAATAAGTTCTTTACTCAAAAATTTCAGCCATTCTCAGGGGTGCCATGTGTGTATGTCTGATGGAAGCCATTCTCATGGTTTTCCTAGCTGAATCTACCCTGATGCTGGAAACATCCTGATACCATGACTAGTACCTTGTCCTCTTGGGAAACATTACTGTTCTTGCCTAACCTGGAATCCTGCTATGTTTTCTTAGAGTCTTTAAGCTGAATCCATCATTGTCCTATTCACATATGAGAAGTCTTCCTCCCCTGCATATACTGGTACCTTGAGAAAATACTCTTACATCCTCTACCAGCTACTCCTCTCCTTTGGGCCTAAGGCTTGTGTAAGACACCACTAGAGAGTATGGTGTTTTCTTCATACTCATACCTATCCCTGGAGCTTTAAAAAAACTATATTGATCAGCTTAGAGAAACAGGTGTTTGCAGGTTGCCCTCCTCTGCCAGTACATACTATCCTCAACAGGTATGGAATGAACTAAGAGCCATATAACACATCATCATCCATAGACATGAGAACCCTATGCTTGTTGGAGAACATTTTTGATTCAGAGAAAAGTGAAGCAGACTAAACAGGATGGTACTTGGAAACGGCAGGAAAATAAAGGACAACAGCCTTTTGCTGAGTTCTTTCTATGTATCATATCATGTATTTATCACTTTTGTACTTACACAAAATCACTGATATATAACTACATACATACTCATGAGTGCACACATTGACATACACTGTTTTACATTCAACACTATATTGTTTTCAGTACTATACTGTTGCTCCCAACACATACACACAGTCCAAGAAGTGCGTTCTAGTTACTTTCTATTGCTGTGGCAAAACACCGTGACCAAGGAATCTTATAAAGGAAAGCTTTTAACATTGGGGCTCACAGTTTCAGAGGGTTGGAGTCCTACCCATCATGGCAGGGGACATGGCAACATGCAAGCAGGCATGGTGCTGGGGTAATAAGCACAAGACAGAGGCAGAGAGAGTTGACTTGGAATAGTGTGGGCTTTTGAAACCTGGAAGCCCACCCAGTAACATATCTTCTCTAACAAGGCCACACCTCCTAATTCTTTCCAAACAACTCTATCAACCAGTAACCCAGCATTCAAACATAATGAGCCTATGGGGGCTATTTTCTCTTTCTTTTTGGGGGAGAGAGAGGAAAGGGTTTATTCCCATCACAGTTCATCACTAAAGGAAGTTAGGACAGGAACTCAAATAGGGCAGGAACCTGGAAGCAAGAGCTGATGCAAAGATGATGGAAGAGTACTGCTTACTGGCTTGCTCCTCATGGCTTGTTCAACCTGTTTTCTGTTTTTTAAATAATTTAAATTTATTTCTTATAATTTGTTCACTTTACATCCTGATTGTAGCCCCCTCCCTCATCTCTTCCTGGTCCCACCTTTCTAATGTCTTCCCCCATCCCTCTCCCCTATTCCTCAGAAACAGTGAGCCTTCCTCTCCTACCATCTGATACCAGCCTATCAAGTCTCGTTAGGACTGCCTGTATCGTCTTCCTCTGTAACCTGGAAAGCCAGCCCCCTCCCCCCAACCAGGTGGAAGTGATCAAAGAGTGTGCTACAGAGTACATGTCAGAGACAACCCCTGCTCCTCTTACTAGGGAACCCACATGGAGACTGAGCTGCCTACGGGCTACATCTGAGCAGGGGGTCTAGTTCTTCTCAACCACCATAATGAGTAATCAATACAGAAATAAAAGGGATGAATGGAAAAGAGACATGGTCTTCTGAGTGTCTGCTCTGTATGAAGCCTGGTGGAGAGCACCACACAGGTTCTTTTGTTTGATCTTTACAGTGCCCCTGTGACTTTTCCTTTTCAGATAAGGGCATGATGACTGCAGACCTAGTAGTTGAGTTTGTGTTGCTTGTATTCTCCCCATTGGAGAGGTGCTATGTGGTGAAAGGATCCTATGATGCAGTGGGCTTTTGTGGACAGTCTGAGTCTCTCAGCAATATTATTAGGTCCATGAGAAAATACCTGTCACATTCAAAATAAATGACTTACAAATAAACAGAGATCAATAATACGCATCCACATACATATGTTATAAATTTTGCAAATTTGAAGTAGGACATTTGTATATTTAAAGTAATTTATTAAAATGCTTCCATCTAAATTCTTAAGCATTATTTGGAGAAAGTGACAGAACAGAGGAGCAGAAAGCCTGAGTAGCTGTCTGGAGGAGTTAGGAGGTGCTGGCTATCTTTTTTTTTTTTTTTAATTTATTTATTTTTATCTCAATCGCAGGTTAGGTACTTTGAATCCCAGGCGTAGCCCCCTCCCTCAGTCCCTCCTACCCTCCCACTCCCTCCCTCATCTCCCTCCTCCCCGCCCCCTTCAAGTCCACCAACAGGGGAGGACCTCCTTCCCTTCCATCCAACCCCAGCTTATCCTGACTCCTCAGGGCTGGCTGCAATGTCCTCCCCTGGGAGGTGCTGGCTATCTTAACAACTATGCAAGAGGCTCCTGCGTATGAGAGAGTTGTGAAGTCTCAGTTTAAGTAGATGTCATAATAAGATGCAGTGATGTGTTGGATTTTTAAACACAGTTTTAATTTAAATTCATTTCCCCACATTTTGCTGCTCAGTGTGAATTTGTAGCAGAGGATCATTTAGTTTTGAAATTGAATAAAGATCTATAGTCACACTCACCAAAGCACATAATTTCTCCTTATGAGTAGTAGAATTCAAGTAAAATTTGTATTCATTCAGTCATGGAAAACATCTTTCTGTTGTTGGTAACTATGGCTGATATATCCTTTTCTCTAAGTTAGTTGAGTATCAAGGGAATTTCTTCATCAGTATAAATCCAACTTGGAATCAAGGCTCAGTATAGTGGTTCTTTCTGGAAAGCCTTGTCTGGCCTCTTTCCAATTAACCCATCAGCATTTCCTGCCTGTTTGATCTACCCAGCATCTATCCTGACCTGTGACATCTTTCTGTTCGCCCTGCTTCCCACATCACCTAACTAGACAGGATTCCTAGTGGAGACAAGGCAACACCAACCCACCCACAACAATTTTGATCCAAAATTGAACCTGCTTACAATATGTGCAGGGATAAAGATAAAGCAGAGACTGAAGGAATGTCCAACCAATGCCTGGCCCAACCTGAGATGCACCCATAGGAGAGAGCCAACCTCTGACTATTAATGATTCTCTTCTATGCTTGCAGACAGGAGCCTAGGATAGTTGTCCTCTGAGAGGCTCTACCCAGCAGCATATCAAAACAGATACTGAAACTCACAATTAAACTTTGGGGAAACACAGGGAGTTGTTGAAAAGTCATAGGGGGTGGATAGAAGGTCCTGGGGCGGGGGGACAGGAGCTCCACAAGAAAACTAACAGAACCAACTAACCAGTGTGCAGAGGGCGTTAAGGAGCCTGAAGCACCAACTAAGGACTGTGCATGGACTGGACCTAGGTCCCCTACATAGATGTAGACAATGGAAGCTCAGGCTTCATTTGGGTTCCCTAGTAAGGGGAGCAGGGACTATCTCTGACATGGACTCTATTACCTGCTATTTCATCACTTCTCCCTTGTGGTGCTGCTTCACCAGGCCACAGGAGAAGAGGACACAATTCTGATGCAAATTGATGTGGTGGGTTGGGGAGGAGGCTCCCTTTTTCTGAATAGTAGGGGAGGGGGAATGGGGGAAGAAGGAGGGAAGGTGGAACCAGGAGGAGGAGAGGGAGGAGCCTATGATCTGGATGTAAAGTGAATCAATCAATCGATCAATTAATTAAAATATGTGAGACACCCCCCTCCACTGCCTCCAGAAAAAGAAAAAGCCATTGAAGAGAACCCTTAAACATTGTGATAAGGATGCTGAAGTGTAGCTCTCCACTGCTGATGGCTTCTAGGAAGGGTAGTGATGTGGAGAAGGACTTTAAAGGGACAGCCACTAGAAGTTTGACCTTGCTCCAGTGAGTATATGGGCAACACAATTTTTTTTCTTCTTTTCTTTTGGCAGAAGTCACAAGATCAGGGATGGTCCAACTTGGGAGGATTGTGGACCGGGAAGTGAGTGTGATTGGAGTACATTATGTGAAATTCCCAAATAACCAATAAAGTAATATGTTTGGAGAAAAAAATAAAAAGATGAACACCTCTTGTCCCAGAGGGACTGAGATGCATCAGGGCATCAGATGCATCCTTCCAGCCAGTGAACAACATGTGATAAATACTTATTAAATAATCAAGCCAGTATGGAATTAAATCATCCCTGAGTTTTCCCTGCTGAGGAAGGAAGTATGACAGGAGAGGCAACCTGATGTGCTGGCTGCTTCTGTGATCCCTCCAGGCAGTGCTGGCCAGAACAAAGCTGTAATACACACATGCTGGTCTCTAAGTTCATTTACACCATGCAAAGGAAGAGACCCTGGAGAAAGCAGAGTCTGGTGACTGCTCTGAGGAGCCACATCCTGGGGCCTTATTAAAATGGAAACGGAACAAGGAAGAAACTGAATTCTTCCTGAAAGAATAATGAGAATATTGTGAAGAATTTATAAGGTGAATATGATTAAAATTCAGTGCATGAAATTCTCAAAGAGTTAAAAAAAATTCTGAAGTGGATCCAAAGTTACTTGAACAAAGGTGAAAACTCATTTATACTGTCTACAAAAAAGGGCCAAGTAGAAGATAGATATTCAGGTACAAATTTCAGGTTAGTACATTAATGCCATTGGGGGGGCATACATGGAGGTGAAATATCAAGGCTGACCTGCCTGGGGGGGGGGTCCAGAGACTTTGCTCAAAACAAAATGGAGAAGGTGCTTTAATTTCAGCCTGGGCAGGATAAAGGAAATTATGGATCTGAGTGACCAGGATCTGGACGTAGCTGGTATCTGTTAGACCCCTACCCTAGCCCCAGAGGAAGTAGAGTCCCAGAGCTGGAGATGGGTCTTTGCCTCAGGAGAGGACCCTTCCACCTGTCCCTGTTGCCCCATTACAGGAATGGGGATGGGCAATTCTTGCTACCCCAAGGTCCAACTCTTCCCAGTCTGGATTTCTGCTGTGTACAACAGACACTTGGCAGGAAGCCAGAGAATCAAAGTGATGGGCGGTCCTGGAGTCAACTGGGCACCAGGGGAGGGTGAAAGACAGAGTTGAAATGTCAGTCTCCTTCACAGATTCCTAGCCTTCTTCTGCAAGTCCAGTACATACCTGCTGACATGAAAGTCCTGAAAGAGGTAGCTCTGGAGTTGGCTTCAGTCAAGGGGATTTTATTACCGATAATGCTAGAAATAACTTCATTTAAGCTACTTTCCTATCCCTGGGCTACTACACCATTCTTCAGGAAAATAAAAATATGATGTTGAAATAAGTTGATTTTACTGGAATGGATGCTTTATACACACACACACACACACACACACACACATACACACATATATATCCTGGATGGTTTATTTTAGTCTAATTTAGAAGTTCCAGATCTCTGTGGTGACTTCCAGTACTCCTGGAGAAAGGGTCTTTGGAGAAGGGGTTCTTTAGGAGGATTTGACACAGACCCTTGCTGGCAGAGGGAGGCTGAAGAAAGGTTGACCTGTATTCTGTTTTTGTTCCTAATTCCCACTAGAAACAGGTACTTTATATTGCACATCCCATGTGTATCTCTGTTTACTTTTCCCAAGTTCCTTGGAAATCCTTGGTTTACTAAGAACTGGTTGTTTATTTAACAGGGAATTTCCTAATAAGTAATTTAAATCTCCACTAAAAAAACCTCAACAACCTGTATTTCACTAAATAAACAAGTGTGTGAATGAATAAATAAGTAAAGGAAATAACAGTGAGTTCAGTCTAGTCCACAGGAGAGTGTTCTGGTCCACAGAGCTGTTTAAGACAAACATTCAACAGCTGACACAGTGCTGACTCACTGCTTTGATTTCATGAATGTTGTCATTAAAGACAGGTTAGTGTTGGTCTTGGACTGGGACACTATTTTATTTTATTTTTCTATTTTATTTTTATTTATTTTGAAAAATGGGAGCTTATACACCATCATAGTCAGTTTTTATCTAAAATCCTCTACACCCTAGGTTCTCCTTCTGTCCTATCACGCTTCTGGAGGCCAGTGAAGTAAAGATGCCATGCTCCTCTGATAGCTCTGGTGGAGAATCCTTTCTTGCCTAGTCTAGTCCCTGGTAGCTCTCAGTGAGGTGTGGCTTTCCTAGCTGGTAGCTACATCACTTTAGTTTCTTTCATCTCCATCACCTGGGTCTTTTTTTTTTCTTAGGGGGGAGTACTATCTGTTAATTAAATGGTTATCAATTCTTGGATTAGTGTATCATATAGTCCACTATGTTCACAGCTTGGTCTTTAAGTAGCTCTCTCTCTCTATAAAAATCTTATTCCCAGGTAAGAGTATTGCAGTTGGTAAAATAATGGTCCAGTGACTCCTCTCAACTTTGTCTACCCAGAACATGATGTAATTTTATTTCTTCAAGAACCACGACAGGATACATTTTTGTTGTTTTAAATCATGAGGTTTGTGGTAATTTTCTATACCACCAAAAATCTAATACAGTCACACTTTAGGCTTCCAGGTAGTCATGGAGTTGGGAGGGGAAACTTTAGTCAGATACTTTGTGCACACTGTGAGGGGCGCTGTTCAGTGTTGTTCTACCTGACCTGTTATGTAAAGGAGAGGCTGAGTTCTACGGGAGGCCAGAGCAGGGACTTGAGATAACGTTTTTTTAAATTCAAGTTCAGTATTTTCTAAGTTTTAGTAAAAATAATTAAAGCTCTGGAAAACTAATTTTTCTGAGCATGATCAATTACAAATTTATCAGATTACATAAAGAGCCCTGCTGTGAAAAATGTGACCAGGAACCATTTTGTCACAGAACTCAAAACAGAAAGCATTGAAAAAAACCCACCCCAGAGGAAGAACCAATGGAGACTTGCTTCATCAAGTTGGTTTGATGGTGTTGACTGACAGATTTGCTTTTGGTCCTGGGACAGTAAGTTTGTCCTCAGAAGAGAGATTCCTATCTACTCATGAGTTGGGGGCATCTACTAGCTGCAGTTTCCTAGAGACCAGTAAAGAATTAGTTATAACTGATTCTATGAACTTCCCTCTCTAGTGTTTGAAGTAAAGTTCATCCTTCTTCGAGAGTGTTGAGGAATGAGCTTGGAGAGGGAAGGTAAGTGAGCCTTTGCTCTCTAACATGAAGGCTTTGTGGACTTCCTGGATTTCTGATTGGAGAAATATAGCCATTTGTTGGTTTGCCAGCATTTCTTAAGGAGGAAAAAATAAGTTATATTCCCATATGATGAAGCCATCAGTGCTTTTTGTGAATGGAGGTAACAGAGGATCTGTACATAATCAAATATTGAAGAAATTACCCCAAAGGTGACCTTCCCAAATAATAAGTTTCTAGAATTCTCCATCTAGTGTGGTAAATCTTCCAGGCAAGGCTGCCTGTAATAGTCACAGTCTAATGCTGCAGGGTAAAACGTGGGTTTGTCATAATATTTAAGAAATTCAAGGCAGCAATATACTAGTATGACAAAGATTTAGATGTTTTAAATTGTGTATATATATATATAGGTTGTATGTAGGTTATGTGTTCATGAGTGCATTGTTTATAAAGGGCAGAGGAAGGCATTAGATCCCTTGGAGTAATGTTCTGAGACGCCTTGTAGTTCTGAGAAGTGGGCTCAAATCCACTGTAAAAGCAGTATTCACTCTTAAGTGCTGAGACTTCTCTCCAGCTCTCACATGCTAATATTAAATGCAATCACTCTTTGAGCACAGGCTATTGGATACAGCCCTTGAATCAATCCTGATTCAAAGGTGATGATTCATAGTTAAATCGGAAAGGGGCAGGGGAAGGGGGTGGTGGGGAAACCGGAGATGCTTCCGGTTGTTTACAAGGAACAAATAAATAGGGGGAAGAAAGAACCAGAAATAAAATCAAGGAAGGAGTCAACAACAGGAGAAGTGTAGTGGGAATTTTGGTTTCTTTAAAAAACACAGAAGTATTATGGGAATTTTTTAAAAGCCTAGGTGTGGGGATAAGAGGCTGCTTTCTGGCAGGTGACTATGATTTGCCTCCTGTTCTAGCAGAGGCGTGGAGTTGCCAGCTGTAGATTCTGCAATTGTGTGACCTTTGGAGTCCTGGGAACTTTTCAGAGGATACTTAAATGCTCAGGCTCCGAGAAGCAGGGCTGCTACTGCTGGTTGGTTCATGGTTGGATGCTGTTGTTTGCTGTTTGTCAAGTAGCCATTCGCAAATAAACGGAAAGAAGAAATTAGAAATCCTGACAGAGAAGATGAAACTTGCCCCGAGAAACTCAATGACCCAATCAGCAGGGAGGGGAGTATTTTAACAATAACCACACCCCCTTTCCCCTCTATCCTGTTTTCTCTCATCTAGTGTTAGGGTGTTAATAAAGGTGAGGAAGGATGGAAGAGAGAGGAAGGGGCCCACAGTGTAGTAAACACACACTCCAGGGAAGGAGGAAGACTAGGGAAGGATGGTGTGGATGAGGGCAGGAGAGGGCTGAGTTATCCTGGTGTGGCTCAGCACCACTTGCCTCCAGGACACTGTTTGTCCTCTCTTCCCTGGGATGTTCTCACAAGCCCAGCCTCCTGCTTGAAAAGCCATGTAGTAGTCCTCTGTGCTTCCTTAGACTGAGTAGGGACCCTGAGGTATTCTTGAGATTTTCAGATCACCCAGGAGTTGCATATTGGTTCTTCCGTGAGGCTTATACTTAGGTAGGTATCTCTTTCCACACTTTCCCATCCCCCCACTGTATTGTTTCAAGTATTTCCTCCTAGAAAGCCCTGTCTAGGGTCATAGACATAATTTAAAAAATCCGAATTCATAAATGTGAAATTCAATCTTAGTTTTGTGCTAACCTGATACTATTATTAGAAAATTCTGCACCTAACCTCATGTGACCAGTCAGAATAAAAGAACACTAAAAATGTAGTACAAAATTGTCTTCAGGAAATATAGTCAAGATATAGACAACATTTGTGTTTAGAATTAAGATGAATCACAAAGATATCTCCTTATGTCTATGCAAATATAAAAGTAAAAAGTCTGAAATTGGAAACACTTTTGGTCCCAAGCATTTAAAATAAGGAATACCCAACCTATTTTTCTCCAGCTTGGAAAAATTCGGAGAGAGGTAACTCCTTTGCTTCCTTAGAACAGAGTCTGTTTCTGGTACTTAACCTCTGCTGCTGCTTCTCCCTTCTTACCTGGGAACATGCTAGGTTGACTGTATAGCCTTGTCTTTCCATTGCTCAGTTGTTTCCAGTGCCAAATACTTCGTTGTAACTACAATGTGGGCTTTGGGTTAAACACATGCTTAATGCACGATGGGGATATTATTGTTGGATTACTCATTTATACTCTAGAATTTGAAGTGCTTCATACTTCAGCATCTCTCTTCTAAGGTACCCTGTCAGGGGTCTTAGTGAGAATCATTCCCAGGTATCCTGGATCCCCTGGAGGAGACTCTTTCAGCCTCTAGATAATTTTGAGAATATGAAAATGGAAGCCGGAGCTCCACTCAGCACTTCAGTGGAACATCTGGTGAGCCAGTGACAGTTACGCTGTGCAGCTGGTCTCCTAGGTAGCATAACAGGCAAGTTTTAAGGCACTAACAAAGTGATTATGCATTTGAGTAGCTGTTCAGAGGAGGGGCCCAGAACAAAAGCTTGCATGCGAAATGTGCTCTAAAATGTTCTGCCGAATCTCTTCTGTCAAATGCAAATACATGCAGATGAACAGTCCCTAATATAACCTGGGCGATACATGGTGATGATAGAGCTAAGCGTAATGTCACCTAGGTAAACTAACAAACAAGCAGAGCTGTCTAGAAAAATTATTTTAACAAGGTACTTTTAAAGAGAACATATAAAATGGCTTTGTTTTAGGCTGCAGAGTGAGCTGTAAATTGTATTTTCCAAGTTGTTATTTTTAATGACTAAAAAATACCACAGTTAGAATCTGGAGAGACATGTTTTAAACTCATGGATCTATTGAAATATTTTGGCTGAAAACAAAATAATTTGACTTGAAGTTTCTTTAGTAAAAACTTTTACAATCTAAAAATAAGGTAAATCAATTAAAAGCAAGCGATACATGTTATCCAATTTTATTTATGGCCTACATGCCAAAAATTTCTATGATTAAGAAATCTATATATTCACAAGCATAGTGTAAATGTAAGTGTTATGGGGTGGGGTTTTTGTTTGTTTGTTTCTTTGTTTGTTTGTTTGTTTGTTTTGAGTCTGGGTCTTTCTCTGTAACCTAGGATGGCCCAGGGCTTGGTACATGGCTCAGGCTGGCCTTGAACTAAGTTCTGTAGCCTCAACCTCCCTAGTTCTAGGATCAAAGGGGCATTGCCAGTGCCTGTGTCCATTTAAGATTTTAAATCACTTCCTATGCCAACTGAACAAGTTTTATTAAGAGGTACTATGTAAGCATAAAGCCTTATGTAGTTACAAAACTAACTGAACATTCAGTGGGGTTATGTGTGTGTTGGTTAGGTTCTGTAAAGTTGACGCAAATGAAAGTCTGTGGGAAAGAGAGAGCCTCCATCTGAGTGTCCTGTGGTACAATCTTGATTGTTAACTGGTGTAAAGGGGACCTGCCAGTTCAGGTGGGGCTATCCCTATGCAGGTTGGCCTGGGCTATATAAGAAAGCTAACTGAGCAAGCTAGGGGAAGTGAACCTGTAAGAGACATTTCCCCATGGCTTCTGCTTCAGTTCATGCCTTGGCTTCCAATGATGATATAACCTATCAACCAAATACTACTCCCGCTGTTTTTGGTCAGAGTTTTGTCACAATAAAGAAGAAACAGTGTGCGTAGATGTGTGTTCATATATGTATGGAAGTGGGAGGTCAACCCCAGGTGTTTTTAGAAGGCAGCCAACCACCTTGACATTGGAGAAACGGCTTGGCTCTGAGCTCTGAGGCTACTGACAAGCCCAGACTGCCTGGCCAGTGGGCCTACTTCTACCTGCCTCCTCTCCTGGAGCTGGGGTTACAAGCTCAGGGCCCCATGCCTAATTTTTTTTTTCCGTTTTTAACATGAGTCCTGTGGATCAAACTCAGTGCTTTGTTTTGGTTTTCTTTTGCATATACACGGAGTACATTTCCAGCTAAGCTCTCCTGCCAGTGTCCAGTGTTTCTGACATTCAGTGAAACTGAAAAGACTGGAAACTAATGCACTTGGTTTAGGAATATATCTCGGCCACAGAGCTTTTGATTAGCATGTATGAAACCCTGGGTTCAAGCCCTAGCACTGAGGAAATAAATATTTAAAGTCACAAGAATCAACATGGCTTCTCAAATTTATTCTTATCCCAATTCCTGAAACTTGTGAATGTTACCTCGCCCCCCATGAAACCAAAAAGACCTTGCATCTTAATGCTCTGAGGTGGGTACAGCCTTACTAGGCTACAGAGAAAGACAATGCAGCCAGTCCTGATGAGGCCTGTAGACTAGGATCAGATGGAAGGGGAGGAGGATCTTCCCTATCAGTGGACTGGGGGAGGAGCATGGGAGGAGATGAGGGAGGGAGGGAGAAATTAAGAGGGGATAAAGGAGAGGGCTACAGCTGGGATACAAAGTAAATAAACTGTAATTAGTAAAATAAATAAATAAAACATTGGCAATCAGGAGGTGGGATGAGTACCCTAGATTATTTATATGGGCACAGTGTAATCTCAAGGTTTTTTATATGAGGGTGACAGAAGTATGGGGGACACAAGAAATTAGAGGAGGCCCTGATGCATGGCTGACTGCGCCATGCAAGAGGCTATAAACCGAAGAACAAGGATGGACAGTAACAAATGGATAAAGTTGGTCAGGAAACAAGCTGGGTGCAAACCTAATTGTGGTTTTGATCAAGAGTCAAAACCTATTTGTAGATCATTTTTTAGAATTCTAACACCAAGGTCTCATGAAATATAGGAAAAACATAGTAATCTTGTTATTCAAGATTTGTTAAGTCTCTTAGAAACTCAAATACCTGGAGGTGGCAGGCTGATTCAAAGTATGTGTGTGAATATTAGTCACTATAATTATATTAATAGGTAGAAATTAATTCAGAATTTAAATCATCTACACATGCTAGGTCTTTAAGGTCCATGTTTCTTCAAATTAAATGATTTATTAAAATTAATTACTTCCTATATTATTCATCCTGGGTACTAGGGACTCGCTTTTTTCCCATGACTCACCTAGAATTTAAGAGTGAATTAGACCTGTCCAGCCCTGGGGAACTAGTAGAACATGACAGAAATGGTTAGAAGCAGCCAGTCCCTGGCTAACTATAAGGCTCTTGGTCATTAGAACAGAGGACAGCTAGAGCCATGGTGTTGTATTGAAAAAAACCTGCTGTGCTATATAATGTTTATTATTAGCCCTAAGATTATTATGGTGGTATTATTTAATCTGCTATCACAAATAACAAGACACAGATACTTGTTAGATTTTCTAATTGCCTTATTTACCTTGGGCTGGGCAGATATTCCTACCTACGCTGTCTGAATCATTTCACCATCTATCTCCCAGCCCCCATCCAATGTCATTGTCCTTAACCATACTTTCTTCCATCCATAATCTTATAAATACTTGCTTTTATTCTTCATCTGGACCTTTTCACGTCATTATTGGAGTCCTTCCTCCCAGTCCCACAAGGTTTCTTCCCCAGGCTCACCCATCATGGCCTCCTCCTTCTTCCTCTCTTCACGTTTTTATGTTTTCCATGATCCTCTCTTGAAGCCCCAAAGCCCAGGAATCTTAGCCTCGTCTACCCCATTCTGCCCTGCCCAGATATAGGCTGTTTTAATCAACCAATAAGATATGTCTTAGGCAGGTTTATAAAACAAAGATAGGTGTAACCAGATCTTAAGGACCAGTAATATATATCAGACCAATCTCCAACAGGCACTGTGCCCCATAACCAGGCAGCACTGAACAAGTCCTGCTTCTTCATGTCTGTGGCTCATGCTTATTATAACAAATTTCTTGTCTCTGTTTCTCAGGTCTTGGAGCAAGGCCTATGAATGTTTTGACATACTTGTATGAAAATAACACATTATATAGCAAGAACTATAACCATGGGAAGTGCTTACGTATTGTTTATAAGTCTTGACTTTAGTGTCAGTCTAAGTCTATCTGGGTAGGAACGCTGACTCTGCTGTTTATTGGCTGAGTGGCCATGGACACATGCTTTACTGTCCTGGGTGGCTGCCGCTTTCAGAACATCATAGCGATGCTTTCTCTCTCATATGGTTGAGGAGGGAATGAGTGAATATGTGAAAAATGCCAGAGCAATGTTATAAAACTAGAACAACATTATAAAACAACTATATACTGAATCACTCAATCCTAGGGCCTCTGCTTTTATTCCGCCTTAGAAATGTAAACTATATTAGGAGTCTACTGAGGATAGTTGATTGTAACAGCTGTGGTTTTAATGCCCCCCAAAAGTAGGCTGAAAACTTAATCCCCAGTGTAACAGGATTGGGAAGTGGGGCCCAAGTACTGGTATTAGGTCATTAGGGCTATTCCCTCATTAATGGATTGCTGCTGATGGCAAAGAGTCTTCTTATAGTTATTATTATTGAAAAAAGATTCTTTTCTCATACCGCATTTCATTCTCATACCACATTGAGATTCTTTTCTCAGCCACATTTTCCCCTCACTTGACTTCTCCCAGCTTCCTCCCTCCACCCTTCTCTCCTGGATCCATAACCTCTCTGTTTCCCTTCAGAAAGGAACAGGTCTCTAAGAGACAACACCCAAACATGACAAAACAAAGCACAGGAAGACAAGGCACAGCATTACTATCAACTGTTCCTTATCAAAATCTTCAAGGTAGATGTAGTTTCACTCCACTCATGAGAAAAGCACAACCCCAGTAAGGAAGTTAAGCAACTTTAACAGTCAGGCAACTGGGAAGCACTGGAGCAAGATTTGAACTCAGGACCCCTTGGCTGTGAATCTTACCTTCATTCTTCTATATATGGTTACTTTTGTAAAAGCAATTATTTTTGTTGCTGTCTACATGTTTCATTAATGTTTTGTGTAATGCTGAGGACATACCTTTATTCTTCTGCCTCTTTTCCACAATGGATTATCTCCTTGGTCTCAACACATTCGCACTAAGTTATTGTATAATAGGTCTGAGACAAACCTAATTGATACTACATAGACATTCTGATATAACTGCAGATGCTCTTGGTATCATCAAAGAATTTACTGTCATTGAAATGACTGGATGCTTTAGAGGAATACAAGAGGGAATGACCAGTTCTATCCAGGGGGTCTGATAAAACTTCTTAGAACTGAATCCCTCCATTGATATTTTACAGGCAACTGTACTCAAGAAGGTTCCAGAGCAGACAAAAAAAGAGAGATGGGTAGAACAAGTAGTCCTGGAAACTGCAGGGTTTTGACTGAATACAGTACGATGGCACCTAGATCATAAAGGCAGCTTAATGCAGAGCTAACAAAGAAAAGATGTGAGATGTGCAGGAACCTGCTGTAAATGGTTCTTCATGTTCTATATGGACTTAAGTTTTTTCCCAAGACATCAAGAAGACCCTATCATACTTTCTTCTTGAAAACAGCTTTCTAGAGGAGCAATTGATGTATCATAAAATTCACATAAGTACACAATTCATAATTTTTAGTTAACTTACACTTTAGGAAATTTCTAATGCTCCACAGACGTGTCTATATACCTTCTAATGGATGTATTTTCTAACTGAAGTTCCTTTTCCCCAAATGACTCAAACTTGTGTCAAGTTAAAAAACAAAACAAAACTAAGCATTATGCTCACTTCTGGCCATGCCACCCTTAGAGGCAGAAGGTGTTTCTTCTGTGTGCCAGGAAAAAACAAATGGAAGTTGGGAAGAATCAGACCTCCAGGAACAGAGAATGCTGATGGTTGAGCTCTGTTTTGGTCTTTCCTGCACAGGAAGATCTTCATTGTTTGTGTAAGTGGTCAGGAGGATATGGTCCTCTGTTTTCAAGTTTCACGCTAGTCTGCTTCCTCTCACTTTGAGAGTCCTCTTGTGACTGTTTCTAATTGTTCTTAACAGGGAGGAAGAAAAATAAAAGTGTATATAACTTTAAACTCTAGATTTTACATTTTAGAAATCCAATGACACCATTTCATGCTGAAATGGATTTGTGAAGTAGTTGGTGAGCTCAATCTATTTACTTTATTCAATAATTACACAAGGTTAATTGAGACTGAAAAATTTTCCAACTCTCAAAGTTATCTTGCCCTTGCTGCCTGAGATATGAGACAACCCACACAACTCAGTCCCTTTCTACCATGGCTAGCAATAATCAAAAGTAAGAAAACCATGTTGGCCAGGAGTGTCTTAGGACCAAAGTCTGTGCAGCTGTGAGCTCTCATGTAGCACCAAGTGAAGACTTTCCAGGAAGACAACATTTCTTCAAACACTCTCAAAACAATTTCTCAGCTTCTGCTGATTAACCCAAACGCAATAAGGGCTTTGTTGAAACATTTTCCTCAAAGTCAGACACGAAGGCTTTACTATACATTTTACTACATTATCCTTTCTTTTTTTCTTTAAGCAGATTTGTTAGAGGTAACAATCATATTGGAAATTATAGAGTTTAACAGTATATGTGGCCTTTTGTCTAACCATTTTATGTAAATAAATCAACATACACTTCAAAGCTAGTAGAGTTATCACAACAAAGAGATTTATAAAAATCACAAGAGCAAGAAACTTATCAAAATGATTCATAAGACTAAATGAAGCTACAACATCTGCAGGATGTTCTATAACATCCATTTCTGTTACATCAGGCAGCTTCTTTGAAAATGTTTATATAATTTCTTGCCACAGACCATAAATCATTTGGGAAGAATTGGGGTGACTCAATAAATGCATTTTAACTCCAATCATATTTGCTGTCATTGAATCTTAAAGGCATAATACAATAAGAAGTAATATGTCAATCACATTTCAATTCCATTTGTTCTCTCAATAATTTTAATTGATCTCCAATGGGTATTCTAGTTTCTCTCAATTCAGCTATGTCATTGACTATTTCCCTATTTACCTTATTTTGTTGAGTCTAAAGTTCATAAGAACTTCTTTGTGAAAAGCAACTTCAGCTGCAGTATCAGTATCAGTTAGTGCAATGATTCCCAGAACCACAATAATTACAAATCCCATCATCCATTGAGTTCTTTCTAATGGTCTTCCAGCAAACTTCCGTATTAGCATCATCACAGGGGAGTCTTGTTATGGTCTCAACAACCTCACTGGTATCCAGACAGCTGGTCTTGCTCTGAGAACATACACACTTTTAAAAGTGACACTAAAGACATACTAGCATTGACATAGGTATAAAGAATACAGCATGTACAAGTGATGGTATAATTATTAGGGTGATATTGCACAGGTCCTTTCAGTAACAAATGTTGTTCATAGTACATTTCTATATCAGAGAGGAGGCATTAAGCATGTGGTGATCGAAAAGGACTTTTGTTTAGTCATATGCATACATGAGAGTCAGCAGTACAGGGCTTTAAAACTAGGATTTTGAGATATTGCTTTTAATAGTGATTCCTGTCCAGTGGTCTCACTTAGAATTTTTGCATCATTTTGAGGTAGAATATTTTAAGGTGTTTTAGTTGTCTACATCTGCCATGAACAGAATAGCACTAGAGGATCACATAGCAGCTGTTGATCTTCTAACGGTTCCAGAAGTCCAAAGGGCCACCAGGATTGGTTTCTTCTGGAGTCTTTCTCCTTGGCTTATGGGTATCTCTGATCTTGCTTTCATGGTCATCCCTCTATAAACTCAAGCTTCTGGTATCTGAAAGGACTTTGGTTATATTGGGATAAGATATTCACCATACCCATTTTCTTCACCATGGAGTGATTACACCCAAAATCAACTTTGCTCCTGTTCATCACATGTTATTTTCTTCCCTATCTTCTACAAGCCTAGAAGGTTGGAAGTATGTGGTCCAGACTCTGCTCAGGAGTGTGTCCTCTGTGGGCCTGGGTTTTCCTCTTTAAAGAAGGAAATAGGACTTTATGCCTCATACTTTTTTTTTATTACAAATAAGTCCATAATTTCATTGGCTTATCTATACTGGTTTTTTGTTTGTTTGTTTTTCTCCTTATATTTTGGTTTGTTACCGTTACTTAATTTTACAATTCTATCCAAATTCAAATAATTTTGTAAAAATCATATGGCAATGTTAACAGGGGCAATTTAAATCTCTATCATAGCACTCAAAGAAGGGCACAGTGTGCCAAATTGTTCATAGTGATGATGACTGAACACTTATTGGGATTACCAGACATTACTGCAAGTCAGATGTTGTTATTTTAGTGGGAGCTGTCTGAAATGGATCTGGGAAATTAAAGGCATAAAGAATCGACATGAAACAGATGTAAAACTGGGTAAGAACAAGCCAGAAACCAATCTTGTTGCCAGGGCACCAATAGCAAGAGTGCTAAGTGGACCCAAAGCCTGGCTTCTTAGGCTATGTGTAGACCAAATAGGCCTGGTAACTTCTGCCTATAGCATTTGGTGTGGAGTGCTGAGAACTGCTTATCACAGGGAAGATGAGTAATGTTTCAGAGCTCCCATGGGATTCACTTATCCTCATTTGTGAAATATTTATTTTGAGCCTACTATGTGTTAGGTAAGAAACAGATAACTAAAGTAGGGGGTGACAACTGGGAAGACAGTGTTAGTGTAGGAGGAAATACCATGACTGTTAGATGAACAGGGTGTTCATTGGAAGAGGCCTGGATGACAATGACTTGGGCCTGTCACTACCTCTTTCTTCATGGGCCTATGTGATTATACAGGTTCTTATGGGAACTTCTTCCTAATGGGCAACACTTATTCCACTGCTGGAGGAGTATTCTCGCATCTGGGGTAGAACTCTACAACTATATGCATGTACAGTGCAGGGTTCAGGGCAGGAGGTGGGTAGGAGTTTTACATGTAGCTGACACTGTAGCTGGAAATTAAGACGGGCAGAACATAATTATTGAAAATGGCAGCTGTCAGGCTCTCAGAATGTGTGCTTTGTGCCTGTTGTCAGCCTAAAGTTTCTTAGATGGTGAGAAGTTGTCGAGATTACTGTTTTATGGCTCCATTCCAAAATGGGGAATTTGCAATGACTCACTGGAAAATGGGGTCACTTATGGAATTGCCTTAAATCATCAAAATTGCCTACACAGTCATGTGAAGCCACTGTAGCACATTACTCTGAATGTTCCTTCAAAGGCACCTAAGCTTCAAAGGGCAAGACTGTTCACTGAAACAAAAACTATATAAAAGAAATCTGCAGAAAACGGGGAAATGGACACACTGGAGCAAACAGGAATTTGGAGTTTAAAAACATATAGGACATCCATTTTGGTTTATGTTTTCAGTCCTTTAAGCTTTTTGGGTACAAATAAATGTTCATATAATTACTCTATAACTTAGAAATTACACGCTTATTCATTCCCCATGAGTGATTACTAATTATACTTGGAATTCCTAGGGGAAAATGAGACCCTCTCGAGTGGCTTCTGTCAGACCTAACCGGATGTGGTGGAACATAATGGTTTGTGAAATGGCTCTGGTGGTATCTCAAAACGGCTGTTTGCCAAGCTTGGGAGTTGGTGATAAACAGTTTCAGGAAAACTGAAGTATTGCACTTTAAGAGAGTTCTCTAAAGAGTTCTGTAGTGTTCCTTTACTCTCCTCAGAGTAATTCAGATAGACATTTCTCAGAAATAAAAGTTGAGTTGTAGTTATTGCTGATTGCAAGAGTCCATTTGGACCAATCTGAGGTGGAGCACAGTTTAAATTTGGCAGTGATATGTGGAAGGTACTCCCGTCCTTTGTAATAAGAATAGTTTCTTAGTTGTACTTGTTCATAAACTACCTTTGCCACTTAGGTTACCACTGTCAAGTGAGGGCTTTATAAAGCACCAGCGAAGGGTTACACTGGTGTCTGTGTCTTTCATTTACCAGCATGTAATTTGGAAATTTTAATATCAGTCAGGTATGGGCAGATTCAAACTCAGATGGTTCAAAGAACTTTGCAAGGACTTTTCATAAGTACAGGGGCAGAATAAAGTGATTGCCAAGACCGTGGGGCACACAGAGGCTTCATAAATGGACAATAGTGCCATGCTTACTCCTATAGGAACAAGATCAGGGTTCTACATTAGCACCATAGATAACCAGTGAGGGCAGAAACTGTAAAGAAGTATCTCTTGACTCAAATAGATAGGGTCACAGATGGAGCCAAAAGAACCACTCAGATAAGGGATTGAGGCTGTGGCCTCCTGGGATGGGTGGATAATAGTAAGCTTGCGTTTTCTCTTTTCTGCTTGAATTTTCTCTTCTCCAGTAGTTACAATACCAAAAAGTGGGCAGGGGGGGTCCATCCTGATTGGTTGAAAACAAACAACAATTTTTTTTTAACAGGCCAGCAGTCACTTCTGTACTTGTTTTCCAGTGTGGGAGACCCAATCAGTGTGGAACATAAAATCAGACACAGGAGACCCAATCCCTGTGCCAGAAGGGTGGACACCTTAGCGCCAACAGAAAAGAAGAGGACAGTCACCAGGAGCGTACCTACACCCAAATAAAAAGCCTGGTGCCTTAGAGTCAGTGGTCTCAGCTCTGAGGCTTTTCTGCTGGAGGGGTTTGTGCCTCTTGGCAGTAAGCTTTTACTTTGCCTTGACTCCTTTCCTATGTTTTAATTTAATTAATCAATAGAAAATCCAGCCGCTGATGGAAACAGATGCAGACGCCCATAGCCAAACAATAGGCTGAGCTCAGGAAATTTTGTGGAAGAGTGGGAGGAAAACTAGAGGGAGCCAGAGGGCTTAAGGACAACACAAGAAAACTTATGGAGTTAACCTGGGCCTGTGGGGCCTGACAGAGACTGAACTGCCAACCACAGAACATCCATGAACTGGATCTAGACCCCCTACCTATATGTAGCAGATGTGTAGCACAGTTATCATATGAGGCCGTGAACAATGGGAGCGGGGGCTGTCTCTTTGGATCCCTTTCCCCTAGGTGAGCTGCATTGTCTGGCTTCAGTGGGAGTGGACATGCTTAGTCCTGCTGTGACTTGAGGTGCCAGGGTGGGTTGGTACCCCTTAACTTCCCCTTCTCTGAGAAGGAGGAAGGGGGAGGGAACATTAGGATGGGACTGGGAGGAGATGAGGAGGGTCTGGGATCAAGATGTAAAATGATTAAATAAATAAAATTTATGAAAAAATAATGGAAGAACACAGCAGCTAGTAATGACTGAAGCTCTGTCCATATCTTTTGAGTTTATTTTTGTTAACATAATTGTATCTAGACACTTTTGGCAAATTGAATACTTGCATGTATGTTTCTTCTGAGTTCTGTATAATTTAGACAGTAGCCTGAAATGTTGTAGAAGACAAGCAAAACATTTCCTAGGGAAGATTAAAAGTTTAAGGATAGAGAAGATGATGACTATTAGTTTATTGCCATTGTTTTCCTTTGAAGAGGTAAAAATGTGTCAGAATATCGTGAATATCAGACAGTATCTACATCCTGACTCAGTCTAAAATTGAATTATGCCAGAAACTGTTATGGTAGAATCTGGTGACATCTAACTTTGACTATTGGGAGCTTACAAACGTGATGGGAGTTAGAAGTTGGAATATATATCAAATCTCTTAGCACCTGTAGAAATACTAAGTATTAAGTTATGCAACATGACTATGTATGCTAGGTGTCATAGAAAAAAGTATCTAACAAGGGGAAGTGGTAGAAAATACCCAAGGCAGGAACCTGGATGCAGAAACCAAAACAGAGGCCATGGAGAAACAATGCTTACTGGCTTCCTCTTCATGTTCCCCCTCCCCCACAACATAATATTTTCATTGGTTCTTTGGAGATTTCACATCATATACCTCTGTCACATTTGCTTCCACGTCCTTCCCTGTCCCCCATCTTTTTTATTTCCCCTCAGGAAAAAAAAGGCCAATCTGTGTTTTCTATATCTTCACTGGGGTGTGGTCAAACTCTCAGTGGCTGCCTCTTAAATGAAGCTGAATCCTTTCCTTCCTTCATCCCTGCTGGAAGTCATCTACTACGGAGGGCAGCACTCCAGCATCCTACCACAATTTTTAAGAGTTCTCTTTGATGCCTTCTTATCTAGGCTGTTACTATTTGGGGGTAGACTTAGGGTCATCACAGAAGTCTTTCATGTCCCTTTTTCTCAACTGTGCATCTGCAGTCATTGATATCACTGCAAAAGTAGCTTATTTGCTTTTCATAGCTCTCAGGAGCATGGATCATGGGCTTCCACATGGTTTCTGGCACCAGTACAGAACACGAGCAGAATTCCCAGTTACAGTATGGCCACAGACCCGAGGAAGGCCCTCTCATGCAGCTGGGATCATGGACATCAACATAACTTCTGGCTGCAGCACAGACTACAGACATCCATGTGACCTTTGGTGGTAGCACCAGCTATAGACATCATCATAGACCTGGCCACAATAAGACCACAGTCCCAGACACGTCCTGCTGGGGCATCAAGGACCCTGCATTAGGTGGCAGCTCAGGCCACTCAGTTTACTGTGGCCTCTAATGGCAGCCTTGCCTGAGGACATCAACATGGCTTTAGGACATCAACATGGCTTCAGGCTGCAGTACACATCATGGACATCCATATGTCCTTCAGTGATAGCTCAGGCCATGGCCATAAACACAGACCTGGCCATATTAAGGTCATGGACCCAGACATGGCCCTCTGCAGCAATCCAGACATGGCCACGGCTAAGGTCTCAGATGGCAGCACAGGCCGCTCACATCATTGTAGTCCCCAAGGAAGGAACAACCCACAGACATGAACACAGATTCAGACCTTGGCACAGGCCATAAATTTCCACATGTCATCAGATGACAACACAGGTTTTGGACTTTAGCTCAAATCATTAGGGGCACTGACCCACTCATAGACCTCAGCAGCATTGAGGAACATTGTGGTCCTTTGTGGAGGTCTAATCTAGAAAGCAGACCATTTCTTCATCTGTCACTATGAAGATCTAGGGTGCCCCTGTGTCCACGAAGCTTGTTCTGGGTCTGAGTCTGCATGTGCTTAAGCTCCGAGCTACGGCACACCATCCTGTCAATTCCATTGCACAATGACATGATGTGCCATCAACCACAGCCCCGTTTCTCACCTGTCACCACTGTCACATCACCAGTTCTGCTTCTGTCCACAGTGCAAGTAGCCCTCTGCTCTCCATCACTCCCATCTCTCTGTCACCTGTTCTATTCTCAAACTGGTACCCACCGAGGTAGACGAACTTCCCCATCCCCTACAGGATCATGGGCAGGTGGTGTGCACGGTTTTTATAAGCCTGCTTTATAAAAACTTGAGACTACATGCCTAGGGGTGGACCCATCAATGTAGGATGGCCCTCTCACATCAATCACTAATCAAGAACATATCCCCACAGACATGCCTACAAGCCAATCTGATGAAGGCATTTTCGGAGTGGAGGTTCCTTCCTCTCAGATGAACCTAACTTGTGTCACATTAACAAAGATCAACTATTCCATAGGCAAAAAAGAGATTATTTTCTAGGCAGTATAGTCTGTTAATGCATATGACATTGGTTGTCAAACATCTGTAAAGTACACTTAATACCTATCAAAAGCAAGTATTATTGTGAGGGTTGAACAAGACAGCATCTATAGAATGCTTACTGGGATGCCTGGCAATCGGTCAATAACTCTTGACAGTTACTGTATTTTTCCGATTACCCTTGTATGTCAAAGATTAATAATAGTTATTTTTCTAATGGACACTTTTTTCTGTTTGTTTTCAATTTTTTTTCTATGAAGAACTTAGAAAGCATTGCATTCAGGAAGAGGGAGAATACAAAAGGTACCACGAACAGGACAATTTTTTTTGATTTACCCATTTTACATCCCAGTCATAGCCCCCTTCTCTCCTCCTGGTCCCACCCTCCCTTCCTGTCTCCCCTATCCCCCCCTCCTACTCAGAAAAAGAAGCCCCTACCCTCACCCCAGCAATCAAGTTTTATCCGGACTGAACATATCCTCTTCCCCTGTGGTGTGGCTTGGCAGCCTCCCAGAAGAGAGTGAGAAAAAAACAATAGAGTTAAGGTAATAGTCAGCCCTGGGTCCACTTACTGGGGTACCCACATGAACCCTGAGCTGCCCACTGGCTACATCTGTGTAGGGGGCCTAGGTCTAGTCCATATATGGTCCTTCGTGTTGGTGCTTCAGTCTCCACAGCCCTGCCTCTTCTGGCCCTGGCTCTGGTTAATTGGTTCTGTTGATCTTCATGTGGAGATGAACAGGGCAGTTTTTAAAGAGGTAAGAGAATTGGCAGGCTTGCCTCTGCTCCCAGTGAGGAAGGAACTCTTTTTTCAGGGGCCTATTGGTATGTTGGTGGCCTGATAGTGCACTGTTTCTTACTACCCATGTGGATCTCTCCTCTAACCAACCTTGATATTTATGTGCAGAAAGCACAGTGCAGTCTTAGGCTGTGCCCCTTGGGTGTGTGGAAGTGAGGTCATGTGGCTCAGATCAAAACAAGGAGAGCCTAATGGTGTCTAAACCCTTGTGCTGTTGGTATCTATAGCAGAGCTCTTTGCCCTGATGGGGCTTACTGAAATAACCATGTGTTCCTCTTCCTTCTGTAGAAGTTTCCCTTAGTGTTTTTCACCAGAGAATTCAGACAACTCTGTTTTAGTTCCAATTCTGTGATTCCTCTGCTCAAGGCTCCGAGGTTGCAATAAACACAGAAGTGAGTCACTTCTCTGTGGGTGGAAAATGTGGCCCCTGGGCCTGTCCTCTCCATCACCATTAGTCTTTACGTTCTGTATTGTATCGACAACCTGACATGTCTTAACTAAAATCTTTGGGTTTCAGCTTCTTCAAACTGTACTCAAAAACTTATTTTTCAGAACAGCCTCTCTGGGGTCATCATTTAGTAGGCAAAGTGAGCTTGCTTCAAAAGGCATTTGCACTCAGGTGCTTCAGAGGTGTAGATTTTAGAAGCAGTAACACTTTGACATATTATCCAGGCTTCTCTGGCTTGATTTCAGAGGGAGTTCTCAGCAATCAGTGGGAATAAAATGTGTCTTTATTTTGGGTTATCTTATAGGAAACATGTCTTAAAAAGTATCTTGAATATTGTGGACCTGGAGTCTTGTATCTGCATATGAAGTTGTGGGCACTGTTAGCTGACGGGCAGTGGGCCATCAATTAATTTTTATGTTTACTCTTGGTTTTATAGAGACTGCTAGCTGGGAATTAGTCTCTGAGGTTTGAAATTTGAACTGTGGTTTGAAGATCGTGTTAGTAAATGGAGACTTGGTTTGTAAATAACTTCTTCCATTTACATTAGTTGCTCATCAGTGATGGCATAGATAAAGAAAATGCTTCTGGGAATGTGTTATTGGTAATATTCTTGGGTGGGTTTGAGAAAAGTGATACGTGTTTTTATATATAATCATGTGTGCATACACATTATAAAATGCTTCTGTCTGGACATGTTTTAAAGGCTTGGTTGCCTGCCCTTTAAACTGTTCAGATGTAATAGAATTATAAAGAGGTGGTGGTGCGAGTGTAGAAGATATACCAGCCCCTCCTTCCTCATTATGCCAAGTTGACAATCATAAGCAGAGGTGCTAGCCACACTCAGCATGATCGAGGGTAGAGCTCTGGATAGACAGAAGAGCTGGCTCATTTCTCACTTCAACTGACTGAATTCCTCATCCATGTCACCAGCATTCTAATCCACCAAATGGGAGTAATGGTTGATTTCCTCAGAATAATGTAAATGGAATAATAAAGTGTATATTACACACACACTGAGACTACAAGTGAAATAAATATATAATATGTAATTAGACCTACCAATTTTAAAGTAATATTTCAATAATATGCTCTATTTTATTAGATATTTTTAGGGTACTCAATTATTTATGTATGTGTATATTATCTATATAGTTACTAGAAATAGTATGTATAGGATATAAATTAAAATGATTTGATAGTTATGGATAATTGAATTCAGTTTTTTTGCCATATGCAGATGATATAAATTGAGTTATATTAATAGTATGTCATTTTTAAACTTAATTAGTTCCTTGTTTCTCAAGGCACACTGGTTATGATTTTTAGGCAGAAAGTGCCACTTTGTGAATTAAGGGAGGTGTCAGACACAAAGTGACAGTGTGTTGGATCAAATCAAGGAAGGCAATGATAAAATTGAAGCCACTGATCCGGTTCCTGGGAAATGTGTAAACAAGAGACACTCAAGCCCCAGGACTGTATTCCTGGACAGTATTCCGGAGAGAAAAACAAAAACAACATTCCAGTATTTGCAGTATTTTGACTGATATAGTTGATACGATTTGGGTAAAATTAGGTGGTTCCTCCAATCTTTTAATTTATTTTCTAAGGAGTTCTCATATGTTCATTAATTTTTTTTTGAAATAATCACAAACTCTTAGACAAACTTAAAAGTCCTAGAAAGAACACTTTTGAATGTCTGCATTTCCCAGGCACTATGGTGGACACTCTGCAGATACACTCGATGTTGAAGGGAGAGGCAAGGTAGATAAACCAAAGTTAATACTCAGATTACAAAAGGAGACTTTGCTAAAGCATTGGGCCACAACAATTCTGTAAGCAGTGTGTTTTGAACTGCTTATTTAAGTTGCTGTAGAACAGAAGCTGCAGGATCTTCATGACTCAGGGCAACAGCAGGATATTCAACAGGAGTCCTGGTAAGAGTTCAGTATTGATAGTGTAGGGGAAGCCAGAGGCTTTGAACCAGATCAATAACTCGTTGCAGTGAACATTTGCAAGTAAAGCTGTTTGGGCGAAAGGGTATACCGTGTGATATACCATGACATCCCGCAGCTGCCATGGCAAGATGCTTCATTTATTATTTTTAATTCTTTATTTGTTATTTTCTCATTGGGGGGGGGGAGTTTAAGAAGGTGGAGGATAGATATGGAAAGACTGGGAAATGAGTGGGGTTGGGGTACACGATGTGAAATTTACAAAGAGCCCATAAAAAATTGTGAAAAAAAAAGCACCAGTTTGTAGACAGAGCTCTAGGAACATTTTGGCTGTACAATGTTACATGGACATATGTCCGAAGCCAGTGTTTAACAAAGTCTAAACTGTGTCTGAATATGGCATAATTTATCAAGGAGTCAACTGTGCATGTTAGAGGACCATTAGAATAAACTGAGCCCTAAAAAATGACATGGAGGACATGATTGTTCTTGTTACTTGGCTCTAGCCTGAGTGTCAGACAATTTGCCCTGTAAATGTTTTCATAAAAAATTTATTTCTGTTTCAGTGTTAGCTTGAAAACGTTTTTAAGCCAGAAATATTGACACCTGTTTAAGGTGTAGAATGCCTCAGTGACTAGACTTGCAGCAGCGGCCTGCTAAGTATATCTAGCTCTCCCGTGAAACACTTTGGAGCTTGGTGGCTGGAGGAGTGCTTTAAGAAACACGCCATCAATTTCCTCACAATCACCCTGTCTTTGGATGGCAACTTGTTAAACATGACAAAGTGTGTCACATCCTGGTTGCTTCTGCATGGCTTGCTGAGGCGTTATTTTTATGTGTCCTTCTTCTGCCCCATTCTCACGTAGCAACCAAAGCTGCTTTTGGAAGCAAATTGCAGAAAGCATACCTTTGCTAAGCTGCTCAGTGTGTTCAATGCAGTGTGCAAGCTGTGCTAATGTGTTTCCCTTTAACATGTGACCACATTAAGAGGAAAAGACAAATTCCCTTGTCATCAATTATAGAGAGCAATTTCAACTTGCCCATGACAACACCGTTCCTAGGCTGAGTCACTTTCTGTTGTCCCTAGCTCTGAAGGAGAACACAGCTATATCAGTCAGATTTCCATCACTGAGTCAAAATACTTGAGAAAATCAACTTAAAAAGAGGAAAGGTTTATTTTGACTGACAGCTTCAGATATTGTAGCTGGTGGCCAGCTGGCCATGTTGCTTTGGGCATGTGTTAATACAAGTCATATCACGATGGGAAGTACATGTGAAGGAGAATGGGGGGAGGGGTCCTGACATATTTTCTAAGAGCATACCACCAGTGATCTAGCTTCCTTCTAATAATTCCACCTCCTTATGGCTCCACTACCTCCAATCAGTTTGAGAAGCAAGCAACCAAGCCTTAAGCACTCTGACCTTGTATATTGTGTCATCTGCAGTTGCTTTTAAAACATTTTGGGCCAGGCAGAGAAGTGTGGTGTGCAGAGAAATGCAGGAAGATCAGAAAGTTAAGGTCAAACTCAGGTACAGAACAAATTAGAGACCAAGCTAAACTATGTGCAACTGTTTCAAAAAAAAAAATCAAAGCAACAAAAAGTGAAGCAAGAAATGGGCTCTCGTAAAGTGGAATCTTTCAAGAAACTGAAGCTCGAATGACAGAATGGGATGAAGTGGGGTCACAGCAAAGCAGTACAGTTTTGCCTAGTAGCTATAAGCCAGTTAATGGCCCCAGCAGGAAGTCGGGACCAATGCAAACATTAGCACCTGACCACACAGTTTGGCCTGTGCCATTCACACATTTAAATTTTGATCTCTTTGTGAAGAATAATGTAGGCGTCTTAAGAACAGTGCTTGTTCCTGGTTTTATGTTGAGGTCTTTGATCCACTTGGACCTGAATTTTATTTAGGGTAATAAATATGGATCTATTTGCATTTTCCTACATGTAGATATTCACTACACCACCACCATTTATTGGGGATTCTATCTTCCTTTGTATGGTTTTGGCTTCTTTGTCAAAAATCACGTATCTTTAGGTGTGTGTGTTTATTTCAGGGTCTTCAATTCAATTCCATTGACTGACAGTTTTTCTCCACCAGTACCATGCAGTTTTTATTATTGTTATTCTGTAGTACAGTTTGAAGTCAATGATGGAGGTACCTCCAGAAGTTCTGTTATTGTATAGGATTGTTTTAGCTATTCTGCTTTGTTTTTTGTTTTCAAATGAAGTTGAGAATTATCTGTAAAGAACTGTGTTGCTATTTTGATGTGAATTGCATTGAATCTGTAGATTGCATTTTGGTACGATGACCATTTTTACTATGTCAGTCTTACCAATGCATGAGTGTAGGAGATCTTTCCATCTTCTGATCGTCTTCAATTTCCTTCTTCAGAGGCTTGAAGTTATTGTAGTACAGGTCTTTCACTTCGTTGTTAGAGTTACACCAAGAGAAAAGAATGTGGAAGTCAACCTTAAACTTACTGGCACGGAGGCAAATTCCTGAATAGAGCACCAACAGCACAGTCTCTAAGATCAACAATTAATAAATGGGTCTTCATGAAACTGAAAAGCTTCTGAAGGTACTATCAATAAAACAAAATGGCACCCTATAGATTGGGAAAAGATCTTAACCAACCCTATGTCTGACAAAAGGTTAATATAAAAATATATAAAGAACTCAAGAAATTAAACATCAACAAAACAAAGAATCCAATTTAAAAAATGAGGTACAGAGCTAAACAGAATTTTCAGCAGAGGAATCTCAAATGGTTGAGACACACTTAAAGGAAATGCTCAATGTTCTTAGTCATCAGGGAAATGCAAATAAAAAGGACTCTGAGATTCCATCTTATACCCATTAGAATGGGCAAGTGTTCCCTAATAAGAGGAGCAGGGGCCATCTCTGACATGGGCTTGTTGTCTGCTCTTTGATCACTTCTTGCTGGAGAAGCAGCCTTGCCAGGACACAGGAAGAGGATGCAGACAGTCCTGAAGAGACTTGATAGGCTAGGGACAGATGGTAGCGAAAGACTAGGGGAGGAAGATGGGGGAAGAGGGAAGGAAGGTGGGACCAGGAGGAGATGAGGAACAGGACTACAATCGGGATATAAAGTGAATAAATTATAAAAAATATATAAAAAGTAACAACAAGAAAAAGAAAATATAGAGAAACTATGGCCTTCTAGAACGCCAAACATGCTACCACTTCTCCATCTGCCCTGGAGTCATCATTTCACTCTGGTACCAAATAAAGTGTAGTTTAACTATGTCCAATGGAAACAGTAAAACAAAACAAAACAAAAAGCCTCAAGTGACAGCATATACTAGCGATGATGTAGAGAAAGAGGAACACTCCTCCATTGCTGGTGGGAGTGCAAACTTGTACAACCACTTTGGAAATCAATCTGGTATGTTCTCAGAAAATTGGAAATATCTCTACTTCAAGACCCAGCCGTACCACCTCTGGGCATATACCCAAAAGATGTTCTACCATACAACAAGGACATTTGCTCGGCTCTGTTCATAGTGGCTTTATTTGTAATAGCCAGAAACTGGAAAAAAACCCAGATATCCCTCAACCGAAAAATGGATCAAGAAACATGTGTACCCATTTACACAATGGAATACTACTCAACTGTTAGAAGCAAGGAAATAATGAGATATGCAGGCAAATGGATGGAACTGAAAAATACCATCCTGAGCGAGGTAACCCAGACCCAGAAGACACACAGAAATGGAGCCTAATATAGATGTCTTCTGAGAGGCTCTACCCAGCAAAGGATCAAAACAGATGCTGACACTTGTAGTCAAAATTGGGTGGAGTGCAGGGATCCTTGTGGAAGAGTTGGAGGAAGGATAGAAGGACATAGAGGGGACAGGAGCTCTGCAAGAAGACAAACAGAGTCAACTAACCTGGGCC
Source organism: Pachyuromys duprasi (assembly GCA_028658305.1). Taxonomy (NCBI): domain Eukaryota; kingdom Metazoa; phylum Chordata; class Mammalia; order Rodentia; family Muridae; genus Pachyuromys; species Pachyuromys duprasi. The sequence continues at coordinate 77,959,277 of CM053763.1, read as the reverse complement.
CAGCGGAGGCTTGTGGAGACTGAAGCACTAACAAAGGACCATGTATGGACTGGATCTAGACTCCCTACACATATATACCCCATGGGCAACTTGATATTTTTGTGTGTTCCCTAGTAAGGGGAGTGGGGGCTGTTTCTGACATGGACTCTGTTGCATACTTTTTGATCATTTCTCTATGGTGGGACTGCCTTGCCAGGCCACCATGGAAGAGGATATGCTAAGACCTGATGTGACTTGAAGTGCTGGGATGCTTTAATGGAGGAGTGGGGCTTTCCTGAGTGGTAGGGGAAGGGGGGAAGGGAAGGAGGGAAACATGGTGGGACAGGTGGAGAGGAAGATGGGGACTACAATTGAGATGTAAAGTGAACAACTAAGTAAAGGTAAAAGGAAGGAAGAAAGAAAAGAATAGCATTTGTACTTAAGGAAAAAAATGTCTTTTACAAATTGGACATGTCAGTTATAAGATGGTAGCTGAGAACAGCCAAAGTAAGAAAATGTTTCCTACTTTTCATCTGCCCAGGTTTTTGACAAGCTGACATTCAATTTTATGCTCATAAATGTTTTGAAATATTTTATTTTCATTTAATTCTTTGGGAGTATTCATGCCTTCTCCCATCCCCTGCCAGATCCATCCTCATTTCCTTCCCATACACTTTTAAAAAGCCTATCAAGTCCAATTTGTGCTGCTCAGATGTTGTTGAGCATATGGCCATCTATGGGGTATGGTCAACCTACAAGGGGGTCACAGCCTTAAAGAAAACTGACTCACCTGCTCTCAATTGCCAATAGCTCCTCAGTTAGGGGTGGAATTATGGTTCCCTTGTTCAAGGTGATTTGTCACAACGAAATAGCTAAGACAGAGACTCTATGCCCATTTACCTTCTTCAGAGATCTTGTCTGGCTTACATTGTACAGGTCTTGTGCATGGTGTCACAGTAACCATGAGTTCCTACATGCAGCTGCCCTGCTGTGTTCAGAAGGCACTGTTTCCTTGTCATCCATTGTCTCTAGCTCTACAGTCTTTCTCCCTCCTCTTCTGTGATAATCCCTGCACTTCGGGAGGAAGGGGTATGATCGGTGTCCCATTAAGGGCCAGGCATTCTGCCGTATCTTATTCTCTGTACCTTGGCTAGTTGTGGTCTGTGCTATCTGCCAATTATTCCAAGCAGAAGCTTCAGATAAGGGCTGCGAGATACACTAATCTATGGTTACAATGATAAGTCATTAAGAATTCGTGTAATAATATTATTCCCCATTAGCATAGTAATGCTAGGAGGTTAGTAGGTTTTCCTCTATTGCCCATAAATTGCTTAGCCACAGGTTCTTGTCTCCAATCACTGTACCAAGTAAACATTTCATCTTGTGAAGAAAGCTGGCATTAAATACTATCAGAAAGTCATTGGTTACTTCCGTTATGTCTAGGCCCTTAGTGTATCAATGGGCATACCTTGGAAGATTGGTCATTATTGTAGTTTACAAGGTTCACAACCGGGTAAAACTGATTATTAGTTTCTCTTCTGTTGGTATGCATAGTACCTTTGAGCACGATGCAAGCTAGCCAATAAAGATGAAGCTTCCAGTTCAGTACTGGCTTCATTTATCCATGCTCCATAATTTAAATACGTCATGTCTCCAGCAACAGGTTTTTACTGTCAAGTTTTAGAGGTCAGTGAAGAGCATTGGTTATGGGCTTTAATGTATGGGTATTTATAGGACCTCACTGGCGTACAACTCTAAAAAAGAAATAAAAACCAGATGTCACCATCAAAAGGAACTAAACAAAAATCATAAACTTGTGGGAACTAAACAATATACTATTTAATGATAGTTTGGTCAAGAAAGAAAAATTAATTTCTAAAATTGAATGAAAATAAAAATACAACATGTCAAAATCAGTATGTACCTAAATCAAAACTTTTGACAGATCACAAATTAGGAACTTAATGACACACCCAAAAACTTAAGAAAAACAAGAAACAGTAATATCCCAAACAAGTAGATTGGAACAGATAATCAGAAACAGAATGAATGAAATAGAAACAACAACAAAATGAATATAAAGAAACAGTGAAAAAAAAGTTGCTTCTTTGAAAAGATTAACGAGATTGACAAATGTTTATCTAAATTAACCAAAAAAGAGAGGGTACATGTGAATAAAATTATAGATAAAATAGATGAGAGATATTACAATAGACTCTGAGGAAATTCAGAGAATCTTCATGATTGACTTTGAATATTTATATTTTATAATTATGAAAAATATAAAAAATTGATGGATTTCTATGTATATATGAGCAACCAAAATTAAATGAGGATACATTAAATAAATAGACATAATATCCAAGAGATAGATGTAATAATTAAAAATCTTCCAATTAAAACAACAACAGAAAGCAATAGATAGATTCATCCCAGAGTTCTATCACACCTTTGAAGAACTAACCTTATTCCCCAAATTAGTCTATACAATTAAAAAACTCTAACACAGATTGTTGGGATAAAGTGTACTTGCTTTGATTTGGTCATTGACTCTAATATTCCTGGAAAACACATGAGTTAAATTTTGGTTTGGGTTTTTACTTTGTTTTTAAATCTGATTTTTATTCCCTTTGATTATTGCCAGAGTCGTAGACAAGAATGTTGAATAGAAGAGTCACCAGAGAACAGACTAAGGTCATACAGGAGTTGGCACAATGTTGAAGGCAAGTGTGGTGTATACTAGTTACAGAAAGCGCAGAGCATCTTCCAGTCATCAAACTGCCCATAACTTGTCTCCTCCATCTGTTGAGAAGATCAAATAGCACATTGTTCATGAAAGGAACATCCAAACCCACTCACAGAAGTTCATTTATTAGTAAATCTTTGACTGAACATATTTTAACATGCTTAATAGAAGCTTAGAAATAATTCTGAAATTGAACTCATTACCCTCATCTTGAACTATGAGAGTAAAGGCACAGGTACAAGCTATTCTAACTCATGTAGGGTCAGTTTTATTTTTTCTTCCAGCCCAAATTCTTTTCTCTATGGTATGAAGCCCACACAGACTTCTTTGCTTGTTTGCCTATGGACACTTTTGGATATAAGTTTCAGTATCGTTTTTCTGAAGCAGAATAATCTTTATTATGGTAGAAAAAAAGAAATACATCAGCAAAAAGATTCTTGCCCTACTACAATACTGTCTCTGACCAGATGCTCCAAAGAAGGAAACATGGACACTTGTTGGAAACATATTGAGTGAATGAAAAGAGGGTCCTGAACTCCCTGCAGGAGATCTTTGACATAGTCAATGTTGTGAATTCCTTAGGGCCCAGTGTTTAAGTAAACTCAGAAATGCATGCTCCCAGTGACCTGAGTAAGTCATTTAGTTTTCAAGGACGATTGTACAGATGGTGGAGGAGAAGAGCAGACACTGAACTTCTAACACTAGTGAGGCAACATTAGGCTGGCGAGCCCCTCGTGACTCCCACATAGTAAATTACTATGTTACTAAAGTGACTTGAATGAATCATGCAAATCTTCCTAGCTCTCAATGTCCTTCTGTCAAAATGAGACATTTGAGCAAGAACCCATCTGGTCCTGGTATTGCCCTTTAGATGCCCTTTCAGTAAGTTGCACATCAGGCTAGAGTGGTGTAGTTACATCTTGGGATTTGGGGCTTATTGTTTTAAGATGGCCAATCAGTATCCTTTATATTCTCCCACTGCATTTTAGACACAAGAAAAAAAAAGTGTGTTTTTGAACCTTCTCTCTGGGATTTGCCTCCCAAAGGCCAAACTTAGAATGACTCATGTAGGGTTTTAGTATTTTGTTTTGATTAGCAGGTGAGCAGCTTATCAGTGAGGGAAAGCCTCTCATCCTATTTCCTTGTTTATGGGAAACACCATGGACATCAACAGATATCAGCTTGATGAATCATATGTGGCAAACCAGCAGACTCACAAAATTATACATAACGTAATCCAAATAAGTAGGAAGGATTGCCAAGGCAAGCTGCCTCATGCTTCATCAACCACAGCTGCTTCCACATAGGTTTTTATCTGTTGGTGAGATGAGGTTCCTTAGATTAGGAGGTTCTTTAGTTGAGGCTCCTTTCCACCAAATCATCACTGGGTATGCTGGGTACCTGCATACCTATGGTGAGGCCATTTTTAGGGGGATTTAACTGAGACAGAATGATCCACTCTGAATATGGGCTGCATCATTCCATGGGCTGAGGTCTGGGACAGAATATAAAGGAGGAATGGAGCTGAGCACCAGCCTTCATCAGTCAAGGCTATTGGAGGCAGAGACTGGTGTATGGACCCTGCTACTTGCTAGGTGTACGATTGGGAGAGTATGATTACCCTCCCTAATATCTGTAAATCCATAAGTTTGCTTAGAAGATTTATGGAATGATAAAACCACTCAGCCCAGGAGCCAGCATGCTGGTCAGCACTTGTGAACTTGTAGCCATTATTTTATTTAAATGTTCCAAGTTGTTTCTGATTCTGTAACAGATGGGGCAAGTGAGGTTGGAGGCTGGTCTCTCTTTGTGGTAGGTCAAAAAAAGGAAGGATGAGAGTTGACAATGGAACCTCCTTCCCATGGTACAGGACAAGTGGGAGGAGCATCCCGTGACTGGGGTAATCCAGATCCCTCACAGAGAAGGCCAAGGATGAGATGGCTCAGAAGAGGAAGAGGAAGGAAGAAAAAAAGGAGACTTAGTTTGGTGCAATGTCAAGTAAGATTAAAGACTTCTACTATGCAAAAGACCTATGAGAGACTGCCGAGCAAAGAAAGACCCTGTCAACATACAGTGAGCAGCCACAGCAATGAGGTTTGTTGGCTCTGTTCAGCTGTAAACACTGTGAGGGAATTATGGAGCTTTTGGTTTGTTCTGGGTGTGCACTGATCACACAGGCAGGTTCAAATCTTTAAATGCGAGCTTTAATTTTTTTTTTAACTTGTAAAAGGATAGCTTGACTACTTGGCTAACTAAAATAATGAAAATAAAGCAAATGAAATAGCCAAAGAATATTCTCTGCTCAAGGATACAAGTTTTATTGAGATTGAAAAAAAAAAAAAAAGGACTTTATGTTTTGCAGAAGCTGGGAAGTTACATTTGCAGGTGTATAAAGTTGCCACACTTCACTGCATCAGGTCTTTGAGTACCCAGGAAACTCAAATACTAGCTAATCAGGGAGAGCAGAACTAGGCAGAGAGCTACTAAGAAATAAATTATCAGTTGTTTGGGATAACAGCTGCAAGTGTTTATGGAAGCTTCATATGCCTCATTATGTAGCTCACTATTAAGAACTAGGTCCTGTAAGTGGTCACTTCAGATGACTCACTATTTTATGCCCCAAATCACTGGGCTGCTGAACAGTTAGCCTATACAGACCTAAGTAAATGATAAGGGTGAATCATTTCCAAGTGACACTAATAAAAATCCAAGTCTAAGCACAACTTAATTGTTAGGGTTTTGTTGTTGTTTTTGTTTTGTTGGTTCTGTTCTGTAAAGAACAGTGGTTAAGAGTGCTTGCTGCTCTTGGAGAACACTCAAATTTGGCTCCTAACACCTATGTCAGGCAGCTTACCAGAACCTGTAATGCAAATTTCAGGGAATCCAATACCCTCTCCTGGACTCCACATACACATGGACATGCACATAGAGTCACACACATACATAATAATAATACATAAAAATAATTTGGTTGTTTTTGGACTTGAAGGGAATTTGAAGGATGAGTGCCCAGTTTGTCAGTTAAAGCTTCTTTTCCTGGTTTCCAATCAACTACAGTGTCTGTGCTCACTGAATAAGAAGGTTCCTGTTAGTCACGTACAAACTAAATGAAGCTATTGAGAAGGAAGGGAGGAGCCACTAAAATTGATAACCCTAGAAAAGCCAGAATCGCTTTTTAGAAGTTGAATGTTTGAAAACGTGCCGAGTGCTTTCCTGGTGAGCTAGCTGATTAAGAACTCATCAGAGAAGAGAAGTTGTGGTTGAGGATTGGAAGGTGGTTTTTGAGGGGAGCAACCAAACCAGGACCTCCTGGCTGTCCTGGAGACTGCTGGCTTAGCCTTTCAGACTTGGAGATAGTTCTCAGAGTAGAGTTACATTTCATAATATGGCCATCTTATTTTACCACCACTGCCTGCACATTTTTATAAATTTTTTTTTAGCAGAACAGCTAGAACAGACTTACTCCAATGAATCTACAAGTATCTGGATTTGATCTTGTCCTTAAAACATACTGAACTCTTCGGCTGTGATTTGCTTCTGTAACTCTGACCGATGACCTAATTCTAATCGGAGGTGGCTCAGTGTTTTGAGTGTTTGAGTGTTTTGACTGCAGAAATAGCTTTTCAAAAACTGCCTGCCTCTTTTAAATAGTAATGAAAGTTAGCACAGAAGCCACAGGCTGGCTTGTTTTCAGCGATACACTCCTTTCCTCTCCATTAAACACATAAGGACAGTTTGATTTCACTCATTATATGTTATGGCTTAAAAGTTTGTTTTCATGTTTCACAACTATCTGTGATTTTATGTAAACATCTAATATTTTAATCATAACTGAGTATAGCATCTTATATGAAAAAATTCTTCACCGCTTTATAGTATCACAGAATTATCAGTTATTAAATTTTGCAGTAGATTTAAATGACCTATCACAAAATCTGCCTTTACATCAGAACACTTTTAGACATAAAATTACTTTAGGATATAAATTTCTCAAAAATTTGTAAAATAAGTGCTATTGATGGAGAGGACAAAAGATCTAAGGAGTTAAAGAGAGAAACTTTGGGGTTTGGTTCCCACACACAGCGCTTGGCAACCTCAGAAGAAGGCCCATCAGGCACGTCTCTGCTGAGCTCTGCCCTCAGGTGTAGAAGCTGCTAGATTACAACTGCTCCAAGCAGGGTGGTTAATCTGTTGTCTTGCTGGCTACTGGGTGCAGAACAGGGTGAAATAGAAAAAAATTCCTGGAGTCTTCAGGCCTCATGGTCCTTCCCACTTTCTTGCCTTTACCTCCAGAGTTTCCTCCCCTTCCCTCCCTCTTCTTCTTCTCCTTCTCTTCCTCCTCCCCCTTTTCTTCTTCCTCTTCCTCCTCTTTAAATTGAAAATAGATTCTTCTCTCATACAATACATCCTGACCACAGTTTCTCCTCCCTCCACTCCTCCCAGCTTCCCTCTACCCCTCTACTCCCCCAGATACACACCAACTTCATATTCCTTCAGAGAATGGCAGGCCTCCAAAAGACAACAAGCAAATATCCCAAAACCAGATATAATAAGACAAGGTAAAAGCTTTCATAGTGAAGAAAGATCCCCAAAAGACTCCTGCAGGAGAGGAGTAATCTATGTAAAACACACAGGCACTCCCCCATGGGGAAGCCTATTTTCAATGGGCTCTGTGTGTGTGTGTGTGTTGGGAAGGTGGAGTCATGGAAATAATTCTGTAGCATTGCAGCTGGGGAAGAGAGTAAGAGGCAAGAGGAACAAAGTTATAGCTGAAGAGCTGTAAGGGGCAAGCCTTCTCTGAATGGCACATAAACAGCCAAAAACAAGAGCTAGAAAAAAGTGAGGCCCCTGAAGAAATTTGAAACCTGTGGGTAAAAACTTAAATGCAACCTGATTTCTAGTCAGATCAACCTAAATCCCCATACTCAGCCCTCTCACTACGTTTCTTATTTCCTGTAACAGTGTGTTTTGCTTTCAACCAAAGAAATGACATGGTGTGTCCAAAACAAAGCAACCAATAGAAGCAGGCTCATATATGACACAGCTCCTGAAATCATCATAGGAGATCAGCAGGATAAGAAATGAAAACACAGCTACATTATAAGAACATATGGGCAATATAAGCAGAGAGATGGTAACTAATAGGGTCTAAAAGGAATTGTTGTTAGGAGCAAACACATTAAAAGAAATAATGTCTTTTTGGTTGAGAGTAAAACTAACCTCTTCAAGGAGAGAACTGGTGAACTTAAAGATAGGTCAATAGAAATCTTCCCAAATAAAAAGAGAAAAAGAATAACATTCTAGAGTCGTGAGATAATGTCCAAGGATATTGGGACAATGACAGGAGAGAATGAAGAGAAGAAACATTTGAACTCAGAATGTCTGAGGAAATTATGAAAATAATAATAACAGACATGGAACTGTCATTCAGGGAGTGGAGAGAAAGCCAGGCAGAGCAAATGAGAAAAGAAAAAAAACCACCCATATGTCATAGCCAAACACAAGAAACAGTGATGGACAGAGAAAATCTTGAAAGAATTGGGGCACAGTTGTAGGGAACACTTAGATATACAGGAACAAGGAAAGGAGTGCATTATACTTTTCACAGAGAATAGTGAGGAAAATATTAATTATCCTGCATTTACAGATATTTATTTATATACCTGAAAGTGTTAATTCAATGAACTATCAACCTTGAAATTTTCATTCAGTGAAATAATCCTTCCAACGTAAAGGTTGGGCTGGGAGGTTGCTCAAGGGTGGACTGTCTAGTATTCATTCCCCTGGGTTTGACTCTCATCATTATTGAAAAAGAAAATAAATAAAAATATTTAAAGTAGAAAAACAGAAGCTTCTTTAGACAGAGACTGAAGCTTTCATATCTGACAGCTCTTCCTTTCAAAGAAAAGAACCTAGGTTGGATACTCCAAATAACACGAAGGAAGCAGTTCAAAGAAGGAATATACAAGCCCAAAATGAAATATTTTCCTCATTCTCAGTTGATAAAAAGATAACTGATGCCATAATAGTGTCAGTCAATATATTGAGTTATCCTAATAGAAGTATAAGTGAAAAGAATGACCATGATAGTGCAGGGCGATGGGAATGCTCCACACGGTTGTGAATAGCATGGTCCACACACTGTGGCATGTTATTTGGAAATGGATACCAGTTAAATGGACTAAATCTACAATAAGATTTAAAGTGCTACAAAACACAATGTATATAAAAGAGAAGATGGATAGAATTATATAAAATGCCTATTAAAATAAGAAAAAAAATAAAAGAATAAAAGGGAAGTAATTATTTTCTTTGTAAGTTTTTCCATAAATCTAAAACTGTTTTAAAGCAAGCTTATTTAATAATGTTGCAGGGTTGTGTATTGTTAAGTGCATGATGGCGATTATTAAATCTTGTTGCTGGTGATTGATTGTTACCAGAACATTATGATATCTAAGTTTCATTTTCATTTTCTGTATTAAAATATGAGCTTTAATAATATTTGAAACATGGTAGAAATTTGTGTTCTTGAAACTGCTTAAATCCATGCAACATGAAAATAGGGGCATCAATTATATAAACTTTGAAGGAATGGACAGAATTTAAAAAATTATTTTGGGTTGTAAGAGCAAAAATTGAACCGCAGGCCTATATTTAATCCAGTGGCTACTGGACACAAAAATGTCCTGTAGGCTCATGTTGATGGACACAAGAATGTCCTGTAGGCTCATGTTGAGCTGTGTTTTGTGCCAGAGAAGCAAAGGGAGTTGCAGAGGTTGGCTAGCATATGATGCAGCTCTGGGCCTTCACTTAGCAAGGCTCCTCCTCCTACCAGCCTCGGGAGAGTAGTCTGGTGCTGGTGGCTAAGTGGAACCTGGAGGAGGTAGATTTGAGACATTGTCCCAGCTGTTTGAAGAAGAATCTAGAGTCATTGGCCATGTCTGTCTTGTGTTCAAGTATGGGAACACAGAATTACACACATGGGCATGTTAACCTTCAGACCAGAGGATTCTTCTGCATGACTAATGAGGAAAGAAAACTAGGGGAAACAGGCTTTTGAGGAAATCGCTCAAGGAATCTGAAAGTGATTAAGCTGGACTTTGAGCTGCTGAGTAGTTTTGGCCTCGATATAATTTTCTTAAAGATTTATATTTTATTTGTATTATATGTGGGGGAGGGATGCACATGTGTGTTTGGGTAGCCACAATGCTGGAAGCATTGCATCCCCTGGGACTGGTGTCATATGAGGCTGTGAGCTACCTCATGGGTGCTGGGAACCGAACTCAGGTCCTCTTGAAGAGCTGACTGCACTCTGAACTGCTGTGCTATCCTTCCCAACACCTTTGAGTACCCATGTAAGGAGTGGATTTTGGCTTAGAAGTGGCCATTGGTCTGTGCCCAGTGGGCAGGGACACTGTTGACAATGGCATGGGCAGCAACAGCTGAAATGTCAGATGACCACAGAGTGATGAGGGGGGTTCCCCTTGGTTTCTTTCCCCACTATTGTCATGCTGAAGAATCCTTTGGCATGAAGGCTAACAGGCCCATGTTTGCAATTCTGTGTTCCCATACTTGGGCACAGGACAGACATGCCAACCACTGTCTCACATAGCCAGGACAATGTCTCAAATCTACTTCCTCTGGGTTCCACTTAGCCACCCTCCAAAGATTACGTCTCACTAGTCTGTACAGTGTGATCACCTGTAAAGAGTGGAGGAGATTTAGCAAATGTAACCTTATCCTACGCAATGTGTTCTTGTTTAGGTTCTTCTTTTTTTTTTTTTTAATTTTATTTATTTATTTATTTATTTATTTATTTATTTATTTATTTATTTATTTATAATCCCATCAACCATAACTTTAAGAAATGGTATCTGAGACATTTCACTATGGTTTTCCTGAGCTTCTTTTCTTTCATTCAACAAAGTCCTTGAATTTTTTATCTTAGTATATGCGTTCTGATCCTGAGCTAGAGAGCTGCATAGCGTCCTGTTCACTGAATGGAAATCCTTACCCACATTCCTTTGGGAAGGAGACCCCTGGGAGTACAGACACTCCCAAGGAAAGAATGAAAGACTTTGGAAGTGTTTGCCATTAGTTAAACATTGTCTTCCTCATCACTGTTGATTGTGTGTGCCTATGTGCATCCGTAGGTGGTGGCAGTTGTGGTGACCAAGGGATACCCCTGGCATAGGGAATTTTCACACAGCTTTTACTCTGGGGCTCTGTCTGAATCACTTCCAAGCTACAGCCATTTGCTCTTCACCCCCATGGCCATTTCTGTGTTAAGTGCTACAGAAACCTTGATGCTGTAATTGTCCATGAGCCACTTTTTGTAAAACTGGCACCTTAAAAAAACGGGAGTAAGTTGTTGCCAACAGAGAAAGTTCCCATCGCAGGGGAAGGCACACTCCTATTTAAATGAGGACTCGGAGATTTGTGTGTTTTCATGTTGTGACATGCCCTGAGGCTGGCAGTTGTCCATCAAAACAAATTTTACCCCAGGTGAAACCTCGCTTTCTCATTACCACATCTCAAAATGAGCTTCCCCAGGAAGAATGAACTCCAGTTTCTACCTCACATTCATCAAATGTTTGGAACTATCTTTTACTTGTACAGTATCATTCATTATAGGAAGAGGGTAATACACATCTATTTTAAGACCCTATGAATCTGTTTCATCTGGTAATTGAGGTGGTTTGGGCAATAAATTGTGAGGCTTCTAAGTTATGAGGATTATGAATTTAGAAATGTACCCCATGGCCTGAGGAGATTACTCAGGGGAGATAGGTACCAACCACTGAGTGTGATGACCTGAATTTGATCCCCAGGACCCAGACCACAGGAGGAAAGAACTGAGCACACAAACTGACCTGTGACCCCTCTCCATATTCTGTAGCCCAGGCATGTGCATATGAATGTACACACATACACACACACATACATACACACACACACATTCACACACACATAAACACATAAATAAAATGTAGTATAACTGTTTAAAAACACTAAAGAATTGCAAATGGTTCAAGAGCAACTGTGAAAGTAGTATAAGAAAGCTGGACATGGTGAAAAGCTATTTTAGGGACATAGGATGGACGTTTTGACAGGAGAACTTAGGTGTGACCATTGACTCAAATAAGTCTTTTTCTTTCTTTTTTTTTTCCTTTTTTTCAAGCAGACTTCCTAATGTCTGTAGAATTCTCTCTCAAGCTTTGAAAGGGGGCCTCGATAGACTCAGGGCAGTTTGCCTTGTTCTAAAAAGGAGAGTAGGATATTTGCTCTATTCCTTAACTTTTTTTAGATTGATATATTTTTGTGTGTTTGAATGTTTTGCTTATGTGTATGTATGTGTATCATGTGCATGCTTGGTGCCTGAGGAGACACGAAGAGGACATCAGATTCCCTGGAACTAGAGTTGTGGATGTTTGTAAGTCACCGTGTGGGTTCTGCAAACCTCCCCGGGGACTCTGTAAGAGCAACAAGTGCTCATAACCCCTGAGCCATGTTTAACAACCTTCTTAAGAGGTGAATACAAAAAGAAAAGTGTCTACTCTCCTCAGCTGATTCCCAAATATAGATAGCTGGTCTTCAGAGTTGTTTAAATATTTATTCACTTAATATTTAAATATTTTGTATGTGTTTGTATCATTTAAAAAAACACCCATGCTCCATAAGACATAACTTAGTAAAATTAGCTATGATGAAATTTTAGAACATTTATATATACCATCTTTTAATAATTTGGAACTCTGGGTGATTAATATAGTCTCATTATGAGATCACAAATGACCTCTTGAGCAGGTCATGACTGTGCCCATGTCACTGGGTTAAAAAGCAGTAAAGAAAAAAAAATTAAAACCAGATCCTCAACACTTTTCCTAGCATCCTCTTCCCAAAATTTCTGAAAGGCTGAGATCAAGAACCATTAAGAGGAGGGGAACATAAAGGTGTGACAAAGAACTTGCCATTTTTACATTATCAAAGACACAAACAGTTACTACTTCCTGGACAGGAACACAGGCATTGATGCTGTTTTCAGAGAAGAGACAACAATGGAGAGTGATGCAAGAGAATATTCAAGCAGAGGATGGGGCCCTGCTAGACCTGACACAGACTTTTGTAGCTTCAACAAAATGACATTTTCGGTCTTCTTACTTAACTTCTGTGGGTTTTAGACCATTAGACTTTTCCCTTTCTTTCGCAAATAGATTAGCTCCTTAAAGGAAGAATGGCCTTGTCCCTGTTCTCCAAGACCTTGATGGCAGTGGCTCTCCTTGTTGGCTCCATCTTCACTTTCCTGCTGTCATTGCTTTTTAGTGTTATGTTCGGTGTATTCAGAGCATCATTGTAGGACAGCTTAAGATCTTCATCCTAAGCTTTAGGTGGACAGAAGCCTAGTGCTATGGGTGGGTGCTCTTGTACAGTTGATAGTGTAGGTAAGAGAGCATTTAGAGTTTGAGATAACATTTCTGGTTTGAAATATCCTATGTGGTGCTTATTATCTGACATGTTCATAAATGATATTTAGCTAGAATGTATTTTCTAGCTGAGATCCACAGTGACTTCATGTGTAGAGGTATGATTTGGGAGAGGTATTCATGGTCTGTTTTTATAGGGAGGTAGAGTGAGCAAGGCAAAGGAACCTTGAGAAAGAGAAAGGAAGTGATCCAATGGGTCTATGTCATTAAAGGATGAAGACCCAGCCAGGATGTTCTAGATGAAACTCAGGATTCACCTTCCCACAGAGGGTGGGCAGCTGTCACATACCTGTCTATCAGCAAAGCCTGGACAGAGTATGTGCCCAGTACATGAAGACCAGGCCAGAAAGGGAGGTATGCATAGTGTCTGGTTCTGGTGCAGACAGATGGTTATGGCTTTGCTGTAGTACAAAGGAAAACAGTGCTGCAGTCCATCTACATAGTGCTCAGGAGTTCAGGGAGGCTCCATACTTCCTGCCCTGGAAGTTCATCTCCCCCTCTTCAGGTTATGATAGAGTTGTTTTTACTATCACAGTAGTAAGATTAAGAAATACCAGGAAGATCAATAAAACATGTTTGTGAATGTATTTGTGAGGATATGCTCAGTGACAATTATATCATGAGAAATTTTGACTAGTAAGTTCATTAACTTCTTGATTATTTATAATATGATGACACCAGTGGGAAGTTTGAAAAAGGGAGGTGGAGATTCTGGGGAAGTAGGTTACTGGGTGTATCTTTGGTGCTATAGATGGTCCTGGTTCTTCCTATATCCCTTTCTCTGCTTCCTGGAAGCTGTGATATAAACTTCTTGCTTTGCCACTCTCTCTCTTTCATGAGCTGACAGATCTTAGATGCACATTGATTTTTATTTAGGATATTGGACAAACCCTGTTCAGTCAAAATATATCCATCTTTCAAAATCATATTCTTGTAAGAATTTTTATGTTGCTTGTAAGTCCTTTGATAGGTGTTGGCTTCTGACTGTACACCTTGAAATGGACTGATGAATAACAGCCAGGATGCTCAATCAGATCTCAGTCTGTGTAGCTGGAGACTAAAAGAGCGTTCTTCTTGGTCTTAAGAGGTTTGTTTTAAATGAGTATGTAGCCTGTTTAAAGAAGAGGGAAAAAGGATTTTGAGGCAAAAAGATAAACTTCCCATCTAGATATATTTAGAAGTAAAGGGCCTGTTTTAATGAATTTTACAAAGTTTATAGAGGAAAACCTTGGAGGTATCAGTTTCATGTTCTTTAAGTATAATATGCTAAATAAAATTTAAAAATTTTAGGGGTATGGCCACAGGTTATTCACTCATTCTCTGCTAGATGGTCCCATACTTGTGCATATATGGTCAATACAAATTGGACTCTATGAGTTATTTAGAAAAAAAAAACCACTAAGTCAGGAGTTCAATGAGAGGAAGTAGATAAGGGAGAAGTTAGGAGGAATGGAGTATGGACATTATCAAATTATATTCTGTGCATATATGATATATCAACTTTATTTTAATAAGTTGAGCTCCTTAATGGTTAGTGTCATTAGTGTTGCTAAATAGAGGTGAGGCTAGATGTAGGGTGAAGCTAGTTTTGTAGGAAACTTTAAGGGGTACATATGATCTTGGATGTCTTTTGGTCAGCTTTTAATGTATTGTTGTCTTTTTATTGCAATATAATTAACTTTTCTCATTTGTTAACACTCATGGAACACATATTATAGTGTCCCTGTTGTGTGTCTGTGCTGCTTGCATCCTAATTTTAGTTCTTCTGACTGTGCCCTTTCAAGTTATCTCTAATTTGCTGTGAGCTCTTAAGCCAGATAGTCATTATACCTCCACGCAAGTGTGTGTTAATAAATTCCATATACTTTTTCACTTGAAAAGAGACATATTTTCTAATTTTTATTGATTGGATATGATCACTGTGAAACAGGGAATGTGTAATGATTGAATGCAGACAAAACAGCCAAACAGAAAGAGAAGTATTTCACTGTTAGGTGGTAGACTTCTCCAGTTCTCCTTGAGCTATACTCTGTGCAGCAAGCATTGTGAAAGCTGCCACTCCTGGAACTGTCTATTACATGACAGTGGCCTCTTGATGGTGTTAGACCTCAAGGAAAAAAAATCCAAGAAGCCATGAGGCTTCAGTGCAGAGGATCTCACAATTCTCTTCTCTAACCTCCCTAGCATCTTATTTGCATCTATCTTATTGCATCTTAACCAATTCATCTTATTCATTCCTAACTGGATTTAACTATCTCTTTATAAAGAGACTGAGTTTTAGTTATCATCATATCTGCCTCCACAGTCAAGTGCTAGGCTGAGTGGGTGCTGGAGAATAAAGAGGAGAATAGAACTGCCCTTGGATCTTTAGAAGCCTCTGACCTCGCCTTTCCTGATGACTTTCTTTTGCCCCGAAAGCTGATTTATAGGTTTTCTTTTCAAGGGTATGAACTTGAGTATAAAACGCAAGGGTTGGAGGAGAATGAATCAGAGAGAGAGAGATATCATAATGGAGCGCAGTGCAGCCTGGAGCAAGGGGCAGAGCTAAAATGACGGACTTGATTTGTTAAGGAATGTCCCTCGGCCTATGGCTGTCAGCCAAGTAGTCATTAAAAGCATTGCTTTCGACTAAAATAAGAGCTTTTGGGTCAATATGTAAAACTTCTCTTTGGTTTTTAGCTATACAGGATGTCTTGTCTTCATTATTTGGTGTCTAGATATCCTAGAATCTGTGAACCTATGTGGGAATCTGGCAGTTTCATCTATAAACTCCAACAGAACAAAGGAATGAAGTCTTGTTGATTTTTTTTTTACAAGGGTAGATTATTTTCTGATGGGGAAAGTGGCTTTAGCTGACTTAGTCATACTTTTATACATCTGGTTTAAAATGCAAAAAAAAAAACTATTAGAAATACAGAAGAAGAAATAAAAGGAGGAAGAGGAGGAGAGGAAGAGAAGGAAAGATTAGTGGCAAAGGAAGATAAATATATATGTCCTTATATGTAGCATAGTAATACAAGTCAAATAACTCCAGTTATCTAAACTCTCAAGTTTAGACAAGGTCAGATGATGTGCTGTATAAATGAGACTGGCTTTTCTTTGAAAGAAAGAAAAAACTTGGTGGTGCAAAGAGCAATTTCTAATTAAGTTTCCAAGACATGAGCAGTCTTTTTAACTTCAGCATCAAATACTATCCCATCAGAAGAAAAATTCCACCTAAATATCAGTGCTAAGCATAGACACCAGGACCACCATGCTAAAGAAGTGTATAAGAGATGTTTGGTGTTATGCAAGAGAACAGCACCTTAAGGATGAGCTTACTTTATGACACTCTTATTCTACATATGCCATCCCTCTGTACTTAGCCATTGATTCCCAAATGTGAGCTCCTAAGCTGATGAAAATGTATCCAAGATGACAGAAACATTTTTTATAGAGACACAGAAGGAAAGAGGGATGGGGGTTTCCAATTCTGGGGTAGAGCCCTTTTCTAGTAGTCTTCTAGGATGAACTGTTCCTTTTTATTTTCCCAAAACTTGGAGTTATTAATTTCCACCATACTGACTTTAAAAATGGTATGAAGCTAACTGCAAGAAAGGGAACTGGTGATTTTAAGTTCAAATTATGCTAATGGAGAAAGTATATCACCTCTGGCTTCAGTTACAACATCACCTCAGGTTGAATAGAGATTCTATACGTGTGAACAAAGTCCCAGAACTCTGCAATCCAGGGATGCTGTTCTTTCAAAGACTTTTATAACAAGGATTGTTTTCTTAGAAAATATATTCTCAACTTTACATTCTTATCCTGAAGTTTAACACCATTTTCCATGCCTTAGTTTTATAAACCCTGCTGCACTAACATTTTGAAGGTCAACATCTTTTTTCATTCACTATAAACCCCTACTTCACTTGCCTCTTCAACCTTTTCTCTAAGTAAATCTGTCAGCTATAAAACTGTGAAAATGTTCCAGAAATAGGATGTAATTCATGCATTTTTTTTGTCTACCCACATTGCTTTGTTTTATCCTCATTCATTTTCAAAACCTGTATACAGTTTGGTTAACTATAGGAAAAAAAGATGCCAAGGAAGTTTTATAAAGTCTTGCTTATAGATTAAAGTTCTCAGAACATATTTTAGCCTTGAACTGTGCTGCTTAAAGGAAATAGAAAAACACACTCAGGCACACATGTATGTATACACATGCACACATGCACACACATACATACAGAGGCACACAGACACACACATATATAGGCACACACAGGCTTTCAGAAAATTTAGTGAAGTTACACCTTCTATGTTGATGTTTCTTCAGTATAAATTCAGAATTAGAACTCTCTAAAAACAGTGTCACTATGCAAATGGTGAGGGCAAACTATTAAATTGTAAGCAAAAATCTGGGAGATTTTCTATATTTCATGGTTAATTTCTGTTGGAGACTCCAGAGAATTTCCTCATGATTGGTAAATTCAGTCTGTCCAAAATAATCTGAAGGATTTTAGAAGAGGCCAAGGCAATCACATAAGAAGGTAATTAAAGAAAAGTTAAATATTATCAAATCAGATTTTCTTCATTTGTGGGATTTCATAACCTACAAAAAGAATGAGGTAATAAAGCCACTCAGAGGTGAGCTTTGGGGGCTCACATGAATCCAGTTCTCCACACTACCCATCCATTCTTTAACCTTGAAAAAATATGTATGCATTTCAACACTCATTTAGTCATCAGACTGATACTTATCTTAGATGTTTGGGAGAATTAAACAAGGTACCCACATGAACTATTTGATACAGTGCCCCATATAAATAAATACTCCACAGAAAAGACAGCATGGAATGAGCCTGGTTAATTAAAGTCACTACTATTATCATTGCTAATACTAACCAGCAATGTTGTCCAACATTGTAAGTAAACGTTTAGGTTAAAGTTGATGGATGATCTGTTCTATCTTGCTTTCTTGGCAACACCTTAATGCTTTTTTAAGAAGAGAACTTTTATGTTAATTTGTTGTTTGGAAGTTTCGTAGAATTGCACATTGCAGTCACACTGATTTTCCCGCAGTCCTCATCCTCTTTCTTCCCCCACCCACACCCGTCTCTCCCTGCTACCCACGCCCCATCTTTACCCTCCTTTTCTCCGTTTACCCTCATCCTTCCTACAAATCCCACTTCTTACCAGCTCCTTATCCCACATTCATATCTTTTTGTTTTGCTTTGTGACATGCTGAATTTAACTCGGGATTAACCTGGGCATGGTGTGAGGCTGTTCACTAAAGCAAGTCACTCAAACTACTCATGGCTCTGTCACTGAAGACAGTGACTTCCTCTCATCCAGCAGCCCTGACTGCCATTAGTCCCCCAGGCAAGCAGAGCAGGGCCTTGTGAGTCCCACACCCAAGTTTTACTAAATGTTCTCTGATCCAGCCTTGTGTAGGCATAATGCAGGCAAACATTCTGAAAATGGAAAGTCCTTGATGTTCCTATGAGCTGAAACATTGTCTCTACTTTTTCTTCCAGCAGTTTCGAAGGATGAGGTCTAATGTTGAGATCTTTGATCTATTTGGAGTTGAGGTTTGTCCAAGGATATAGAAAATGGTCTAGTTTCATCCTTTTGCGTGTTAGTATCCAGTATTTCCAGCATCGTTTTGAAGATGTCTTTTCTTCACTATGTATTTTTGAAATCTTTTGCCAAAAAATCAGACAGCTGAATTGTGTAGATCCTCTGTTCTATACAATTGGTCTATATGTCTGATTCTCTACCTGTGCCATGCTGTTTTTATTAGTATGGCTCTGTAGTGTAACTTGAGATTGGGCATGACAATATCTTCTGCAGGTTTTTGTTGTTGTTTTTGATTGTTTGGGCTATCCTTGGTTGTTTTGCTGTCATATAAAATTTTTCGTTGTTTTTCTGTCCATAAAGAATAGCACTAGAGTTTTGATTGCTATTGTATTGAATCTGTAGATTGCCAGTAGGATGACCATTTTCACTACAGTGAACCTTCTGATCTATGAGCTCAGGAGGTCTTTCAGTCTCCTAGTGTTTTCCTACAAGACCTGCAGGAGCAAAGATAGAACAGATAGAGCAGAGCCTGAGAGAATATCCAACCAATGTCAGACCCAATCCTAAGACCCAAAACTTTTATTATGAAAGGATATTAGATTTTGTTAATGGACTACTATATTTATTGTCTGTTGAGACTATCACATGAGTTTAATCCTTGAGTTCATTTTTGTGATGACTTACTTATTCCTTTGCATGTGTTGAATCATCCCCATATCTCTTTAATAAAACCAGTTTGATCATAACAAATGAACATTTGATGTGGTTCTGAATTCAGCTTCCAAATATTTTCTTGAGAACTCTTGCATCTGTATTCATCTGGAAGACCAGTATGTAATTTTCTTTTTTATTGTTTTTTACCTGGCTTTAGTAGCAAGGTAATAGACTTTATAAGAAAAGCCTGAGAGTATTTCTTTTCTTTCTCTTTTATGAGAAAATTCAATTAATATGGGTATTAGTTAGCTCTTCTTTGAGGTTCTGGTGGAATTCTAATGTGACTCCATCAGGTCTTGGGTTATTTTAGCTGAATACTGTATTATGGCTTTAGTCTTTTCGTTGGTTATGGATTTTTAAAAATCATTTATTCCATCTTTGTTTTAATTTTAATAGGTCACATTCATCTAGAAATTTATATGTTTCTTTTAATTTTTTCAATTTAGTGGAATATAGATTTTGTCATTCATGTCCTTATGGTTTTCTGATTTCTGTTGGTAACTGTAATGTCTCTCCTTTAATCTCCAATTTTATTGTTGCTTCTTTATTTCCTCTTTAATTTGCCCAAGGGTCTGACATCTTCATTTTTTCTTTTCAAAGAACTAGCCCTTAATTTCATTAGCTCTTAGTATTGTTTTCTCTTGGGGGTTGTTTGTTTTTATTTTATTGATTTTTTCTGTGATCTCAATTATATTATCTCCATATATTGTTTAGGGATTTTGGCTTGTCTTGTTTTTCAGAGCTTTAGAAGGTATATATTAAAATGTAGATTTGAGTTTTCTCTGGGTTTTGTTTGTTTTGTGTAAGCACTTAGAGCTATAAACTTTCTCCTAAGGACTGCTTTCATTGTAGCCACAGATCTTGCTTTGGTTGTATTTTCAATTCCATTTAATAATAGGAAATTTTAATTTTCATTTGATTTTTTTTCAATGACTGATTCATCATTTAGTAATGTGCTTTTAAATTTCATGACTGTGTATATTTTCTGTGGTTTCTTTTGCTGTTGATGTCTAGCTTTATACTACTGTGGTCATAGAAAATATAAAGAGGTATTTCAATTTCCCTATAGTTGTTGAAATGTGTTTTCTATATTAGAATGTGGTCTGTTTTAGGGAAAGTTCCGTGGATTTGTGAGACTATTGGTATTTTTTGTAATGAACTTTATTCTTCTGCTTTCACATTCTTTACTCCATATCTGCTCCAGAATTAAGCTGCAGGCAGCAGAAAACCCTGTAGTTATTTTAAGCAGAGGAGAATCTGGTAGTGTTAAGTGTTCATGAAATTCTTGGAAGTGTGGGAAGAGCAGGCTCTCAGCTCAACTTCCAGGAATGACTCCGCAGATAACACCAGACCACTGGCCACTGAGGGAACACCTCTCTTTGTTGTGCTCAAGATGAAGAATTTGAATGTCACAATCATGACTTGTACCTTTTGGGTTATATCATGGGTGCTGCAGTGGGGAGAAGAGGAAGCTGCTATGAGGGCTTATCTCCAAGAGACCTACATTCATGTCAACCCCCATGCCTGAGCAATAGATGTAAACTCAGTTTTGAGTTCCAGTCTCATGTCAGCTTAATTTATTTGTGCCTTTCTTAATTGTCATTATCGTTTGTTTCTAACCTGGTCCAGGAGAGGGGAGATGAGAGGAGTGATGCTATTCTAGTGTATCCCGTCTGTGCTCCAGTCGGATGTTAGCTGTCCCAGCTCAAGCTGGAATAGGAGTAACCCTGTATTCTGCACTGCCGCCCCTTGCTTACATGCGACATCTAAGCCCATGGGCTCACCTCTGCTTCTCTCCAAAACCTCTCTACCTAGCAATAGAAAAAAAAAAAACAATGAAGAAGACAATGTACAATAACAACAGAGGAGAAGTTATGACAGGAGGAAAGAAGTGTTATACTAATTAGAAAGCCTAAATGACACTGGCTGGTGTTGATGAACCTGACTAACACCCCAGGATGGAGAAAAGAGCCTTGGGAGTTGGAGGCATAAAAAATGAAATAGCTTGTTTAGTGAGCGTTATGTCTCCAGATACCTACCTCAACAGGAAGAGCTGTTTTTCAACTCAGTGGTGGTCTTTCTGTCTGTCTGTCTATCTCTGTGTGTCTTCTGTGTGTCTCCCTCTCCCTTTCTCTCTTCCTTCTTCCCATCTCTCCTCTTTCTCCTTCCCTCCCTTTTCTCTCTCAGGCCTGCCTCCTCACATACTCTACAACAGGATTCATGAGAAATCACATGGGCGTTTATGAACCTACAGAACTAACCTGCGCATACATACAAATAAACACACACTCACACATTTCGCCTCAGTTGCCAGTTAGTTGTAAATGTTGTTTAATATGAAGCACTCCATTTCCAAACCTTTGAAATCAGATTGAAAGGAACCTGTGCACAGTTGTCCTCACCATCTCTCATTTGAGCTCAGCACACAGTCACTGCAAATGAGGTAGGGGATTCTGTTAAATATTTAATATCACTGAAATAGAAAATGAGCTTGCTGAAAAATCAGTAGCTACTCATAGATCTGTTTGATATATCAATAAATAAATTTACATTATAATTAAGGAGGTCTAATCACCTTGACTTTTATAAAATCTCTGTGACTTAGTAATGGATATGCCTTCGATACTAAATGTCATTGACAGATCAGTGGGGCGGTGGGCAGCATTCAACATTATTACATTATTTCTATGGGTTTTAAGTGCGACAATGACTTGAATCTTAGCTGTTCACTGTTTTACTTCTTGCTGGATTTTTCCAGAGCACAGGTGTAAGTATTTTTTAAAAGCTTACTTGATAAGACTTAATGACTGAAGGGGAGCATTTTACTGAAGAGTGGCTGCCGGTAAGGAACTCGGAGAACCGCAGTGTGGATCAGGATTGATGGCTTGCCAGGTCTCTGCTAATAATGACGGGAAGGAAAGACATTATTGCCCAATTTCCATGATTTTTCCATGTCTCGATCATTTTTCGTATTCATTATGTTATAAAAAAACAACTTATTCAACTCAGTCTGGAGAAAATGTCATTAAGTCATTAAAAAAAACATTTCTCTAGCAGGCTTATTCACAGCATATTCACAAAGCCTAAAATGGGTTCTGCAAGGCTTGGTGTCAGTAGCATAATGACTACTGGGTTCTGGGAGAGTCACAGGTCTGACTCATTCATACTTAGGTTGACATTAATTTGCTTTAAAGAACAAAATTCATTTGATGGCTGCATTGGTGAAAAGTCACTGAATCCTGAAAGGAGCTCCCAGACCTTGAAATGCAATCAATAGCTACTAAAATCTTATTTTTTCCCCCTCAAACCTAACCTCTGGGAATTCAGAGTGCATTATCAAACACATCTTTGATCCTCAAATAAGGAATACTCCCTATCACAGTCTCTAGCATTTTTAGCTGCGTATGGCAGTGAGCTCTGTCTGATTTAGTGTGTTTCTGTTGTATCTCAGCGTCAGACTAGGGATAACTGAAAATACAGGAACAAACAAACAGTGCCAAGGTTCTGCTATTCTGCTTGTGCCTACACAGATGTTAGTTTACTTACTATAATCTTAATTCAGCATAAAATACATAGGTTTTCCTCACCTCAGTAAAGTAATAATAATTTAAAAAAATAGGCTGTAGAGCCTACACGGTGGGTAGATGACAGTTTTTAAATTCCTGACTTTTATTGACTTTATACCCCAAAGCAGTCAATGTGATTTCTGAGACCTTACTTTCTACCCGTGTGTAACTGTCCCCATAATATTTCCAGCTGCCTTTCTGAAGTACCGTATCGTTCAGTTTTGTTTGATCGTCTTGGCTTGAGACACAGTCTTCATCCTCAGAGATCCTATAACTTGCTTACTGGAGAAAGGTTAGTTATAAAGTAGTGCTGGTAATAACCCCAACTCAGGATATCGACCATGAAATAACAATACTTTTCCATCTGAGAAATGGCGGGGATGTAGCTCTATAGACTTTTCTCTCCTTCCTCCCCAGGGCCAGGTCACAGGAGTCTCATTCAAGAAGCTTCTTCCATTTGTCAGAAGGGGAAAAATGCTCATCTCCCTGAAGACACAGAGAATAACTGGAGCACTCTGGCCTAGCCAAGTCCTCCCAGTTTGTGACTGTCAGCCCATATTTTTGGGTGCACTAGTCATCTTTCTCCACTTATGTCCACCCCTCCTTAGACCGTAACAGAATGCACACAGGTCTATCTATTTCTTTTGCTCATTTCTAAAGCCTTCCATGCTATTACTATTAAAAATCTGCATGCTTTTCCTTGCTGATCTGTATGTAATCAAAGAGCAGCAGCCATGATACTAAGATTCAAGGAAAATACTGTCAGTGTTTGTTGAGGAAAATAAATATAACATTTATATAACATGTATTATCTAGTAGGAATTGTCTAAATCTTATCTACATGTATGTATCTTCATAGTATCCTTTGGATCTAAGAACTCCCGCCCCCAAATGGATTCAATAGAGTAAAAAATACATTTCTCTTTCTGAGACTGGCTTAATTCACTTACTATAATTACTACAGTTGCACATATTTTCAAGCAAATGAAATAACTTCATTCTTTGTTGCTGAAAAGTCCATTGTCTATGTACACCATATTTACTTCAAATATTCATCTGCATTGCATCTTCTGATAATATGAGAGCTGGCCCTCAGGGCAGAGGCTTGCAGATCAGTACAATAGTGAATCTGGGTGTGGTAAATAACTTGAAACCAGAGGCACAGAGGTGATGATTGTGATGAGTTCAAAGCCATTCTGGAACACATCCTTACCACCAAAATCAAGCCAAAAATGACTTGGTGGTGGTTTCTGTCTAAACCACAGCCCCCACTATGTTCACAAGAGGTCCACAGGCATGGGATCAGTGCTAGAAACTCGGAATGGGTTAACATTTTAAGTGGCTTGTAATACCTCCTGTAATCTCTAAGACTGTGGGGCTGCTTTAGAGCAAATGGTGATCTCTATGCCGTTCACTGTGTTCAGCTGGTATACAAATGCACACCATTCTCCCACCCACAAAACATTGCTTTAAGACAGGGTAGCTCCCAGGGAGTAACAGCCTGGCTAGATCCCAGGGGAGGACATTGTAGCCAGCCCTGAGGAAACAAGATGAACTGGGGTCAGATGGAAGGGAAGGAGGTCCTCCCCATCAGTGGACTTGGAGGGGGTGGGGAGGAGATGAGGGAGGGATGGGGAGAGTGGGAGGGAATGAGGGAGGGGGCTACACATGGGATGCAAAAAACCTAACCTGTGATTGATATAACAATAAATAAATTTATTAAAAAATAAATAAATTACATTAAAAAAAAGACAGGGTAGCTCAAAAGTAATTTATATCTGGTAAGGGCAGCAGCCTCCTTTCCCCTTCTTCCTCACCCTCTTCTTCTGCTTCCTTTTCTCCATCTCTTCTTTTCTGCTCTCCTTTCTTCCTCTTCCTATTCTTTCTCCTACTCTTCCCTCCCTTTCCCCCTCCTTTACCTATTCTCCTTTCTCTTCTTTAGCAGATTTTTTTGTCTCCTCACATTGTACTTGGATTACTATAGAAATATGTATGTATATCTACTGACCCACTAGCTTGCGCCAAGTAAAACAAGCTGAAAGAACGAAGTGGCAGAGATATTAGGCCCAGAATTAAATGATATGTAGTACATCTTAACTATTTGAGAATTTGAATCCTTCAACCTTGTTCTTTTGTAAATTAAAATATATTATCTGTTTCTCTGCATTTCTCAATGAATTTTAGACTTACTCTCAGTTTTCATCAAATGAACTGTACTTGGCATTACATTGAATCTACAGGTAAGTTTAGGGTGACTTCCTTCTTCTGAAATGGTGGGTTTCTATAAACATGGATTATCACTCCACTTAGACTATTTAAAATTCTTTTGGTAAGATATTACCGTTTTCTTACACATACAGGACTTTAATGTTTCATGTTTTAAATATTTTGCTGATTCTTTAAGAAGTGTATACAATATATTTTTATCATAAATTATTCTTTTGTGAGTTTTCATGGGCATGTCATAACATGTATGTGGACATCAGAGGACAATTTGAGAGAGTTCTCATTCTACCTGCTAGCTCTATAGGATAAAATTCCTTTTTTCCCTCTTCTCTTCCTCTTCTTCTATTAGGCTTGGTGGTAAACACCTTTAGGGCATGAACCATTTTGCTGATCCATATTTGGGACTTTTAAATCTTTTGTAAGAATTATTCTCAGCTGGACATGGTGCTGCACACCTTTAGTCTCGGCACTCATGGAGGCAGAGGCAGGTGGATCACTGTGAGAAGGAGGCCAGCCTGGTCTACAATGTGAGTCCAGGGTAGCCAAGGCTACAGAGAGAAACCAGTTTTAAAAAAAAATTATTCTCACATATTTTTCATATTTTAATGTCTCTTTTAGAAGGCATAATTTACTGATTATTTGAATTAATGAAGACTTCTCATATAACCTATTATTATGATGAGCATTATCTTGCTAGTGTTTACATACAGGGCCTTCTGCATACTCCTTTTACATCTGAACCCTCCGATAACTTTATGCATCACGCATACTGGCTCAGGTCAGGAGTCTCTGTAATTTGCTCTGTACTTGAACGTGTATAGGGCTGAGCTGATGCTGCAGGTCATCAAATGCTTTGCAAGAAAGTAGCTCAGAGCCAGCAGAGGGTTTGTGTTAAGAAACAGACAACCCATATGAAGATGCAGTAGCTCATCCTCAGCGACTTGATACACAGCCTCAGAGAGGCATGATGCCAAGACTTGAAAACACAAACTCTTCCTAAAATGGTGTTGTACATTTATCCTGGCAGCCACAATGACAGAAATGGATGGAGTGCTGGAAACTATGAATGCTGACAGACTATTTTTATTGTTGTATATTTCCTTTGCTCTCCTTCCTCCTTCCCTCTCTCCTCTAATCTTCTCTTTCCCTGCTTCTCCCTCCATCTTTTTTTCTTACTTCATGAATTCATTTGGGTTCTCGTGAAGTAAATTCCCATTAAACACCTAGGCTAGAAGTTTTTTGAGAACTAGTAAAAAGTTGGATATCATTTTCTTTTATTTTATTTTTATACACACCTGAAGAAACATTGCATTTTTATTTCTTGGGGATTGTCTAATAAGAAATAAAAATAAGTAATAAAAAGTTACAACTTTCCCAACTTCAAAATATGTCTCTTACTCACTCGCAATCAATACCTGCTGCAACCTTCAAGTATTTCCAGTCTTCAATATTTTGCTTCTGTGAATCTTTCAACATAGTTTGAGTTGTATGCATATAGTTTTGTATCTCAGATCTTTTATATAACATAAGAGGCTGAATCTTACTTGTATTGAGGGTTTTTTTGTCCCTACTTATTCTTTTTTTAAATGAAGCAGTCTTTAACAATTTTGCAAAACAACAAAAAAGGGATGCAGCATAAAGAAAAGGCAAAAATGATTGACATGCTGATTTGGTAGAAGGCAATAGCTTTTTCTTTTCTTTTCTTTTCTTTTCTTTTCCTTCTTTCTTTTTTCCCTGCCTCACTTGGGATTTCTCCTTAAATTTTCATATAATATATTTGAATAGTTGTTTTCAACTCTCCTGACTACTCCCAGATCCCTCTCTACCTCTATCCTCATCCAACTTGATGGTTTTCTCTCTCTCTCTCTTTAAAACAGCAAAAGATAAAACCACAAAAATGAAAATCAAAACAAAAAAAATTGAAGAAAAAAGTAAAAAAGAAACAAAAAGCTCTGTCACATCCTTGCCCCATGCACAGAGAGGAGAGAAAGAGTGTGTGTGTTAATATATTCTATGAGATTCCATTTAGGAAACTGTTTTCTTTGTATCGTGCATCAATTACAAATAAAATTTTACGAGCAGTACCCTGTGTCCACCTTCCCATCTTTGTTCTGGGACCTCATCTGGCTTGAACCTGTGCAGACCTTATGCATGGTGCCACAGTCTTTTTATTTTTATTTTTTAAACATTTTTAAATTAAATTTTTATTTTTTCATATTAGTTACAGTTTATTAACTTTGTATCCCAGCTGTATCCTGCTGCCACATTCCCTCCCAATCCTACCTTCACCCATCTTCTCCCTACCTTTCCAAGTCCACTGATAGGGGCGGACCTCCTCCCCTTTCATCTAACCTTGGTTTATCAGGTATCTTCAGGACTAGCTGCAAAGTCCTCCTCTGTGGCCTAGCAGGGCTGCTCCTCCCTTGGGTGTGTGCAGGGGTGGGGGTGTGGGAGGTCAAAGAGCCAGCCATTGAGTTCCTATCAGAAATAGTCCCTGTTCCCCTTACTAGGGTACCCACTTGGATACTGAGCTACCATGGGCTACATCTGAGCAGGGGTTCTAGGTTATATCCATACATAGTCCTTGGTTGGAGATATAGTCTCACAAAAGACCCCTGTGCCCAGATATATTTGGTCCTTGTGGAGCTCCTGTCCTCTCCAGGTCATACTAACTCCCCCTTCTTTCATATGATTCCTTGTACTCTGCCAAAGGTTTGGTTATGAGTCTCAGTATCTGCTTTGATACACTGCTAGGTAGAGACTCTTTGTTTTTTATTAACTTTACATCCTGGTTGCAGCCCAATCCTCCTCCCTTCCCAGTACCACCTTTCCTCTACCTTCCCTCCATCTCCCCTTTTGCTCAGAAAAGGGGAGTGTCTTTTCCCATCCAACCTAGCTCTTCAAGTTGCATCAGGACTGAGTGTGTCCTCTTCCTCTGTGGCCTGGTAACACAGTCTTGCCAGGGGGAAGTGGAAAAAAAAAAGCAGGCAAGTAAGCCCATGTCCAATGCAGTCCCTACTTCCCTTACTAAAGAACCCACATGAAGCCTAATCTGCCCATCTGCTACATCTTGCTGCCACAGTCTCTAGGTTCATGTGTGTATAAGTCCTGTTGTTTCTGGAGTACTCTGTTTCCTTTAAAAATCTTCCTGCCTCCTTTTCTGCATAGTTCCATAAAGCTGAGTGGAAGGGGTGTGGGGTGTGGCTAATAAAGACTGAGTGCTCCCAAGTCTCTCACTTGTTATACATTGTAAGTTATAGGTATTTGTGTTAATTCTCCCATCTACTGCACAGAGAAAGCAAGGGATGAGATTCTTGGCAATTTTAGTGGGGTCAGGTTTGGGTTCCATCTTACGCAATTTTTTTAAAGTCGTTGCTTACTCCTGCAACATTTGTGCCACTATTGCACCAATATATATTGCAGGCAGGTTGCTGTCTCAGCATTTGTAGATTTGTGATATTGATAATTACCTTTCTCCCCCTAAAGTGTGCACAGTACACAATATATATATATACACATATATACATATATATTATACATATACATATATATATATATATATATATATATATATATATATATATATATATATGGAAGCCTCTATAGACATGTGCTTCCATATGGTTTTTCATAAGGCCTTAGTATCAGTTATCCCACTCCATATTTCTACCTTTACTTTTCTCTCCCTTTCTCCCATCTACCTCCTCATTTAATCTTCCTATTCCAATTTCCCCTTTATCTCTCAGGAACACTACATTCTATTTCCTCTTCCTTGGGACATACCATACTGTCTGCTGGTCCCTTACTAGGTACCTAACCTCTGTGGTTGTTTGGTTTGTAGCACATATATTAAAAGCTTAAAAAGGCAAATAAGAGAAAACACACAATATTTATCATTTGGGGTCTGAGTTACCTCACTCAGATTGATTATTTTTCTAGCTCTTCCATTTACTTATGAATTTAATATTTTTAACAGTGGATCAATATTTCATTGTAAAAATGTAGCACATTTTTAATATTCACTCACCTGTAGATGGACTGGATACCCATCTTTCTTAAAATATAGGCTGCCCCATAAAATGGGACCTGGCCTTTAGCTTCTTTGTGGAATAAATTTTTATGAAAAAAAATGTTCACATACACTTTGGAAGGAAAACATATGAAGCTATCCAAGCTTTCCTGCTCCAATAAATTGCCTCTCAGATTAAGAGAAATACTTTTAAATGGGTGTATAAAAGCTTCCAGCTACTTTTGAGACAGCCAGTGATGAAAAAGACTCCGATCCAGGGGAAACCTACACAATGAGAAACAGAGAAAGGTCCTTATTCTAAGCAACTTTATTAATTTTTGACACTAGCGGTCCTAGTTGTTTAGCAGCTGAGAAGCTACTTTGAAGCTATTCTACCTAAGAAAGAACAGCTTCATCAGCTGGTAGCACATTTCAAGTGAGAAAAATACAGAGCTAGAGGGAGGTAGACTGAGGGGCCAATGGGTCAGCAGCTCCAGCTCCACACTATGAGAGCCTGGTTGCCTCAAGCGCTAGCGTTTGTCTACCCTGGGGGTTGTATCAAATGGGAGCTGGCCATTTAGAAAGTTGCTAACCATTTCTTTAAACAAACAGAACAAAATAAACCCTCTTATGGTCTTTTCTGTGATCTTGTTTCCCCCTCCCCTCATTTTAATTTTTCTTTTGTCTCAAAATGCTCACATTTTTACATCAGTTCTACTCCACAAATCTATGCTTTCATGAACTTTATTGAGTTCCTAGCAGATGTTCCCTTGGCAAGTTTTCTTGTTTCTGGCAGTGAGTTCCTTCTCTGCATTCTGTGTGCTATCAACAAAGCTTCATTTTTGCCTCTTCCGTCGGATATTCTTGTGTTGTTTATCATCTTTAAATCCAAAGAGGTGAATGTCAGCTGAATGATTTTTTTCAAACCAGCGGGTCCTGCCAGCTTCCCCATGATCTCTGCCAGGATGCATCTTCAGCCTAGTTCAGACCCCAGAAAACTACCTTTCGAGTTCTAGAATTTCGTTATGTGTGATTTCTTCTCTGGACACATGAAGTTCAATAACTTGGTCCCCTGCACCGTTGACTTTCTGCGGACAGTGGGGCGAAGCTCGGGGCTTCCCGCGCATATGCCTGCTGGGTCGAATCTGAGTGGAGCTTTTACGCTCAGGTGAAGCCTGACTTCAGCTGGGGCCTGGCCCTTGACCGCTTGAGTCTCTTGACACTGTGCTTTCCTGGAAGCAAGAGTGGTTAAAAATAGGGGAATGAGCCACAGTCTCTCTGGCACACTTAGTTACTTCAGTTGTCCTGTGGCTATTTACCCCACAAGGGCTGCACGGGTCGTGTTTTTAAGAGAAATGGGAGCTTGTTTCCTATTGCTCACTTTCTTCTCCCGTTGTCCCTGTGTTTGGAACATCTGTCTCATTAGTCATTTCTACAAAAGTCGTCTGCTTGGTAAAGTTTATAGATAAATCCAGGCTCCGCATCCACGAGCCCTTTAACTGAAGACCACTAGCAAACTGTGCTTGCAAAAGCACTTTGCAGAGCGTGCCTTACAGCTGAGTGTCTCTCTTTTCTGGAAAGTATCTGAAATTAGCACATTTTGCATTTGTCCACACTATGCACCGGGATCCTTCTACACAAGCATATGGGTGTCTTTAATTACACCACATTGTCCTCAAAGAAGTTGGTGCCACTGTTAAATTGCTTTCTGGTGTGTGATAGGGCAGAAGCCTAAGGACAGCTTAAATTTTTGCTACTTTTTATTATTATTTTTCTCTTTTAATTTTTTATTTTATTTTACGTGCATTGGTGTTTTTGCCTGCATGTACGTCTGTGAGAGGGTGTTGTTGGATCCCCTGGAAGAGGAGTTGTAAATAGTTGTGAGCTCTATGTGGGTGCTGGGAATTGAACCTAGCGCCTCTGGAAGAGCAACATTTCTTTAGCTCTAGAATTTTGCTACTTTTAAAGCTCTATGTTTTCTTTTCTTAAACTTTTCCAAGTTTTGTTTTGTTCTTATTCTTTGGAATAAAAAAGTATAATGGTGTATGTTGAGTTTTTTGGGGGGGGCTGGTTTTACTTGATCTGTTCTTACTTGCTTGTCTGTGTTTTCTTCAGCCTACAAACATTTTTATTTTAATTAAAGCTGCTCTGTTTAATCCCCTGGAAACTGTTGCCAGAAAGTGCTACTTTCTGGTTTTATTTTATTAGCCACATTTCCCCTCTTTTTTTTCTTTCTATTTTTATCCTTTGCTCTTAGGTTTCAAGGATTAATATGGGTCCTAACAAAACATTCATGCTAAATTCCTGGTAGAATCTTTAATCTCCAAAACAAGGCAGAATGTTTTTAAAGTTTGAATTTTTTCTCAGTTTACTGTTCCAGCTAAGAGCCGGAACAGTTTTTCCATGTCTGAGATCCTGAGAGAGAATCGGCATTGGAAGCAGGCTTAGCCGGGAATGTATTTTGCTAAAGAGTATCTGATTTTAGTCAAAAGTAGCTGGGCTCCTTGATGAAATCTCTCTATCCCTAGGCAGACAGGCTGTCCACTGAGTATGAATGACAGCACCTCCCATGCCAACATATTGTCTTGTGCTGACTGTCTAGTATCCTTCCTAATGCTGCTCACAAGTGTAGCTCACAAGGATGATGGTCACCTTCAGACCTGCAGAGACCTCTCTGTCTGTTGGACCCTGCCAGCACAGTAGAGACGACCCTCAATGAAATCTTATCTGTATTCTGCACTACTGAAATTCTTGGGATACTTAATACTTGAAAAACCAGTTCTTTTGCCCACTTTTCAAGCTTGAGTTAGGGATTATTTTTTTCTCAAAAAATTGAGTCATTTCATAATCATCATGTGAAGAATAGTGTACAGTTTGCCAAGTACTGGGGTGTTAGGGTAGCCAAGTGTCCTAAGTCTCCAGATTCGAGGGCAGGTCTTGTCAAGTAGTCTACCTGTCCTTTCTTGCTAATGCAAGCTTGTGGATACTTTGAAATCAGGAGGGAAAGATTACACAAACCTACATATAATGGAGATGTGGCACAAATCTTTTTTTAAATTTATTTATTTTTATATCAATCACAGGTTAGGTTTTTTGCATCCCATGCGTAGCCCCCTCCCTCATTCCCTCCTACCCTCCCCAACCCTCCCTCATCTCCTCCCCACCCCCTCCAAGTCCATCAACAGGGGAGGACCTCTTCCCCTTCCATCCAACCCCAGCTCCTCAGGGCTGGCTGCAATGTCCTCCCCTGGGATCTAGCCAGGCTGTTACTCCCTGGCATGTATGGGGGAGGGTCAAAGAGTCAGCCATCAAGTTCAAGACTGAAACAGTCCCT
>CM053763.1:77911918-77926557 GCA_028658305.1 Pachyuromys duprasi | reverse complement strand
CAGGTCCCACCATTGTGGCACAAATCTTAAGTGTCCTGCCAAGACTTTTCTTGTCTAGTTACCTGTGAGGGTCAGGACCTTTGAGTAACAATAATGAGAGAAATTATATCAATAGCATCTTACAGAATTACCAAGAATTTCAGAGTCTATCTGTTATCACTGACATTTGAACTTTAGGTCAACTTCCAAACTCTGTTGCATGGTGCTCTATTTTATAACCCTCAGAGAAGTTATCTAGCTTAGTTAATGTGCACAGTGGATACTTTGCAAAGCAAAACTCAAACCCACAGTTGACTTCCAGTTCTGTACTGTTTTTTCTTTCTTTCTTTCTTTCTTTCTTTCTTTCTTTCTTTCTTTCTTTCTTTCTTTCTTTCTTTCTTTCTTTTTTTTCTGATATCATTGTCTGTCAAACAACCTGAATAGGTGTTGTTCTCCACGGTCCCAGTTATTGTGCTTTGATCACCTGCAGGCCTGTTGTTAACTTTAAACACAGTATCCTTCTCTGCTCCAGTGATTTCTGTGTAGGCAGAATGTGCTTCTTCTCTTCTCTTGAATGATCTGGAAGCTTCCGTTTACTCCCCTCCTCATTTTTGATGACTGAATTATTGTTCTTCTTCTTAGGGACATTCTTCCTGTCTTCTAACTTAATTTGCTTGCATCTAAGTTTTTCATAGCCTTCTGTGACTGTAGTGGAAGTCCATACCTTCCCATAAGTCTTGAAACATCTGTAGGCTGTGGGGTATGGTTCTCTGTATCCCCTGATGAACAAAGTGCTTTCAACAGAGAATCTTGTCTGGTGGTGTTTGCTGCGGATCGGTCTTTTCTATATCCAATTAGGGACTAAAGGGTACATATCTGAGAAGAAGAAAATTGTCAGTAATTTAGAACCTCCAGAACAATGAATGAGTACTGCAAAATGTTGGGTGCGGTCAGGGCCTGTTCAGAGAACATTTTTGTTCTTGTTTTTGTTATTTCATAAATTGCTACTTTAGCAGTGTAACTTTTTTCTTTCAGATATACTGGAGTAAACAATAATGTTCAAAACTGTAAAGCATCTGTCATCATAGTTTTAGAATTATACCTTGATTCCTTTATTCTAATGAAGTCCTCTTTTCCCCTGTAGGTTACGATCTTTGGTCAAGCAATTAGAGCGAGGGGAGGCCTCTGTGGTTGATCTCAAGAAGAATCTGGAATATGCAGCCACAGTGCTTGAATCTGTATATATTGATGAAACAAGGTAAGTTAGAAAAAAGATTAAGAAAGTAATGCTAGATTTTCTGCCAAACAGTCCCATCCCTGTGTCCTGTCCTGTCACCCTCCCCCACCCTTACGGCAGATCTGGGGTGTGGTTCAGATCACTGACTCTGAAACGTTAGTTTACACAAATGAATGGGAAAGAACTGGAACTGTTATTCCCTCAATAGAACTTACTACATAGACAATAAAATGGTGTAATAGCAGAAAATGCAATTATTTTCTTTAATGCATTTATTCATGTATTCATTTCACATCCTGATCACAGCTCCCTCTCTCATCTCCTCCCAGTCTCACCCTTCCACCCTCTTCCCTCTTTCTTCTTTCCCCTTCTCCTCAGAAAACGGAACCCCCCCCCCCACACACACAGCTTACAAACCTACCCCAGCCTATTCAAGTCACATCAGGATTTAGTACATCCTCTTCTATTGAGACCAGGCAAGGCAGCTCTGCTAGGGGAAAGTGATCCAAAAGCAGGCAACCAAGCCCATGTCAGATGTGACCTATACTCCACTTGTATATGCTATGGGGCCCACAAGAGGACCAAGATGCCCATCAGTTTCATATGTGTCATAGGCTTAGGTCCAGTGTATGCATGCTCTTTGGTTGGTGCTTCAGTCTCTGTAAACCCCCATGGATCTAGGTTAGTTGACATGGTTGGTCTTCTTGAGGCGTTCTTGTTCCCTCTGGGACCTTCTATCCTTCCCTACACTCCTCCACAAGACTCCCCTAGGTCCGTCTAATATTTAGCTGTAGGTTTCAATATCTGCTTCATTCTGCTGCTAGGTGGAGCCTCTCAAAGGACAGTCATGCTAGGTTCCTGTCTACAAGCAGAGCATAGTATCATTAATAGTGTCAAGGGTTGGCTTTCTCCTAAGGGATGGGTCTCAGAGTGGACCAGTCATTGGTTGGCCATCCCTGCTTTCTCTGATCCATATTTATCCCTGCTCAACCTGGAGGCAAGGTAGATTTGGGTCAAAGGATTTGTGGGTGGGTTGCTGTCCCCTCCCTCCACTGGAAGTCCCACCAGACTAGGAAGTGGCTGAGGTGGGACCTTCAGTCTCCATGTCCTCTGCAGCTAGGAGTCTCAGCTAGGAAAGCCTGTAGAGTCCCACTATGAGGGCTACATATTCATCATGTCAGTTGAAAATGTGTTTCAATCCATCATCTCTGTCAGCAACTGGAGGTTCCTGAAGTGATCAAGTTCCTAGTTTTCTTCACAGCAAACATCTCCACTTGAATTATATAAGTACTATAGCAATTGTAGGCACTGAAATTTTTGAAAGAAATAGAAACACTTTCCTTTTGGAAGCTGTTGAATGTCAACTGCAAAAAATCTCCAATCAGACAAGGCTCCTCAGAATCAGTGATGTCTTGCTTCACTGAACTCAATTTGAAAGGATTTCACTACAGTATATGAGCTGTTGAAATTATTTAATGATGCAATTCATTACTAATTTCAGGAATTTGATGCCACATCTTTTCCCCTTTACCCAAAATGAATACATCTAAACAAACAGCAACAACAAAAAGCACCTTTCTATTGGTGTCCACTTTAACTGCTTATTTTGAGTAGGGCTTAAGTAGATGGCAGTCACTAGAGGGGGGTCCTATTATAGCTACTTTTTATTCCTTTCTAGTCTGTGACTTCTGAATAAGTCAGGCCAATCACTACATTCACAGATAACCTAAGTCATGGGGCCCAAGTGAAGAACTGCGCTGGTTTGGAAAGTTTCTTTGAACTTAGAAGTTCGTGTTTCTAGTATATCCAGTCGAAATAAAAGGCATCAGTTGATATCACTTATAATAATTGCTTCAAAGTACATGGTTGTTGTGATTTGTACAGTATTTTTCATCTTTACGCATTTCTCTCAACACTATCACTGATTGGCGTTTAGCTTTTTGCCCTTTTTTCACACTTGCATTTTTGAAGGATAGGCTAGATCCAGTTCAGTCAAAGGAGACCTATCAGTGTAAGATTTCACAGGCCTTGCCAAATCGCTGCTACCTCTCTCTTTCTCTGTGTGTGTGTCCACTACTACCTGTGTGTTTCCCATTTAAAATTTTTTTATTAATTATTATTATGTATTAGAATTTATTCACATTGTACCCAGCTGTGGCCCCCTCCCTTGTCTCCTCCCAATCCTACCCTCCCTCCCTCTTCTCCCTCCTAGTCCTCTAATAGGGGAGGTCCTTATTCTCCTTCTATCTGACCCTAGCCTATCAGGTCTCATAAGTACTGGCTGCATTGTCTTCTTCTGTGGCCTGACAAGGCTGCTCCCCCATCAGGGTGAGGTTAACAAAGAGCCAGCCACTGAGTTCATACCAGAGACAGCCCTTTACTAGGGACACCATGTGAGTCTAAGGGCTACATCTGAGCTGGGGGTTTAGGTTCCTTGGTTGGGGTATCAGTTTCTGCAGGACCTCAGAGCCCAGTTTTTTTGTTTTTGTTTTTGTTTTTTTGTTTGTTTGTTTGTTTTTTGGCTCTGTTGGTCTTCTTTTGGATCTCCTCTCCCCTCCAGGTCTTTCTATCTCCCCCTTCCTTCATAAGATTCCCTGCACTCTGCTCAAAGTTTGGCTATGAGCCTCAGTATCTGCTTTGATACCTCAATCAGTGAAGTCTTTCAGAGATCCTCTGTGGAAGGCTCCTGTCCTGTTCCCTGTCTTCTCCTGCTTCTGATGTCTATCATGTTTACCCTTCTGAATGAGGATTGAGCATCTTCTCTAGGGTTCTCCTTGTTGTTTAGCTTCTTTAGGAGTATATATTTTAGTATGTTTACCCTATATTATATGTCTAATAACCACTTATGAGTGAGTATATATCATGTGTGTCTTTCTGCTTTGGGCTTACCTCACTCAAGATGACCTTTCCATTTGCCTGCAAATTTCATGATTTTCTTGTTTTTAATACCTGAGTAGTATTCCATTGTGTGAATGTACTACAATTTTTGTATCCATTCCTCCATTGAGGGACATCTAGGTTGTTTCCAGATTCTGGCTATTATGAATAGAGCTGCTAAGAACATGGTTGAGCAAATGTCCCTGCTGTATAGTTGAGCATATTTCAGATATATGCTTAGGAGTGGTATAGCTGGATCTTGAGGTGTGTCCCGTTTTACATCATGTTTTTGTACCTGAGTTTCAGGTAGGTTGAGAAAGGTAGCTGTTTCAAACAAAGAATTCTGGATTAAGATTCAGTCTTTATACCCTGGTTGTATGTTTTATTTCCAGGCGACTTCTGGACACAGAGGATGAGCTTAGTGACATTCAGTCAGATGCTGTGCCTTCTGAGGTCCGAGACTGGCTGGCCTCCACCTTCACACGGCAGATGGGGATGATGCTTAGGAGAAGCGATGAGAAGCCCAGGTTCAAGAGCATTGTCCATGCTGTGCAAGCTGGAATATTTGTGGAGAGGTAAAGGTGAAACTCATTGTTATGCAAGGGCTGAAACAAGAAGAAGAATATCAGGTCCTATGACTATAAGCCTTTCTTTAATGTAATTTTGATACATTATCATAAAAACTCAAAATTCAGAGTAGAAACAGGTATTTTAATCTCCATGACATCACTAGGACAAGTTTTTCTCTTTGCTCAAAATTCACATTTTAAGAAGCTCTAGATTAAGTTCAACCTCATTTTTAAAGTCAGAAATCATCTGATCCATGTTTTTCAAATATATGGATAGCATCCAAACAGACCAGTAGTGTTTTGAGGTCGATGAACCAGGGAGAACAGTTTGTTTAAGGGCTCTGAGTTCTCTGTGACATAGTTTACCTATTTTTTGTTTGCTGAATTGTTTCCTACAAGACATAGACCCATTGCTTCTTCTATCCCCTATTACACAGTGACACATTTTAGAAGTCTCATGGTTGTGATTTCAAAGTTGACCTGAGACATTTACTGGCTGCCTTTAGAAGTTCTAGAAAGAAGCATTTCCGTTGTGTCCTCCACACAGATCATCTGTCCATCATCAAATGCAGTACTGTACCCTGCCCCTGCCATCCCTCAGCCAGGGCTGCGACAGCACATCATTATTTCAGTAATATCGTGCCCAATGTGAGGTACCTAATCTGAATTTAATTTTGTTTCCAGTAGCTTGTACGTTTTGAATTCATCATTAGAGGTACTCAAGTAACTTTGGAGTTTAAAGTTCTTTGGGTACCAGATACCCTGAGTGTGTATTGCTTGTCATCATGTGTGCGGAT
Source organism: Pachyuromys duprasi (assembly GCA_028658305.1). Lineage (NCBI taxonomy): Eukaryota > Metazoa > Chordata > Mammalia > Rodentia > Muridae > Pachyuromys > Pachyuromys duprasi. Next base: position 77,921,098 of record CM053763.1, on the reverse strand, counting down.
CTCTGAAGTGCTAACGGTCTGTTGTAAGCTGTCACATTTTCTTTTCTCCTCCAACTTTGCCAGAATGTACAGACGAACATCAAACATGGTTGGGCTGAGCTATCCACCAGCTGTTATTGATGCATTAAAGGTAAGACTGAGGAGAAGGAATTTAAGCTAAATAGAAACAGACATAGATTACAGTTAAATTTGTCCTTAGAAGCCAACAGAGCTTCATTTCTGTACTTTTCTGTTATTCCTAACTTTCATTATTGTTTTCTTATCAGTTCTGACAGTAGTTCTGTGCTCTTAGTCTTTAACCCCCCATTTTTTTAAAAACTCTGTGTGAATTTTGGTTTTATACAGTGATGTGCAATGATGAGATTCATTAAGCAGTAGCCACAGGAGATCTGGTACATTACAGAAAAAGTATTTAAACAGAGGCAGAAACTTACTGATTGTAATTATATCAATACTTGGTTGCTCACTCCAAGCCCATTAAAAAACAACCCAGAAAATTAAAAAAAAAAATCAAGTGAATCAGGGATCAGAGCTGAGGCCTGAGCATAGTATGCCCAGAACTTGGTATGTTTTCAGTGACATTTCATGACATGATCGTCTGGTCCAGAGCCCTTGTCTTCTTCAGATATCCTGCTGTTTTCCCAAACTCCCATGGAGCCAAGGTTCCATGGGAAGTCATTCAAACATGGCTTTGAATTAAGTAGGAGGAAACCTGCATGGTAACCCTCACCAGCCATACTGAAAATGATGACTTTTCTAGGCCCCACAGAGACATGTTCCTTGAGGAAGGATGGAGTCAGATTCAGGGATCTGAAGTGTTCCTCATGCATTTCTGTTCTAGGATGGGGTTGCTAGGGCCCAGCGACTTAGGCTGGTTAATATTTCATGCTGTCTGCACTTAGCACCGGTCCCTTTGTGGAATTCTGACTTCTAGAATTGTCTTTCTCTGAAACATGTACCAAGTATAATCTGGTGATGTTTTCAGAAGATAAATTACCCAATCATGGAAGTAGGTGTGGTGAGTGCTTTTTAAATAGCTTCATATAAGAAACAGTCCCCATGGGGGCCATTCTGAGTATATAGTCATGCTTTTTTCCTCTTGTTCAGAGACATTCTCTGACTGTGTTTATAGGATTCACGTTTCTCTTTTTACTGTCTACATTTTTCTTTCCTCCACTTAAGAGAAGGAAGGGTACTGCGAGGAGCCACTCCCCTCCCCTGCCCCCGCACATGCACCATCATCTTAGTTTACAGTGATGTTTCCCAGCTCGCCAGCAGAACCACTTCATGAGACCTGTTTCTTAATACCCACAATGAAATTGCATTGATTTTTATAATTGAACTGAAACACTCAATGTAAACCTTGGGAGCATTAGAGGACTATTTAAAGTTTTATTTCTCCCTCTGTCATAAACACACAGGTGAAGTCACTCACTGATAGTATGCATAGTAGGCTGTTAATGAGAGTATATTTTCCTAATTGGAGTCTCTTTCCTATGAATAACTAAAGACTAAAAAGTGGAACAACCTGTTATGTAGACAAATTGTTATTTGACACTTACGGAAAAGAAACTCTCAGACGTACACATGGTCTTTCTAAGAGAAAGACACTTGGACTAGTCAGAGCAGGGATCAGTTAGCTCCAAATGGCGGCCCTTCCTGAGTAAGCTGATGTGTGCATTAAGACCAAAGATTTTGCCCTTGGCCCCATTCCTGTTGATCAAGAAAGTTCAAGTCCTTTCCAGAATGAACAGAGCCCTCCATACTTGCCTTTTATTGCTAGGAGAACTGAAGTGGGAAGGGGAGCACAGAGATGGGGTCTCCTTTCCTTTCTCGTACCTGTTGAGGAAATGGTTATTTGCACTGAGCTGCTGGAGTTTCTATGGAAATCAGTACTGACTGCTTCTAGTTCGAAAAAAATTCTCAAAAGACTGAGAGATCTCAGTTCACTAAAACAACCATCGTGTCATGTCATGTTAACTGATGCAGTTATGTTAAGAACATGGCATAAAACAACATCGAAGTAAATGAATAATTAACAACTACTTGTTCTAGAATTTAATTAGGCTGCATATCACTCTTGGTACTTTCTCAACCTGAAACATCTTACCTTCTATTTTCACTTTATCTCTAGCCTTTGGGGTAGAGGTATAGAAGTGACCCATTCTTTAGAAGAACAGTTGTCCTGTGACCCAGGAAGCAGCCTCTTGGATCAGTTTGAAACTGGAAGAAGCGAGCAGTTTCCCGCTTCCTTTAGGCTATGCTAACTGGGATACTCTTCACCCTTCCAGACTAGAATTGTCCCTGGGCAAAATTTGGTAAAAAAAGAACATGTTTAAGGCACTTAACTTGGGTACTCATTAAAATGCAATTTCCAGGCTCAGGATCCTTCAGAGGCATATAGCATTCTCAATTAGTATTTTCAGCTAGTCCATAAGTGGCTTGGAAAAGGAATAAAATTCAAGAGTAACAGTTAAGATTTCCTTGAAATGAAAGCCCAGAGAGAACGCCCACTCCCCTCCCCATTTCCTAGAGCTGTCAGTGTCCTCCTCAAATCTGGATCAGACAATGGCTGTGACTCACGGTGAACCAATTATAAAACTTATGCAAAGCTCCAGGCTGTGGGTAAAGTTTGCTGTCTGTGTCCTGGGTCCTCACTGGGTACTTAGGAGATGTATACTAAGAGTCATGGGCTGGATTCATTGGGTTTACAAGTGTCATCTGTAGCCAGAACAGATTGCCAGTGAGACTATTTAGTAGTTCCTCTATCATGTGACACTGGACCCTTTGTCTCTCTCAAGCTGTCTTGTGTAACACTGGGGAAGGTATAATTTTGCCAGGGTTGGGGGCTTTGAGCTCTGTGTGTTAACACTTCACACCACAGCTTTAAGTATTTTAATGGAAGGGTAATCATTGTTAAAGGAAGTGAGTTGACCACTAAATTTGAATAGAAACAATCCATCTGAAATCATTTGGCATTAAAAAAAAACTTTATATCATTGCTTTTATATTGTTTGGTTTCCATGAGAGAATCCTTGATGGTCTAGAGCTGAACATGGTGGCTGGAATAGTTGGTGTGACAGGAGCACAGGGATGGGATTGCAGGGCCATTGTAGGATACACTGAGCCTTCCATATAGATAGTCTCTGACACCTGAGGTACCATCCAACTCCAGGCCTTCATTCAGTTTTTGTGATCTCTTATGGGTCTCATCAAGAAAAAGTCAATATGTATCTTGTAACTATAGAAAGAATTCCCAGGGTGTTTTGAAAACACCCTGTTGATTTAACTATGATTTAAAACACATTTGTTTATCATGTCCACAAGTGGCTGGTGTTGCTGTGTCAAAAAAGCACGCAAGATAATGTTTACATTTATTCTGGAACCAGTATTTATGAACAAATAGGAGCTTCATGATGGCATATAAGATGTGTGTCAAGTTCAGTTTTTACATTTACTTCTTTCACCAAAGTGTTATACCAATTGGAGAAATGTATCATCAGATTTGTGGCCCCAGAGAACATTTTTTTTTCTGTTCACGAAATGAATATTTTCTGTTTGGTTTCAGCTTAGCCATTAAAATTTAAGTGGCATTCAGTTTTTGTATCATGCATGCTTCTGAACTTTTAAATGACTTAATGGTGTCAATTCTGGGTCCAGAGGATGTAATTACATAGTATATTAGTGGGTTGGGAAGTATTTAAATGAGAGATGTGCCCCAGCTGGTTTGAACTCGGGGTGGTAGCTGCTGGGCTTAAAGGAAGGAACCTAAGAGGAGGCATCAGTGTGGAAAGCATATGTGTGTCCATCTCACTTGTGTCTCAGGCTGGTGCTTCCAACAGGGCTTTGAGGAATTATGTAACTATCCATTTTCTTCTCTATAAAATGTAACAAATAATACCACCTAAGAATTGTTTGATCCCAGTCAGAATGCCTGTCAATGTTTCTGCTAGACAATAAAGGTCTTTGATGTTTTTAACAGTAAATGTTCTTGTACTACCACACGAGAAAGCAGTTGAGAGCGCTTTAGAGTCTTGAGCTATTTCATTTCAGGTGTGGGCTACAGGAAGACTCAAACATACCAGTTCTATAGGTGGTGTGAATTAATATGCTTTCCCCCTGCTCTCTCCTGCAGGATGTGGACAACTGGTCCTTTGATGTCTTTTCCCTCAATGAAGCTAGTGGAGATCATGCATTGAAATTCATTTTCTATGAATTACTCACACGCTATGACCTGATCAGCCGTTTTAAGGTCAGCACCTCATTAAAAAGAGAAAATGTACACATTTGTCCATCCTCATGTAACTTCTGTGTCAAGACCAAGGGAATCCTTTTAAATAGATAGGAAACTGCTGTGGGCAACTGTGGACATTATTCCAATGGATCTATAGTTTCTTCCCCATGGAGGTCACTTTTCTTTACAATCTGCCTGGTGTATCTTGCTGGGAGGCAGGGATTGGAAAGCAGTGCCTGCAGTAGATGAGTTTCCCACAGCTGCTGCCCACCAATCTCATTTAATCACAAATATGTGCACCACTGACCACTCTTGGCAGAGAGGTAGCAGTGGAGACAGAGAGAGCTCAGCAGCGTTCATAAACTTTCCCCACCCACGCCTCGTTCACACAAACTCCCACTTATCATCCCTGACAGATCATTGTGTTTCCCAGCTACCTATACTTCACATTAATTCTTTGCTTTAAATAAGGAGAATAAATCACCTCCAAGGGCAGCCCCCAAGCCAGTTTACTGCATGGCCTCTTCAGCTCAGGCTAGGTCCTCAAGGGAGCCTCTCTCCAATTCATCTCCTCATACTTCATGCATTAGGTGGATGTGTCTCTGGAAGATGCAGGTTGTTTAAAGCACAAATGTTGATCTCTGGACACAGGAAGTCTATCTTAAGGGCAGTATTGAAGCATGTGCTCTGTACGTGACCATAGATAACTTATGGTAGTATTTTTTGTTTTTTGTTGTGCCTGTATCAGAAACCTTCAAGAAACTTAGGTGCCAGAGACACTTTTCTTGGAACAAAGGCTGTATGTCCATCTTTACTTAGCTTCTCACTGGCTCATAGATTGCCAGAGCAGCCAAAGCTCCCAAGATCCCATAGATAAGCACATGATAATGAGCTTTTCTCTGCCCTCTTAAAGACATTTACTTACTTACCTAATTACTTTGGTTTCATAAGAAAGGATCTTGCAAAGTAACCCTGGCTGACCTTGAACTTTCAGTGATAGTCGTTTCTTTTGCCTGCTGAATTCTACAGCTTAAGGACATAGTTACATTTTTAAATTTCCACTAATGAATAAAATGTAAGAGGTTCATTCAATTATTATAGTTGAATTTTTTTTAGCTTTTCTTTTGAATCATTTTAGTCTCTAGGAACACACAGCCTTTCCTTCATCCCCAGCCTTGGTATAGGGATTTTACCCCAAATTGTAACTAGCATGATAAATGATAAATGATAAATGTTTGGAGGGTGTTCTCTTACTTGAATGTAATGTTTACAGTTCTTCACTCTGTCATGTGGGAAAACAAAGCATGCATATTACACACATTTACACTGGAAAAGCAATCAAGGCTGTTGAAAATACTGTCCTAATAGACTGGTAGTTCTGAGGAAGTATGTACATCTTTCTGTCTTAGGAGAAAGGAACACATAATGTGCAGCATAATTAATTCACTTGTGAGAAAATGTAAAGGACACAAAGAAGTTAAGCTATAAAATGACCGTGAAACAGATGCAAGCAGCCAGTGGTGTGACTCCTCGAAACCATGCTCTTTGCAAGGGGTCATTGCCTGCATTGGAAATATGGGAAAACACAATGTGATAATCCATATGTATGGAAGAGGAACAGGCTATTTTTAAAAATCAGCCAATGATATATATATATATATATATTGGTGACTTGCAGTTCAGAATGCTTTCTTTTGCTGGTGAAGTTGGTTTCTAGTTTTAAGTTCCTCAACATGGTTTATTGCATTGTTTGGGGTGCTGCATAGCATCCATTTCTTCTTGGGACTGGAAAAAGGGTCAAAAATATACAAGACAAAGAAATACAGATCTTTAGTAGTCACTAATAATAGGATTGCCTGTGTGCACATCAAAAACTGCTGATTTACATTTTAAACAAATTGTCTTTGAGATGAATCTGTATAATTCTTTCGCTGCCTGAACTGAGGATCAAAGAACAGTTTGTAAGACTGACTGCTCTTCAACCCATGACCTGGTGTTAGACCTTCAGAGTATCTGACATGTTTCACCAGGAAATTTTGTTCACTATGAAACACTATAGCTTCCTCGCGTGATCTGCAACCCTCAGAGTGAGCGGAGCAGGGACCTTAGTATTTTTCCTAAGGCGATCCTGTCCCTAGTGAGTGGCGCTTCCTGTTCTCTTTCAGATCCCCATTTCCGCACTTGTCTCTTTTGTGGAGGCGCTGGAGGTGGGGTACAGCAAGCACAAGAATCCTTACCACAACCTGATGCATGCCGCTGACGTCACACAGACTGTCCATTACCTCCTTTACAAGACGGGAGTAGCGGTAAGTAAGAGAAGGGCATTCCCCCTTCGGTTGAGGGTGAGCCTGGGGCAAATGCATTGCCTTGTGAACTCCCCATTTCCCGACATCCCCTGATCACTGTGGAGAGCTTGGGGGTGTTCTGAAGTGCTCCCCTGATTACAATGGAGAGCCTTGGGGTTCCATGAGATGTCCTCCCTCCTCCTGAGCCTAATGAAATAGATCATGACCAATTAAAAGAAGAATTACTAGAACTAAGTATATATCTCCACACAGAGGGAGTAATCATCCTGACCTGTGGCAACCTTTAATTAACAATGATATTTACTTATTCTGAAATTACGTGCAGTAGATTTGCTAACCATAACTCTGACTGATATTTGCTTAAACTATTAGGTCTTTTCCCGAAGCATTTTAATTATTCACATCTTGGGCATTTTTTTTAAAGCTAAGGGTCAATCTTTACTTCTAATCATTTGAAATACAAGCATAATGGTTCTGCCTTTTAGCTCTTTAGATGGCTTTAGATGTCTTTTCTCTAATCCATTTTATTAACTGACTTGTTCAAGTTGATTATCTGTACCTTTGACCTTAAATTTTTATTATGTTTGTTTGTATGTATGTATGTATCTATCTATCAATCATCTATCTGTCATGTGTAGTATGGGAGAGTTCTCATGTGCCCGTGTCAGAATATAAATTGTAGGAGTCACTTCTCTCCTCCTACCTTGCAGAGGCCAGGGGTTGGACTTAGCTGTTAAGGATCATCAGGAAACACCTTTGCCCATTGAATCATCCCGCTAGCCCCATTTGCCTTCTTTACCTTCAGATAAGCCACTGGCTTTAATATGCATAAAAGTTGGTGGAAAAAGAAAAGTCTTAAATAAATAAACAAATAAAATGGCTTACCTTCAGAACACCTATCGAAATTATTCACTTTCATGTCTATTTGAATTTCTAGTGTGCTGAATGTGTCCTCATGCTGTATATTTTCATTCCTGCATTTTGCTCTGGGGTATATTTTTCTTCTATGAAGTCCTCTCCTCTGGTTTAGGAACATTTTTTTTCTTCTTAGTGTGGCATGGGTTAATTTGACCTTGAATGTTGTATGTTTGGTATACATCTTGTTGACCTGGGTATATTCAGCAACTAGGAAATCTGTACTTAACCCCATAAGTTCACATGCACTTTTAAGCACATACAGCAAAAGTTGAACACTGCTTATGGTTCAGTGACCACAAGGCCAACCCCACCATGTGCCAACAAGTCAAACCCTACTGTTTGGACTTGAACATGGCTTCTGACTTTACCAGTATGTGATTCTTAGCCTATTCTATGGACTGAAACTGAGAACTTTTCTATAGATTGCAAGGAATGCAATATACTATTTTAGAAAGTTGAAATAGTAAGAAAGCTTAGAAATATTAAAGTCAGTTCTTAGAAAAACTAAGAAAACCAATTGCAGGAATGGTCCACATAGCTCCTTTAGAATGACACCTTTCAGATGCAGGTAGCATTTTGGATAGACACACACTTGGTCACCTAGGATGGTTTGGGTGTATTTTTAAAGCAAAAGATTTGAACCTCTTTATTTGCATAATTTTCTGTGTCAAGAGAGTAGGAATCCATTTCACAGGTCTCTTCAGGCCATTTATAGGAAATGAAAGATAGAAATTGCTTAGCTGTGGCAATGAGCCACAACCCAGTGTACATTTGTCTTTTCTGTTGAGAGGCTTTATCTAGTAGCTCATTGAATTAAACTTGGAATACAGTGGGAAGAACAGGCCTTAGAAGCTAGACAAGCTAGATAGAAATCCCTGCCTAATTATTAGATATTATGACCTGTGCTAAAACACTTGGATCTCTGGGCCCAGATTTCCTTTCTTCTGAAACATGAGAAAGATTTTACCTTGTAGATGGTTAGGAATAAAATATCAAAAAATTTGAGTATTTTCTTTGCCTCAACTCAGAGAGTATTAATACTATATTATTTTTATTAAAAGGCTCATTTTAGAAAAATAGTATTTAAGAAGCCATTTCAAAATCACAGGAACATTACTGAGAGAACTTGTTTACTATAATAAAAGAGTTTCTACCCAGAAGAGCAGCCATACTAAATGATTTTTTTTTTCATGAAAACATGGAAGAAAACAAAATTGTCCACACCAAAGCAGACTCATGAAGACACAGGTTGATGCGGGAGTGTGCACATTAAGATATTTGATGGGCTGCAGAAGTCTTTGCACTAAGAAAGACTCGTGAAGACAGGACTGACACCCTGGGATGAGTGCGGAACGTTTTTCCGCAGATGCCATGGACTGCAATATGCTGTTTTAAAAGAACAGAATACTAAGAAAAACTGACAGAGTTCTCCATGTGTTCAAAATTAATAGGCACGAAAGAAAAAAGAACATTCTCACAAGTTTAAAAGTGTAATTATTTATAATAATAATAATAAAAAAAACACCTCCTCCCCTCTCCAGAGGAAATCCAAAAGTGAGAGACAGACAGACTTGGGTATAACCCAGGTTTTCATGCTGTGAGATGTAAATGACCCTGACTAATGGGAATGCGAATCCAGTGAGGTTGCTAGTGGGGGGTGGGGGAAGAGAAAGCAAGGAAAGAGGTATGTCAGAGAAGGGGGAGAGAGAGAGAGGGGGGGGG
>CM053763.1:77880250-77911818 GCA_028658305.1 Pachyuromys duprasi | reverse complement strand
GTGTCTGGCTTCAAGAGGAAAATTCTAGACATTGATGCTGGCAAAATCAAAGCTCAGCTAACACTACTTCTCCCAAGAAAGTAATTTTATCAGATGGGTTGGATCAGTATAGGTGGTTTGAGAAGACGCTGACTGAGGACCATGGAAAAGTGGGAGAGGGCCTGCGGCTCCTGAGTGTGCTCTGAGCTCAGCTCCAGGCACCACAAGGCCATGTAAGGAGGGTGAGGTCCCTGGAGTGGACTACATTTTCATAGCCATTGAGGATTTTATGGAACTGGAGAAAAGCGGCGCTCTGCTAGAAAGCAGGACCTATGAAGACAACTACTACGGAACCCAAAAACCTCCAGCTGAACCAGCACCATTATTATTAAATGTAACAGACCAGATACTTCCAGGTGCTACTCCAAGTGCTGAAGGAAAAACGGAAGAGAAATAAATCAGTGAGTAACATGGAGAAAGCAAGTATAGAGCCTCCCGAAGAAGAGGAGGAGGAAAGGCCTGTGGTCAACGGAAATTATGTTGTCATAACACCAGAATCCAGTGAACATGAAGACAAAAGTACAGGCGCCTCAGGGGAGAAACCCTCCCAGCCTTATCCTGCATCAGTGTACAGTCAACCTGACGAGCTAAAGGAACAGATGGATGACACAAAGCCAACAAATCCTGAGGAGAATGAGGACTTAGACCCACTGCCTGATAACTGGGAAATGGCCTACACAGAGAAGGGTGAAGTCTACTTCATTGAGTGAGTTTCAGACATGTCTTTGAACATTGCCCCAAAGATCATAGCATGATGCAAAGATAATGGATTAATGTAGATATGGGCAAAGAAAACATTATTATTTCTGCTGACAACTCAGAATGAGATATTGTCTCCCTAAGGATCCTAGAAGACAGCTACACTACGTGTAGCAAAGACTGAATTAAACAACTATATTCTAAAATTCTTAACAGATACCAAAGAGATACGTCTCCATGGTTCTCAACATTCCTAATGCAATGATCCTCTACTCTAGTTCCTCATGTTGTAGTGACTCCCAACCATAAAATTATTTTCACTACTACTTCATAATGTAAACAATTTTGGAGATAGAGGCTTGCCACCGAGGCTGAAATTCACAAGTTGAGAACCTCTTGTCCCTTTTTGTCTGCCCTCTTGTCCTTTGTCTGCCCATTTCACAGACATTTGCTTCACATGAGGTCTTTCTAGCTCTTTATTCCCAGAAATGTCTACCACTATGTTAAGGACTTGGGTAGAATGTAGCTGCTTCCAGCAAAATATTTGCTTCTCACAAATTGTCTCCTTGACTCTGAGGTCAGGTGTCAATAAAATAGTGTGTATAATGATCATTTTTCCTTCTAGTAAACATCTTTGTGTTTGTTACTTACCTTTATTAGTTTCTTTGGAGTAGGTGCTGCTTATCAACTTACCAAAGAAATGGAACATTGATCTTTAAGTCACAAGTGATGTGCAATCTAGTCTGTTATTCTTTGTAAACTTTTTTCTAAAACAGTATTTTCATATACTCTTTTAGCAATGTCCAGCTTTTCTATTTAGCAGTATAGAGCATTAAAATGTAATACATATATGTAAGGTGTAACAATGTTATCTGGGTAATTAAGGTTTCTATCCCCTTAATTACCATGTGTTCGAAATTAATAGGTATGGAAGAAAAAAGAACGTTCTCACAAGTTTAAAAGTGTAATTATTTATAATAAAAAACATATGTAAACTGTAGCTATCCTATCATTCAATTCAGTAGAATAACTTAAAAAAAAACAACTCTAAAATTGAAGGTCTTGACCCAAAATCAAATCATTGATATGAATGTGACTACCAAAATACTGACTGGAAATAATAAAAACTAAAACTATTGCAAAAAAAAAAAAAAAAAAAAAAACAACCCTCCAAAACCTCAAAAAAAAATCCTATAAGACTCAAAGGACTCAAGATGAGTGGAGTATTATGTTGTGTTTTAAATGGGAAACTATATGTGGCATGGGTGTCAGTTTTCCTTAAAACAATATAGCTACTAATCCAATTAAAAAAAAACTAAAACATGTAACTTGATAATCCAAGTCTGAAATTTATCCAAAATGTATATTTTTTGCTGTGCTATAAAAGGCAGTTTTGAAAAGAAACTGTATATAAAATGATATAACAGTTTATATAATATATACTTATATAATATATAACTGTATATAATAGTTTTTTATTTTATTAATGATAAAATATTGGCAAAGCTATAGAAACAAAATAGGTAATATTAATGAAAAAAATGACTAACAAAATCAATGGATTTTCAGTTCTAAACCATATAGTCAAAGGTTTATTGAACAGCTTACTATGATAAGCTGGCTACTTGGTTAAGCCACCCCATTGTGATAGTATTAGGTGCTAAGGACTTTGAGAAATAATGGGATAATAAGGGCAAAGCTCACACAAACAGGATCGGTGTTGTTAAAAAGCAGACCCAGAACTCCCTTTCTCCTCTTTCCTGTCCCTTTGCTATTGTACAGCTTAGTCCTGCCACATGATATGTCACCATCTCCAAACAGCTGTCAATCAGTCGTGAACTGATTCAAATTCATGAGACCAAATCAAACTTTTCTCTTTCTAAGTTGATTTATTTTGGGTAGTTGTCATAGAAATAGAAATTAACAAAGGAACTACTGCATATAGAGGAATTTTAATCTAGCAACATGGCTGTTCTGGCAAGGAATAACATCCAAAGACTTGCTATGTGATCTGGCTGGAATGCAGACATACTCTTGGATTACAATATAATCTGGCTGGAATACAGACACACCCTTAGTACACACCTTTATTCCCAAACAATGAAGATAAGTTTACTTTATACAAAAAAAAAGCAGCCATGTTTGAAAGTGATGTCTAATTGAAGGGTAGACAAAGTGATGACTCAGAAAAAGATTTGATAGAATGAATCAGAGATAGAACACAACCAACTCTCAGGAAAGAGAGAGTACTTAAGAGCAGTACAGGGAGAAAGAAGAGAGTTTTTTAGCAAGAGGGTTTTTTTGTTGTTATTTGTTTGTTTTTGTTTTATTTTTAATCAGGGAGAGTTTCACAGGTTGCAGAGAGAGCAAGCTAGATACAGATGAACACAGAATGAGCCAGAGAATGAGAAGGAGCCAGAAGATTAGAACACATTGCCAGGATTCATTTGAGACCAGGCAGAGCAATTCAATGAGAGTCTGAAAGAAGCCAGTTTGAATCAGTTAGCTTGGAAAGGAGTTTGGACCAGAACAGCTGAGTTGAACCAGCCAAAAAGAGTTCAGAATGAACTAGAAAGACTTGTGAACAGTTTTCATCTCATCTCCTCATCTGAGGACATAGAAACAACATTTATAACTGTGCATTGTCTTCTTAAATGTTTACACAAATATACACTGACATATAAAATAGAATATAATTTCATGTAAATAAATTTGCAGCCTGGGAAAACTGCTTCTACCCATACAAAACACGTTTTTGTGGTATTTTGTTATGGTAGTCCTGGAAAACTAATACAGCAGCACAGCCAAGCTGGCCCCATTTCTGACTTCTGACTTCTCTCTTTTTTTTTTAGTTTTATGTTTATGAATGTTTCACTGCATGTATGTATTCACTCCAAGTACATTCCTGGTGCCCATACATGCCCATTCAGAAGAGGGTTTTAGATTTCCTGGATTCAGAATAACAAAAAACTGAACTGCCGTGTGGGTGCTGAGAACAGGACCTGGGTCCTCTGCAAAAGAAGCAAGTACTCCTAAACAATGAACCAGTCTCTCTAGTCTCCCAGACCTGACTTCTATGGCCATGAATTTAAGTATTTGGCCATAATTTGGCAGAGAAATCCTTGTACCTCATAATCCTCACAGACATATTCTCAAGGGTAATGTAGTACAGACTGAAGCAGAGGCAGAACAGTGCTCTGAGCTCATCTATTCAGCCTATTTTTAGTTCATATTGTGCATAGTATCCTGCATTATATAAACATGAATCAAACAGCTTCATCAACTTTAAAGGAAGACTGTGAAGCATTTGTGCTAATGCAAGTTGACACCAATGTCAATGGTCTAACAGCCAATGGTGTACTGTGCTCATTTATTTGCAGTGTATGCTTGTATGCACAAATGTGTGTGCAGGTGCATGTATGTGGAGGACAAAGGAAAATGTCAGGTGTCCTTCAGTGGATCCCATCTACCTTGTCTTTGCGATAGGAACTCTTACTGACCTACAGCTTGTAACTAGGCTAAACTGGCTGGCCAGTGAGCTGTAGGAATCTGCCTGTTTCCACCTTTCTTGCCCTGGGATTACAGCCACCACACCTGGCTTTTGGGAATGGAACCTGGGTGTTGGGAATGGAAGTCTGGTCTTTGTGTTTGTATAACAAACATTTTATCTCCCCATACATATTTTCATGACCTACCACTTCTCTCTCTCTGCGCATTACACATTTTCTAAAAACCATCTTTTTGTGGTGATTAGTGAATAATAATGTAGAAATAGAAACTGCTGTTCACACAACAAAGCCACAACTTACTTAGAGTAATATATCCTGCAGCAGTGGAAAATGACCCATGTCCATTTCCTTCAGATTCCCTCTCTTGTATACAGTTCTCCTCACCCACCAACACACCTAAGCACACAGCTTGCTTTTCTGAGCCATGCATGTCACAGTTGAAAATATACCATCTTCACGTGTCAAGGCAACTCTGTCAATGAAGTGGCTGTGCCACACCAATTTGGAAGACATGAAAACATCACAATCAGATAATCCCAGAACAAAATGCCTATGGAACTTAAATTTCTGATTGCTTATATTTTGACACAAAACCTCTGCATTCACAGTAATTAAGTTGGAAAAGACAAGGAAATTTGAGCCATATTAAAATTTGGCTCAAAATGGCTTCTTCCACCTTCTCTATCTTTACTTTTACCAAGGATACCATCTGATACCACACAGGGAACATTTAGTTACTTGCTCAGTTTTCTTTGAGGCCATGAATAATCTGTTATGCTCATGACTATAACTTCTTTTATCCATACATACCATGCATTCAGTTCTAAGTCATATGGCTCTACCTTTATGTTATTTACACAAGCTGTAAGACCTTTACATCCCTCCTCTCTCTTCAGAAAAATGTTCTTCCTAGAGTGTTGATCTGGAACTGCTACTCTCTGGGATGTAAACATCACTGCCTGGTGAGTTGGTTTACATTCCTCACTCACTCTGGCTTTTAATGCCTGATGTTTCCTAGGATGGTTCTGCCCTAATGCCCACTCAGTGCAGGCACTCGTTTCATGACTCAAGATGGACAGGTGCTTCTGAAAATGCCCTTCTCTACTTATGCTTTCCCCATCACCAAGGCTCATTTTTGTTGCCCCAAATGTCATTTTTCCCCTTCTTATCTCCAAGTCAGTATGCATACTGACAAGGCTTGAGTTTTAAAAGGAGTTTCTAAGTACAGTTTAGATTTTGCTGTGTGCCTGTTTGATCCCTTGCTGTTTGGGTTTCTTAAAAGCTAAGTGATAATTAAGAACAGCTGTTAGTGTGTCTGTGTGGGAGTGAAGTGTGCCTCATATTTGTAATGTGGGAACTATTCTTTTGTAGGCTTTCTGCTGCCAGGACTACTGATGATCTGTGACTTGGATTTGCTTAGGCGCTATGATAATTTCCATCCTCCATCTTATTTTAAAATATGACATTGCCTTTGTATGGGACTAGAACAAGAATTGTATACAGGGAATGGCTCAAAAGCAGAGAAGTGACAACAGTGTGTTCAGGAAGAGAAGATATCAATAAAGAGGTGCAGAGGGACAAGCCTGTAATTCTATGACTCAGGAGACTAAGAAAGAAGGATTTCTGTGAGTTCAGTGCCAGACTTGACCACATAGTGAATTTTGAGATAACCTGTTCTATGGTTTGAGAGCCTTTGTCTAGGAAAAGAAAGAAAATAAATCAAGAAGAGGTGTGGTATAATATTATACATATATAAGTATAGAGAAAATTAAATGAATGAAGAATATAAATGAATGAAATTTAACTTAGATATTATAAGTGAGAATTCTGAAGCCTCATTGTATGGCTTGTCACGTGACCAACTGTGTGATTTGGGATAGATCCCGAGTCTTCCCTGTCCTCATTTTCTCAATATGTAAAGTGAGGATGACAGCTGCACAGCTAGTTCTGTCGTGAAGATATGCAAGACAGATGACTTTTACATTTAAAAACAGGGCTTGGTGGCCTGAGAGATGGCTCAGTGGTTAAGAGCATGGGCTACTCTTCCAGAGGAGTGAGGACAGATTCCCAGTGCCCATACGATGGCTTGCAAAAACATTCAGGTTCAGTGGATTTTATGGCCTCTCTGGCTTCTGTGGGCAGTACATGTATGCAGTGCACAAACACACATGCAGGCAACACAAATGTAGTCAAAACAAATCTTTTAAAAGATAAGGACATAAGAGCAGGAGCGAGACAAGGTAGAAGGAGTTAAGGGAAATTGTAGAAAAGTAGTGGTAGATGTATATAATCAAAATATATTGTATAAATATATGAAATTTTCAAAGAATAAAAACAGTATTTTAAAAAGCACCTAGGATAAGTTCTGCAGCTGAGCTTTTCTTTTTTAATTTAATGTAATTTATTTATTTTTATATCAATCACAGTTTAGGTACTTTGCATCCCAGACGTAGCCCCCTCCCTCATTCCCTCCCACTCTCCCCAGCCCTCCCTCATCTCCTCCCCGCCCCCTCCAAGTCCACCAACTGGGAGGACTTCCTCCCCTTCCATCTGACCCCAGATCATCTTGTCTCCTCACGGCTGCCTGCAATGTCCTCCCCTGGGATCTAGCCAGGCTGATACTTCCTGGCATGTATGGGGGAGGGTCAAAGAGCCAGCCATCGAGTTCATGACTGAAACAGTCCCTGTATTCCTTACTAGGGTCTTCATTTGGACACTGAGCTACCATGGGCCACATCTGAGCGGGGGTTCTAGGCCATATCCATACATGGTCCTTGTTTGGAGAAACTGTCTCATATAAGACCCCTGTGCCCTGCTCAGTTTGGTCTTTGTGGAGCTCTTGTTCTCCCCAAGTCTCACTAACTTCCCCGATTTTTATTATTACTTCCTGCCCTCTGCCAAAGGCTTGATTGTGAGTCTTAATATCTGCTTTGATACATTGCAATATCAATGTATTCTTTCAGAGGTCCTCTTTGGTATACTCCTGTCCTGTTGCTTGTTTTCTCCTCCATTCAATGTCCATCCTATTAGTTCATCTAAACGAGCATTGATCATACCAACCTGGGTCCTCCTTCTTGTATATCTTCCCTAGGAGTATAGATTTCAGCATGACCTTCCTATCCTATAGGTCTATATAAGTGAGTATATACCATATGTTTCTTTCTGCTTTTGGGATACCTCACTCAGTATGATCGTTTCCAGGTCCCACCATTTGCCTGCAAATTTCATAATTTCCTCCTTTTTAATTGCTGAGCAGTATTCCACTGTGTAAAAGTACCACAATTTCTGTATCCATTCCTCAACTGAGAGACTTCTGGGTTGTTTCCAGGTTCTGGCTATTACAAATAAAGCAGCTATGAACATAGTTGAGCAAATGTCCTTGTTGTGTACTTGAGCATCTTTTGGATATATGCCTAAGAGTGGTATGCAGCTGAGCTTTTCTAAGGGGAGGAGGTGACCGTGGAAAGGCAATTTCAGGTTTCCTGCAACCTTTTCTCATCTACTATCTATTACATTTACTCACTTACTTACCTGGACAGGGCATGCGCCACTGAACATGCATGTCTGGAAGTCAGGATAATTCCCTTTCCAGGTCTCAGAGATTGAACTCTTGTTGTCAGGCTTGGCAGTGGGCATGTTCACCCAAGTGGCCACTCACCAGCACATCTGCATAGCTTTTTCATCTCATTTCAATAATTTTCTTAGTCTTTTTTAGTCTTTTTTTTCTTTTGCTGTTTTGTTTTTGTTGTTATTTTGTTTTGTCTTTCCATTCCTTTGAACCATAGTGTGTAATTGTCAAGGATATTACTGAATATGTAAAAGATAATTGTTTTAGAATTTCATGCTACAATTTTTTTCATTTTTATTTTATATTAATCACAGGTTATGTACTTTGTATCCCAGTTGTAGCCCCTTCCCGCATTCCCTCTCTATCCCTCCCTTCCCTCCCATATCTCCTCTCTGCACCTTTCCAAATACACTGATAGGGGAGGACCTCCTCCCCTTCCATCTAACTCTAGCTTATCAAATTATTAGAAGTATATTTTTTAAGTACCAACTCCTCCCACTTCTTGTTCTGTAGTGTGAAGTCATTTTTTCCATAGATTACAGGAATTTCCTTAGTTAATAACCAAAATTAACTATTTGAAAGAAATACTTAAAGAAGAGAACTATAAAATGTGCATGATCATAGTGAATCACTTTGCATGAACTTAAGTCACACAACTATATCTCATACACTCATTGTGAGCTCCTCTCTGAATTGGCTGATTTGGGTGCTCATTTTGTCTCTTACCAGCCCTTTCCCTATGTAAACCCTTGACATTCTTTTCTTTACAGTGAAGTGGGAACTTACAAATACAAAGCATGTTAGTGGCTTTTCTGATGCTTTGACAAAATGCCAGGACCAGAGGCAACTTAGTTATTTCGGCTCATACTTCTGGGGGATGAGTCCAGGAGAGCAGAGCAAATTGTACTGTTGAAAGCCTCATAGCAGCTGGAAATAGTGCAAGTCTTTAAACTCTCAAAGCTTGCCTGCCTCCAGGGATGGACTTTCTCTAACAAAGCCTCTCCTCCCAAACCTCCCCAACAGTGCCACCAACTGGAGACCATGGATTCACAGTTGTCACACGTGTTTTGACAGCCATGGTGTTGTGGTGTCAGTGACTGTCCAAGGCATTCAACCTGGGTTCTATAGAAACACCTACTTCATATGTTATTGTTCATAATCAATTGGTTTATATCACACCTGCTTAAGAAATTATAATGACTGCAACTAATCAAAAGAGGGCTTGGAGTAACCATACTGAATCTGGCAAACATCAATTTAACCAGTTACAAAACTGAGCAGAGAGTACAAGCAGGTGGCCTGTGAGTCCTGAAGGTTATGATGTGTGTACTGTGTTGGAAGCAAGGGGTACACAGGGATGGGAGGCATCTGCAAGTCAGGGAGTCTATTAGTGGGACAACAGAGGGGTTCTTTTTAATTTATTTTTTATATTAATTACAGTTTATTCACTTTGTGTCCCAGCTGTAGCCCACTCCCTCATTCCTTCCCAATCCCACCATCTCTCCCTCATCTCCTCCCATGCCCCTCTCTAAGTCCACTGATAGGGGAGGTCCTCCTCCCTTTCCATCTGACCCTAGATTATCAGGTGTCATCAGGAGTGGCTGCATTGTCTTCCTCTGTGGCCTGGTTAGGCTGCTCCCCCCACAGGGGGAGGTGATCAAAGAACCAGCCACTGAGTTCATGTCAAAGACAGTCCCTGTTCCCCTTACTAGGGAACTCTCATGTGGATACTGAGCTGCCATGGGCTACATTTGAGCAGGGGTTCTAGGTTATTGAGGTTATATCCATGAATGGTCCTTGGTTGGAATATCAGTCTCAGAAAAGACCCCTGGGACAGATATTTGGTTCTGTTGCTCTCCATGTGGAACTTCTGTCCTCTCCAGGTCTTTCTATCTCCCCTTCTTTCCTAAGATTCCCTGCACTCAAAGTTTGGTTATGAGCCTCAGCATCTGCTTTGATACACTACTGGGTAGAATATTTCAGAGGCCCTTTGTGGTATGCTTCTGTCCTGTTCCGTTTTCTCCCACTTCCAATGTCCATCCTGTTTGCCTTTCTGAGTGGAGATTGGTGGGAATGTAAACTTGTACAACCACTTTGGAAATCAATCTGGCACTTTCTCAGACAATTAGGAATAGTGCTTCCTTAAGATACAGCTTTACCACTCCTAAGCATATGTCCAAAATATGCTCAAATACACAACAAGGACATTTATTCAACCATGTTCATAGCAGCTTTACTCATCATAGCCAGAACCTGGAAACAATCCAGGTGTCCCTCAATGGAGGAATGGATAGAGAAATTATGGTACATTTACACAATGGAATACTACTCAGCAATTAAAAACAAGGAGATTATGAAATTTGCAGGCAAATGGTGGGAACTAGAAAAGATCATCCTGAATGAGGTATCCCAGAAGCAGAAAGACACACATGGTATACAGTCACTTATAAGTAGATATGAGACATGTAATGTAGGATAAACATAATAAAATCTATACATCTAAAGAAGCTAAGCAAGAAGGACAACCCTGGGTAAGATGATCAACAGAGGGGTTCTTTTTTCATTTTTATTTTTTAATATTAATTATATTTTATTCATTTTGTATCCCAGCTGTAGCCCCCTCCTTCATTCACCCAATCCCACTCTTCCTCCCTTATCTTCTCCCATGCCCCTCTCCAAGTTCACTGATAAGGGAGGTCCTCCTCCCCTTCCATCTGACCCTAGCTTATCAGGTCTCATCAGGACTGGCTGCATTGTTCTCCTCTGTGGCCTGGCATGGCTGTTCAACCTTAATGGGAGATGATCAAAGAGCCAGTCACTGAGTTCATGTCAGAGACAGTCCCTGTTCCCCTTACTAAGGAACTCTCATGTGGATACTGAGCTACCATGGACTACATTTGAGCAGGGGTTCTAGGTTATTGAGGTTATATCCATGAATGGTCCTTGGTTGGAATATCAGTCTCAGAAAAGACCCCTGAGACCAGATATTTGGTTCTGTTGCTCTACTTGTGGAGCTTCTGTCCTCTCCAGGTCTTACTATCTCCCCCTTCTTTCCTAAGATTCCCTGTACTCTGCCCAAAGTTTGGTTATGAGTCTCAGCATCTGCTTTGATACACTGCTGGGTAGAGTTTTTCAGAGGCAACAGAGGGCTTCTTAAACCCCTATATGCATCGAGAATATCTAGAAGACTTGATAGAGTACACATTGTTGAGCCATAATTTACACATTTCGATTCCCTGGGAATGCACAGAGCCAGAGAATTTGCTTATACTTATAGGAGCTTCCAGGCATTGCTAATTCTGCTGTCTTGGGACAGAATTCACCAACTACTTTACCAGGGTGTGAATGGAGTCATTTCCTCTAAGCATCATCTTATCCAAGGAAAAAACTGTCTTATTCGTCCTGTACATGTAGCTTCGCACCTTGTAGTAAATGTTCCTCTCATAGTCGGTCATTAGGGTTTCTACTCTTGGTGCTTGCTATTGTGTTAAAATTACTAATGATACCCATATAAAAGAGAGAGGAAGATGTGTTAGATTTTTCTCAGGGTAGGGGAAGGGTGAGAAAGAGGAAAGGGAAGGGAAGTAGGGATTTTATTTTATAGTTGGAGGGATATTTGGTGAGGTTGTTTAAAAGTCCATCATATTGACTGCCACTGCCTTTCTGGAAAGTCAGATCAGAGAAATAGTTCTTTCAACCTCATGTGTTATGCTCAAACAACAAGTTCACGGTCTCCTCAATAAGGGAAAGCCTACACTAGCTCTACGTGTAAGACACCTTGTTTAGTGATAGCATCAGCTGCAGGGTAGAAGGCAGCAGCATGGGTGTGTGGTCCTCATGCTGTCACAGTCTGAGGAGGACAGATTATCTGATGCTGTGAATCTCCCTTTCAGAACTGGCTGACGGAGCTGGAGATCTTTGCAATAATCTTCTCAGCCGCCATCCATGACTATGAACACACTGGAACTACCAACAATTTCCACATTCAGACTCGGTGAGGGGGAAAAATGTTTGTAGAAGAGGCAAGAGGGGGCTGGGATATAATTTTGGAGGACAGTGGAGTCTGTGTTTGTCATTTTCCTTTCATGTGCTTGCTCCGTTCTGAATTTCGGAAAGATTAAGTTATAAACAAGATACAAGCCTGGGTGGCTTCACTGAGCACACTGCACTTTGAAAGTCATCTGCTGCTCTTTCTCATGTTTTATTCAGATCTGAAGTGGATCCTGCTTTCTTCACTATTGCGATGTTTACTCATTATTTATGTATGTGCTGTGCCTACTCGGGCTGTTTCTCGTGGGTGTGGTACAGGTTGCATAGAGGCCCAGATGTCATGTAAATGACATCACTAAGCTCAGAGAGTCACTGGAGGGCTTCTGTGATGCTAATGATATGGGCACCTTCTCACTCTCTGCTCCCTGAGCTTCTGGTGAGGTACTGTTGCCTGTGCTCTTATCTCTTTCCTTCCCCACGGCATAAGAAGAAGATAGTCTTTTCTGTGCTGTGTTCAGAAGGGGAGTGAAAGCAAAGTAAAGGACTTAAGCTATTCTCTTCAGTCCTCACTCCTTCTCCCCAGGTAGAGTAGTTTGGGGTGTTGGAAACATACTTTCGTCATCTGTTCCAAGGTCTTTAAATATAGGCAGATTCCCAGAAGACAGGGTGAAAGCTTTGCTTAGACGACAGAGACTGCAGTGACTCGGAGCTGCCTAAGGAGGAGGGGTGGGTAAGATAATTGCATGGGACTTGCCTGGAGACCAAGAACAAATTCAGTCAACCCACTGGAAAACCTACACATCATAGGAGGCAAACAGGAGCTTAGTGCCACAAAATACATGTCTACCATTATCTAACTCTGGAAAGAAATTCAAACATGGACACATTGGGCCTCAGCAAAGCTTTGTCCAGTTTACCTGAGCGAAAGTGATCACCGTTTAGAAAACTATGTGGCTAGACCCCTTTTTCTTTGACAGACAAGATGTCAATTAAGCCTAGGACTTTTAAGGTAAACTAGATTCATCCCTCATTTGGATCAACTGAGGTTGCTATCTTTGGGACTATCAGTTCTTTTGTCAGAAGGCTGTGGTTTCCTTTGCAGTCCTTTGACTTAGTTGTTCTGGGACTCTAAGAAAACATTATAAGTATGGTAGCCTAGTTGAGAAGCAAATGAGCTCTGGTAATCCAAGCTTTCATTATAATGGAGATATTAAAATGATGTGTGATCCTGGACTAGGTTACACTCAAAAGTAGAATAGTCTTTGAAGATGTATAAAAATTATATTCTTTGCCTTCAACTACCCATCTGTGACATTTCTGTGGAAGAGCTATTTAAGATAAAGTTACAGAGGCAGATTGCAGATAGTAACCACAAAATGATATGTACTTAAAGAATTACAACTAGATTCAACAGAATATTCACTAAATTAAATAAAACTTGAAAAATTAAAGCTATTCCAAAAATCCTAAGGAAGTTTACCACACTGACATTTTTAAAAGTCACTTTTGCCATTGATACAGGTAATTGAGGTCTGGCTATAAAGCAGATTTCAGCATGCTCATGGCACATCCATACAGGGATAGTAAAGTATCTTACTTGTATCTACTGATCATGTGTGATGCTAGTTTGAGTTTTCAGTGACCCAAATGCATGGGGAAAACATTATTTCTAAACCCAAGAAAGAGTGACAACACACAGTAACTTGCCAAAGTAAGCTAAGGGCTCTCAGTGATATCACAAAATGAAGGAGATTGTATGTTTCTCTGTTTAGGTCAGATCCAGCTATCCTGTACAATGACAGATCTGTATTGGAGAATCACCACTTGAGTGCAGCCTACCGCCTTCTGCAGGAAGACGAAGAGATGAATATTCTGGTCAACCTCTCAAAGGATGACTGGAGGTAATATGAAATGACAGGTTTGGAAGCCACAGAGGGCTAGTGTGGACAGATGGGGTATGCTTGTACTGAGGAAATATACCATGCCTAAACATTGTACTGCCCCAAAGCTTGCTAATTTGGCTTTTCATCTTTATAAAGAGTACATGTGATCTCTCTTTCCTGTATCATAAACAAATAAGAATTTTATGATGATACACCCACACACACATATCATCAGAGAGCCCTGATAACTATAGAGAATTTACCCTGAGACTACAAGGTTAATTTGGCACTCAAAAAAAAAAAAGATTCTCCATATTAAAAGTAAATGAGCAAGCAAAGAAAGCCAAATGTTGTTGGTAAATATTTGTAATTCCAGCACACTGGACACTGAAACAGGAGGATCCTGAGTTGGAATCCAAACTGATCTATGTCAGGCCAGCCAGAGCCATATCGTGAGCCATCCATTAAAAAAAACATAAACAAGAAAACAAAAACAAAACAAAGCAAAAGAGCGACAAAAAACAAAGAACGTAGTCGTTTCAATAGCTCTATCCAAAACACTTGACAAAAGTCATTACTCATCCAATATAAACTCTCTTCAAAGGAGAAACAAGGGGGGAACATATTGAATCTCTAGCTAGATACAGGGGAGCTATGTAAAGCCACAACTAACATCAACTGTCATAGTAAAATGCTGAACCCTTCCCTCTGAAGACTGGGAACAAGAGTAGGATGCCTAATCTTATATTAAATAATATAAAGTACTTTTGTTAGGAAATGAGATCTGATTGCACATGAAGTCTTAAGACTATTATGGCAGCCACAAAAACTGTTAATGAATTTTATAAGGCCACTGAATATGAAGTTGATGTGAAAAATAATAGACTAGCGGCTAGCCATTAGGAAATTACATTCAAAATTTTTGCACAGGAAAGTAGGTAAAGGATTGGATTTATTGAAATAAGTGTGGGAATTCTAAGAAGACTAAACACAGAACAACTATATGATTCAGCTTTCCAACTCCTGGATCCACCCTTAAAGAATTGTATGAGATTAGCACAGAGAGACTGAACACTAATCTTTATTTGTGACCATGTTCACAAGAGGCAAGCTATGAATAATTCTAGACACACTTGTTGGTGAATGGAGAAAGGAATTGGATATGTGTTAATTTGTGGGAGGGGAGATGAGTGTCACAATGCACTGTGTTCTCGCCTTCCACCGTGTGGGATCAAACTCAAGTGATTAGACATGGTGGACAGTGGCTTCACCCACTAAGCCATCTTACCAGCCCCTTTAGTGGAGTATTATTCAGCCACAAAAAAGAAAGAAATTATGGCATTTATAGAAAATTAGGTGAATTAGAAAGCATGATGTTAAATTAAATAAACCAAACCCAGAAAGGTAGATACTGAACTTTTTTCTTGCCTGCAGAATCTAGATTACAAAAACACACACTTGACATAAAGGTAGAAGGAGGTCTCCCTGTGGAAAGGAGGAGAGAGGAGCAAGAGGGGATAGGGTGGGTTAAAAAACAGTCCAAGTGCAGTGCCACTCATGCTCACGGGGCCATACTGACAGCTGTCACTTTGTACACTAATATCCTTTAGTAGGAAGGTCAGAGGTCAATGTTAGATGCCCTCCTCTATAGTTCTCCAGTTTGTTTGGCTGTTTATTGAGTCAGCCCCTTTCTTGAACCTGGAGATCACTTATTGATAGTACTGGTTGTACAGCAAGCCTTGGGGGCCCTCTTGTCCCAATCCCTCTTCCCTCAGTGCTAGTTACAAATATGACCTGTTGAACCCAGCGCGTGGAACCTCATGATTTCCTGGCGAGCACTGTTCCCACTGACATATCTCTCCAGACCCTTCAATGGGGAAAGGAAACTATGTTCAGCAAATGGTGTTAAGACAAGTGGATATGAGTGGAAAACAATGACTTTGACTCTTACCTCAAACCATGCTCAAAAACAACTCAAGTTTTGTCATAAAGCAGAACATAAAATCTAAGCAATCTGAAATAGCCCAACTGGGAAAGCTTCAGACTGAAAAATAAAATATAACATATGAAATGGCTACTTGGTTCAGAATGCAGCTCAGTAGTAGGTATCCCAGGCTTGTTCACAGCACTGCAGAGGCAACGATAGTTGCAAGAATATTACAGGAAAGCACAACAACATCTTCAGGACATGTGTTGTTCTTAGAACACAAAAGGTGAGAAGGATTTTTTTTAAAAATAATAAATTCAACTTAATAAAAACTAAAATTTTTGGAATTGATGTAAGTGAAGAAAGTGGAGACGTGTGAGCACCATGCATAAGTATGTGTACCATGCATTTCCTGCTGGGGTTTATATTCCAGAGCATAGTGCATCTTGACCATTCAGTAAGAAGAGATTGTAGGGGCTGGAGAGATGGCTTGGTGGTTAAGAGCATTGACTGCACTTCCAGAGGATGCATGTATATGTGTCTGTGTGTGAATACGCACACGTGAGTGTAAGTATTCAAGGGAGTGATCTTCCAGATGTGTGCGTTTAGAATTGAACTCGGAACCTCTGCAGGGGCATTAATGCTCTTAACTACTGAACAAGCTCTCTACCCCCCTGTATCATATTCTTAATAAATTATTCTGTACTCCTTAACCTTCATTTATATCCCACATTGTAAAAAAAATTCACACTGAAAAGACTGACATTAGATTTGAAATGTCTGAAACAATTAACTGATTTTGACTAAACGAGGCAAAAAAAAATAGCTTGTATTTTTTTTTCTTTGCTTTCATGCCTTTTCTCTATGGGTGTTCACAAAAGGGAGTTTCGAACCTTGGTAATTGAAATGGTAATGGCCACAGATATGTCCTGTCATTTCCAGCAAATCAAAGCCATGAAGACAGCCCTGCAGCAGCCAGAAGCGTGAGTAGCCTGTGACACCGTGTCCTCAGAGGGCTTTGAACTGAGATCTGTACATTTTATGCACTGAAAACACATCACCTTCAGGGTGTTATCTCAGAAAGTAGTGTTGGTTTATCTTAGAAGGTAGGGATGTCTAGAGAAAAGAGCTTGAACATCACACATCATCTCACAACTAGTTAGAGGCTAATTGAAGTTGGGGTAAATATGACATGATGCCAATCTGCCCCAATTAGCATCATTACCCTGTTAATAATTAAACAATCAAAGGTCTGCTAAATATAGAGGTAAAGAAAGAAAGGAAGAAAGAAAAAGAGTTGGTCACATTTCTGTTGTCTGATTGAAAAATTCAGCCCTTCTATGAACTGGTTAAATGAGAAGTGACTAATTCAGTAAATGCTGAAATGTTCCTTCACCAACATGGTGACAACGTTTAGAGGCAAATCGTTATTTCCTCATTCAGTGCCAACTGGGTTCGATGTAGGGAAGCAGAGGGGATTCTGAAGAGTATGAATTTCCGGTGTTTGAGGTGTGTGGTCACCGTGTGCTTGCATGTGTTGGCTTTGCAGAATTGAAAAGCCGAAAGCCTTATCCCTGATGCTGCACACAGCAGACATTAGCCATCCTGCGAAAGCATGGGATCTGCACCACCGCTGGACCATGTCTCTCCTGGAGGAGTTCTTCAGACAGGTACCCTGCCTCTTGCTGCTCACGAGGGCTGGTGACACTTTGGAAATCAAATATTTTAGCACCTTTCTGGCAAGGAAAATTGAGGACATAGTTTGGAGAGAGGGGCCCCGTTGTTTTATTTTTGTATATGTAATGATTGAATTTTACCTAAATTTTTATTCTCAAGACATTGTGAAATACATTCTGTCTTAGGCATTTCTACTTTGAAGCAAAGTATTTCCTTGTGGCAGTGTCTTGTTTAAGTGTCATTTGAAGAGGTCTTTTTTTTTCCCCTAATGAGTTATTTTGGTATCACCTTGTACTCCTAAGCTGATAATCTTTGACTCGTGTCTTTCATTTTTAGGTGATGGTTTCTTTTTTAGATGAGCCATGAAACAATGTTCCAAAACTAAGATGTGGCAAATTGGAGTAAAGAAATCACTAGGAGTTATTGTTCAAATGCATTTAAATTTAAGTACACCTTTAATCCAGAGTCATGTTATCTGTAAGAATAGACAGTCTTTAATGAGTATGCATTGCTTTAAGACAAATACAAATACGTGCACATAACAGAATAAAAGAAAGAAGATAAGTGCACATCTCCAAGACAGAGGTCTTCAGGGTTAGGGCTGGTTCTCCAGTCTGACGTAGAGCACTGGCCTCCCCTTGAGAACTGCTGCTGCATGGATACCTACTTTGAGGCCTGAGGCCCTGAGAGTCAGTCTGTGAAATGGAAATTACATACCTCAGTTAATATTAGTTCATATTAGTAAATAAATTTACCTAATTCTTGTTCATTCAAAAAAGGAAGTGCATGACATAGATTTTAAGAACTCTAACCCCCATAAAACCACTTGCTGTCACACGTGACCATTTTCCCCTCAGCTGACTAGGGGTAGTTATTTTTCTCTGAGCCTTAGTTCATTTTCTGTTGCTATAATACCAATCCTGAGATAAGATAACTTATAAAGAATAGAGATTTATTTAGATCATGGCTTTGGAAGCTAGAAACCCCATTAGCCTGGCATTGGTATCTGACACAGGCCTCCTTGTTGCATCTTCACAGGATGGGGGCCATCACAGGGCAAGTGTGCTAGTTCTGGTCTCTCTATTTAAAGTAACTGACACCTTCATGGGTATTCACTGATGTAATCATGTAATCATGAGTGACCCACTCTCATGATCTTATCTAATCCATATTACCTCCCAAAGGCTTCACCTCTAAATACCATTAACGTATGACTTTGAGAATTAAATCTCCACCATATTGGTTGTGGAATACACTCTCACACCAGTTACCATGGACTTGGGAGATAAAATTATCCTGATGCTCTTACTTTTATGATTCCTGCTTAAAATAGAAAATGATTGCACAATAATTTATGGTATATATATATATATATTTTTTTTTTCTTTCTGATTTTGTAGTAAGTGGAAGTAGAGTTAACAGTTACAAAAGCCCCAAACTGTCCATTGGAGTTTTTATTCCAACTGCTTTGCTGCCTGGGACTAATCACATCCCCCTTCTAATTCCCTTATCTTTTGTGTTGTCTGTGATTTTGGGGGAGGGGGATAGAAAAGATTTGGAGTACGTTTGGATGAATATTCTTAAGAACCTTTCAGCATCAAGTATCATATGTTCTCTTCAGTATGTGCATAGATGCCAGTCCACATATGCACACCTGCTTTTTGCACTATGCTCACATGCTCTGTCCTTACAAGGAAGGGCTCCTTTGCACACTCATTATGTGGCCTCCAGAGTAATTCCCAGGTTCCATGATGAGCAGAGTGAGAAGTGGACATGGGAGAGTCTGGATTACACAGGTACACACTTACACACCTTGCTGTGTGTACAAGGACAACCAACTACAAATTCACCCTTCACTGAGGTATAATTTAAACAATTTTTAAATGGCTGTTTATTGGACAACAGTGTGAGACTTTTCTCTTAGTACTCACCCCTTTTTTTTTTGTATGCTCCCTTTGATGTAGTTTTGTAAAAATATCTACATCATGCTAGGAATATTCATTCTGTGCCAAAGGACAAATCATGACTATCTCACATAACTTTGATATAATGAAATGGTTCCATTTTGAAATTATGAGAGTGTGTAAATTACGTATGAATCACTTAATTACATGAACATTATTTCCTCACCGTAAAGAAAACTTTTTAAATATATACTAATATATGTTCAAATGAAATGAACATGTGCTAGAGGTAATGTGAAAATTGCCATATTGAATTTTTTATTTTTTGGCTTATTGAGAGTGGAGTGTTAAGTCACTGGACTAGGACTAGTTTTAGTAAATAATTCAGTAAAGTATTTTATTGACTTAACCCAGATATCAAAGCATATCCCATGAAGGAGCGATGCTCCCCCAGATATTTTTTCCTTTATTTTATTATTTTATGTATTACAATTTATTCACTTTGTATCCCAGCTGTAGCCCCTCTCTCAACCCCTCTCTATCCTGCCCTTCCTCCCTCTTCTCTTCTCATGCCCCTCCCCAAGTCCACTGATTGGGGAGGTCCTCCTCCCTTCCATCTGACCCTAGCCTATGAGGTCTCATCAGGACTGTCTGCATTGTCTTTCTCTATGGCCTGCTAAGGCTACACCCTTCACAGGGAGGTGATCAAAGAGCCTAACACTGAGTTCATGTCAGAGACAACCCCTATTCCCAATACTAGGGATCCCACTTGGAAAATGAACTGCCATGGGCTACATCTGAGCAGGGGTTCTAGGTTATCTCCATGCATGGTCCTTGGTTGGAGTATAGCTGAGACTCATAGCCAAACTCTGGGCAGAGTGCAGGGAATCTTATGAAAGAAGGAAGAGATAGAAATTCCTGTAGGGAACAGGGGCTCCACAAGGAGAGGAACAGAACCAAAATATCTGGGCCCAGGGGTCTCTTTTGAGACTGATGCTCCCCATATCTTGATGATGGCTTTAAGACTGGACAGCTCACATAGGAAACCTCAGTAGAACCAGAGCCTTTAAACATTTACTTTCTGAAACTTAGGCTATACATCAAAATAATGAGAGAGCCCTTGTGGACATGGTCCAGGCAATCTTGCTCTTCTGAAAGAGAGAGCTCCGTCTTGAGCTTCATAACAATGTCTTACAAAATCCACCACACAGTCACAGGGTGCTTTTAGATGAAACACTGACTTTGAAGAAGTATGTTGCCATGGTAAATCCATCTTGTCCTAAAAAGCTTCGGGGTTTGTTTCCTTTGTACTGCTGTGCATTTTTTACATTTTGGAAACATTTATCCCAATTAGTCTCATTTTTTCTGTGTCTGTGGGTATTTTCTCATTTGTTTGTTTTATTTCATATATATTGTTAATTTTTTTCCCTTTTCTCCTCTTCAAGATCCTGTTGTTATTTTAGTGCTTCTGTTTTACTTTGGCGATACCTTAATGACTATTTTTTGTCTTTGTTTATCTCATTTACTTTTATTTTTTTAACTCTCTGAATTTGATAGTCACTTCATTTGCTTTCATTTTTACTTGTTTAGAAAACAGAAACTAAGAAGTGATTGTTTATTTTTGGGAAGCTTGCTGCTTCTGACACAGAGCAGTCTTTAATAGCTATCCTTTCAATTTTTTTAACTGAGAGTTACTTCAAGTAGAATATTTTCCAAACTTTTCTATATTTTCAGTGATGTATTTCTTCATTTTTCATTGTTTAGAGCTTAAATTAAATTTATGTAGCATCTTTGTGAATGTCTTTGCATCATAGAAAATTTTTGCATCTTACTTTCAGTGTACAAGCAGATGTATATTTGTGATGGTTAATCTCCTCCTTCTGTGACAAAATGCCTAAGAACATGAACTTAAAAGAGGGAAGATTTATGTGGGCTCATTGTTACAGAGGATTCAGTACATGATTAGCTGGCTTTATTATGGTTAGGCCTCTCTCTTAAAGCAGAAACGTCATGATAGACTGTCAGGGCAAAAGAATGCTGCTCCCGTACTGGCAATTAGGAAGCCAAGGGAACCAGTGAAGAAAGTTCAGAAAACAAGAGGTATACCTTTTAAAGAGGAGCCCCTGTGACCCATTTCCTCCAAGCCCATTCATCTGGGCTAAGTCCATTGTACTGGCTGGGGACCACTTCATCAACATGCTTTATGTTCAGTCACAGCGATCTGCCTTCTTCATTGTGTCAGTTAAATAACATAGATTATATGTATGATTTTTAAATATGTGAGCTGTGGTGGGCTGACAGGTATTTCTATAATGTTTTTTTTCTTTCTATGCAGTGGAATGTTTGCTTTGTAAATGTGATTTTGTGTCATGTAATTTTTGGCTCTATGTAGGCATTAGCCTCTCATAGTGTGCAATATCCCTGATCAATATAAAGCCTCCTCTTGAAAAATCTTCCTCATGCTTTTACTAGAATCCTTATCTAACTCCTTGTTTACATTGCTTAGAAATAGGCATTTAGGTATTGTTACAGTCTTTGCTGCATGCTATTAAAGGTTTTTGGTGTATTTTTTTTTTTTGAGTGCAGCTAATGTATTGGTAATGTTCATTACAATTAGAGTGTGCCACCTGGAACAAATTCACTCCATGTTTCTCAAAGCTTGACTTCAAATATGGCTACTTCTATGGCAACAATAATTCTTTTAGTTGTTCTTTTATTTGCTTATACGTATTTTTGTCATTTTTGCCTCATGATATGCCCTTTAGATTGGGACTATTATCCCACATTTAACACATGAAAAACTGTGAAATAGCAAAGGGCAGCAACCTTCCTAGGACTGTACAACCCACAGCAACAAGGCAGGATTCAAGCACAGACTCATAGGTGTTATCCTGAGCGAGTTTCTTCCTACAAAAAAAGAAAGCACACAGCCCACTGACAGATGTGAGAAATATTCTTCTCCTTCCTCTGGACATGACAGAAAGTTCGAACTTTTGCTTCACGTTTTTAAAAGCCATCTCCATCCCACAGTGTTTGTGTCAGAGTGGCACCAAAGTATTATTGTCTAATAATTGCTTCTCTTTAGTCCACTTTTCACCATAGACAAAGCATTAGTACTGGAAACACAGAAGCACTTAACTGTCGTTGTGTGTGTCTTTAGTTTGGTGATATTAGGGGGACAAAGCCACATCAGTCAGTTTGAATTTTCTTTTTGAATACTGCTCACCACTGGGGGTTCAGTGACCAGAATAAGAGCTCAGGTAGCCACAGGGACACTGCAGGGGACACCGCCATTTTAACTGTGCTGTTGGCTCTAGGCCACAGCACACATGGACTGCTGCCTGGTTTTCCATAGGGAACCTATTGCTGCCCAGTTGAAGCTTTCTTTAGGACAGCATGAGCCTTTGCACTCAGAGGGACTGATTGCTCTCCGGAAGCCACCACTTCTTGGTGTCTTTTGTCTGGAGGAGCAGGCCACACCAGGACTTATTACACAATTTAATTGTAATAATTAAAATGACCTAAGTGGTAGCTACGTTTGCTAAATAAAATCTGGGCAGCTCAGCCCACTGTTCTTTTGTTTATTGTGACCTTCTCTTTTTCTAGGGTGACAGAGAAGCAGAGCTGGGGTTGCCATTTTCTCCTCTGTGTGACAGAAAGTCAACCATGGTTGCTCAGTCACAAGTGGGTAGGTATTTGCTAGCTGCTTGGAAGGGGCATCAGATGACAGATCTGTGATGGGCAGAGCCACTGGGCTTAGAGGATTCCGCCTGGGGCTCTGGATCACTGCTGCCAGCCTCTGGCAGAGTGGAGTCCTGTCATCCTTCTGGACTCCACTTCTGTGGCTGGTTCTGGGGAAGATTACACAGATAAACTCTGGGGTCCCCATTATTCTTGCAAAAAGGAAATGTGCCTTCAAATTTCCAAGAATGGCCATGTATAGCATAGGTAGAAAGCCCATTTTGCTTCAGCCCCCCTCATGCTTCAATACTAGAAGTTACCTCAGTCTTTTCCCTTCTTAATGCTTCATCTGCCTACATTTAGGACTACCCTCCTTTCTGGGGAGGGGGGAGGGTTAAGTTGTTTTTGTTTCCTCACTCCTTTTCTTCCAGAAAGAAAGAAAGAAAGAAAGAAAGAAAGAAAGAAAGAAAGAAAGAAAGAAAGAAAAGAGAAAAAGAACCATCATAACACACACATTAACAAAACCCCAGAGAGGAAAACAATGACACATGAAGTAAATGTCATGAGTGAGCTCTACTTTAAGAGTCTGTTATAACTAAAAAGAAAATCAATTTAATAAGGAATTACTGCCTTTTCTGCTTGTACATTTTGGGGTCAGAGATATGGTCTCATGTCATCTAGGCTAGGCACATATTGGCCATTTAGCCAAAGTTAACCTTGAGCCAGGTCAGCAATGAATTGCATGTATAGTTAAGGATCTTGGTCTCTTGACCTTCCTACCTTTGGCTCCCAGGTGCTAAGACCAAAAATATATGCCACCACGCCTGGCCTCTGCTTGAACTTTGTGTGATCATTCATTGTTTTGTTTCATCATGATATATGTCTTGGGTTCCTGTTATGTACTTGGCTCTGCTAGGCATTAAAATAGATGCTATAAACTAAAACAACAACAATAAAACTAACTAGACATGCTACTTGCTCTCAAAGATATTATTAAACCACTATTAGACAGTAGTGAAATGTTAGGAAAACAAAATGTATTAGAGCATCGTGGGTGCTAAGGTTGAGTTCTTAATGTTTAACAATGGAATACCAAGACAGTGTTTAAGCCATTAGACCTAGGATCCACAGATAATTATTAAGGGGTCACAGTTGAGTTAGGCAAGTCATGATAGATAGTGGTACATGTTAGCAGTGGATAAAATGACACTACAGATGAGAGATAGAGAAAGCAGAGGGATTAAAGGTGCTTAGTATGGTCAGTGAATACTCAATAGCTCCAGTATGGCAGAAATAGTGAGTAGGGAATAAGATATAGAAAGAGACATTATAGAGAGAATTAGGCAAGGATTTTGTATTGGGCCAAGAATAGCACATGCGTATGCATTCCTGTAAGAAATGGGGTCATATCCAAAGAATTCTGTGTGTCATCGAATACTGAAGTTTGAGTTCACAATTAAATTGTAGTGAACTGGAAAACAGATTTTGTTACCATTGTTTCCTTATTGGATGGACAGCTCTTATTTTGTGGGTTATATTACCAGATATTTAGCATCCTTCTCTGTTGATATCAGCACCATATCACTATCCCCTTAGTAATTGTGAAGACTAAAAATTCATCTTTGCACTTCCAGACACCCACTCAGAGGAGTGGGCAATCTCTTCCCTAGTTAACATTTAATTTTCTTCCTTGCATACTGCTATGGATGAGTTACTGCAGCCCCTGTCAGTACCAGTGTATATGTTATTTTTATTCAGTATGTCACAAATAATCATCTAGGGTTTCTAAAATATTAAGCTCTAGGCCAGCTTTTGCTATCTCCTCAGTATGGCCATGTTAAAGGGTATCATTCCATTAATGACTCTAACCCAGTTTTAGCCCTTTACTACCAAGTCTTCCCATCTGTTTCTGCCGCCTGTATCTTGCGTCAGCAGCTTGCATCCTGCCCTCTGCCTTCTCTCATTTCTTCTGCTTTATTGTTGGAGCCTTCTGGAGGAATCTCCCTAGAGCAACGCTGCCTCCCATCTGCACTGTGTGTGTCTTTGGTGCCCAGTTTACAACAGCTCTGGTTCTTGTTTTCTTCCCTTCTGTTTGAGTAAGATTTTCTCACCTCAGGTTTTCCTCCTCGCTGTCTTTCCATGCTTTTTACTGCATGGACTGTATTAAAGAAAATTTAAATATAAAAATAAAAGTCACAAAGATGCTTACACTTTTTCAGGCCAGCCCAGTACTCCTCTGATTCTAAACCCAGGAGCTTTCTTCCCTGAACTATGGATAACTGGCCTCTCCAAGCCTTTTTTCCCCAAGTCTGAAGCCTTCCTACACCTAACCATTCCTCAGACACCCCCTGCATGCTTTCCTACCTCTGAAGTTCCCTCCACCTGGAATGAATAGCCACATCTTTCTCGCCACCTGTCCTTCAGAGCTCAGCTCAGTTATCACAACCTCTACACTACTGTTCTGCCTATAGGAGCAGATGTCTCCTGTCCATTCTCTATAGGAGCAAATGTCTCCTGTCCATTTTCTTCTATTTCTTTCCTAGGAATCTTCATCTGGGCTTCTCCTTTAACCCTGCAGAAACTCTAGGGGTCATTTTTGTGTCCATTACATCTTACCTATAAATTCCATGAGGGCTGCTGAATTGCATTATTCATCTTCAACATTTTAAAAACACACCACAGTGCTTATTACGTAGCAGTTGTTAAATTGTATTTTTTAAGCATTTAATTTAATCACTTATTGAAAAGTCCTAAGGAAATTATATAGGGGAAATGAAACTGTCTCATGACATCCAATAAGAATGAGACCAACTGGCTCTTGGTTGATTTGAAGCTCAAACATAGATGTGGTGTTTTCTTTGGTGAATTGGGTTTTTTGTTTGTTTGTTTGTTTGTTTTAAGGAAAGACTAGTAGGTTTCTAGTAGAAAACCTGGGCTGGTCCCTCAGATAGCATATTGTTATCTGAGCAACTGTTGCTTCTCTGTAGGTTTCATTGACTTCATTGTGGAACCCACCTTCACTGTGCTCACTGATATGACCGAAAAGATTGTGAGTCCATTAATCGATGAAAGCTCCCAGACTGGTGGGACAGGCCAGAGGCGCTCAAGGTCAGTAGGAAAGCTTGAGAGCTGGGTGGGGACGCAAATCTCTTGTTGAGGGCATGCATGGAATCACAATGAGCTGTACATCTCCTACTTTTTTGTTTGTTTGTTTGTTTGTTTTTTGGAGGATTTGGAAACAATGCTATCTGTGCTCTCTAAGCTGGCCTATAACAGGTGGTGGAAGGCCAGAATGGGTTGCCCTCATTGTCTGTAGCCTTTGCCTCCAGCAGCACTAACCACTACACTGATCCTGCTTTGCACAGGCAGCGCTTGTTCCTGGTTCTTCAGACAACCATGCTTTTGATCAGAGTTATTGCAAGAAATGAGGCTGATTTTCATTTCTAAGCTCAGGAAGAAAGTAGAGTACAGATTTTATATATACATCAAATTGCCTCAAACTTCGGTGTTTTCAGATGCCATGGGTCACAGCATAAGGTACAAGGATATCAGAATAGAACAGGAAAAGTTCACGCTATATAGCTAGTGTTCAGGCTTAAAATCCTGACCCCACTACTAATTAACCTGTGTAGCCTCTGATAAGTCAGCTCAGTGCTCTAGTTTCATTCCCTGTGGCTGTGATAAAACACCGACAAAAGCAACTATAAGGGAGAGTTTATTTAGTTTATAATTCCCAATTATGGTCTTTCATTGTAGGAAAGACAAGGCAGGACCTTGAAGCTACCTGTCATATCCGTACTCAAGAGCAAAGAGACTCAATGAATGGATATTTATATCCAGTTCCCCTTATCCTCCTTTATACAGCCCAGGACCTAAGCCCAT
This sequence comes from Pachyuromys duprasi, assembly GCA_028658305.1. NCBI lineage: Eukaryota > Metazoa > Chordata > Mammalia > Rodentia > Muridae > Pachyuromys > Pachyuromys duprasi. Next base: position 77,885,059 of record CM053763.1, on the reverse strand, counting down.
GAAGTCCTGAAATGGACTCCATCTTTCTACATCAAAATAATTGCCCACATATATGTCTACAGATAAGCAAACTGATGAACTTGAGGTAGATAATTTCTCATTGAGACTCTTCCCAGGTGATTTTAGATGAGCAATTGAACTAACTAAGGATGCTTAAGATGAATGAACCTATATTGATGATGCTAAAAATGAGGAGTGAAGCCCCTGGTAATTCCACATACCATCTTTGCTCTTCAGGCACTGGTTAAACTAAACTCTAATGATTCTTCACCAACATTCAGTGGATCTGGCTCATTACAGTATCTGTTATAGCTATTTAGGAATATGCAATACTTCATCAGAAGAATGTTACCTTCTGATACATGCAGCATATCCAATGTTTAAAGTAGAATACATTTAAAATTAGATCTTTGCTTTGGTGTGGTCATCCACCATCTCTAAGAAGCATAAGAAAATCATTACATTTTCTGAGCTTGAAAAACTGAAATTAGAGAAATTCTAAAGGCCAGTAAAATGGCTCAGTGTGTTCAAGCATGATGATCCAAGTTTGATCCTCAGGACCCACATGGGCAAAAAAGAAAAATTTCCTGGATGTTGTCCTGTGACTTCCACATGTCTGCCCTGGCATATGCATGAACACACACACACACACACACACACACACACACACACACACACACACACGCACACATTTATATAATTAGAGGGTTCTTGAGTCCGGAAGGGCTGGAGAAAAAGGATCAGTTTGCCAACTAGCTTGGAAAAGAGAGCATCCTGAATTGAATAAAAGTCTAAGTTTAAATTTATTCATTTCAAGGTACAGAACAAACAAATGCCAGGGGATCATAGTAACCAGATGAGAGAAGGAAGTAAGGAATGCTGGAACACATGAGCATACAGTGTTGGTATTTTTTTTATCCCTGCCAAAGCTTAAAATTTCATACTGTCCTATCTGTGAAACAGAATCTCCATGATCCCCAGGGCCAAGGAGTTTCATGATGGCAACTCAGGAAATACTACCCAGTCTTCTGTGGCCTTTCCCACTGCTTGCATGCTGCAGACACTGACACTAACTCTCATCTTTGGTGTGATTTCTTCTGTTTTCCAGTTTGAACAGCATCAACTCATCAGATGCAAAGCGATCAGGTGTCAAGAGCTCTGGCTCAGAAGGAAGTGCTCCCATCAACAACTCCGTCATCCCTGTTGACTATAAGAGTTTTAAAGCCACTTGGACTGAAGTGGTGCAGATCAATCGGGAGCGGTGGCGGGCCAAGGTCCCCAAAGGTAATGTGCTCTTCAGGAAGGATCTGCTAAGATTATCCAGGCAAATCCAGTATTCACTTGAAGGCAAGTGGTTACCTGCTGTGATTCATGGGCCTTTTAGGTATAGCACACTGCTCCCAGGACTGGGGTGCTGGGTGCTGGGTACTCCTATGTGACGGTTCTCATTCTCCCAAACACTGGCTATACGGCAGAATGTGGCTGACCTCCAAGCCAATCCTTCCTGTACCATTGTGCAACACAGCTAAACCTCTTTGCCCAGTGTGGACCTCTACAGGGGCTGGGGTTACTACTACCTGGTCTCTGCTAGACTACCTTGTTTTACAGTTCATGTCAACTGCCACAACATAAAGCCTTTCTGCCCTTATTCACCTTGGTAAAGCTCTGTCAACCGCTACTGCCTGTTGTGTTAAAATAAAAGAAGCTTTAGTCTCTTTTGAGGAGCTTCCTGTCATATTCGTGGTTTTCCTCCACTCATTGCCCCAACCATGGAACTGATTGTTGTTATTGCTGTGTTGGTGGTGTTTTGTTTTTTTGGGAGGTGACAATAACTTATAAGTAAAGTGAAATTTCCTGAAGCAAATCTCATCAAAGTCAGACCAGAAAAGTTGTGACTCCAGCTATTACGTACAGAAAATATAAAAATCCATGTTTTGGGGGAGGGGCTTAGTTCACATATCCATGCTTGCTTTCATTACTGAGCATGATTGGCACACATGACATGATCAAACTATTTAGGCAGAGAGGCACATGCACACAGGGAGCCTGAGGCTGGTATGAATAATGTGAATCTGTGATGCCACATCTCAGGGTTTCAAAGATGTGATGTGGCTCTTGATGTTCAGTGATGGGGCTTAGTGGTAGCGGGCTTTGCAGAAGGGAGCCTTCAATAGCAGCCAGTGTCTGGTGGTACCTGTCGTGTGCCATCCATTTTCCAGATTCCATGCCCAGTGCCAAAGGATGTCATGGATATCCCCATCTTCTGGGTTCATAGGATGGGGCTCTTATGTTAGAGCTTGATACAATGGATAAGAAAGAACTCAGTCATGACCTTGTACTTATTATCAACATCCCTGAGCCCCAAACCCTCAGAGCAGCCAAACTTCTTGAGACTTTGTTCTCAAACAGCACTTACACTGTTATACTGCCCGTGTCGGCACATGTGGAAAGAGGGTCTGAGTGTCAATATTTGGGCATATTTTCTGTTGCTATAACAAAATATTTGATACTCACTAGTTTACAAAGAATCAAGAGAATGATGTTGGTACCTAGTCTGCTTGCTTCCTAGCAGAAGGCAAACCCATGAAGAGACAGAGCCAGTGTACAGACTTGAATCTCTATGGAGGCCCCACCCTCAAGATCTGGCCTAGTCCTCATTACACCCCAAAGTTTCCACTTCCAGTCAGCATTTAAATTTGGGATTGAGGTTTCAGTGTATGAAAGCTAGGGGACAATTCTTAAGTCCTAGCATTAGAGCTGCACGTTCTGTGATTTCCCCTCCTCCCCATCCCCCGCCCAGTAGCTGGATTATTTCAAAGACCAGACATTTACTTGCTGTCAAAATCTTAAAAAAAAAAAAAAAAGAAAAAAGAAAAGAAGAGAAAAGAAAACATTGCAGGTAAAGCAAGGGGGTTAGATTTATGGTGCTCTTGGGGCATAAGGAAAGCATTATCATTTGGGGACAGATGTTATATCCTGAGCTATGGAAGGAACCAACACCTGTTCTATATTTTAATTGTAAGCATTCATGGTCTATTGAAATACTTCAAGCATTTAAATCCTCCGTGTTGGCAGGTTACTGCACCATTGGAAGAACACTATCCCATGATCATTACACTTGAACATCCAATTTGTGACAACACACAATTTAAAGAGGTCATTCAAAATCATTTGTTTGCAATTATCTTGGTTACTGAAATTACCTTCTGAACTAATCACCTGGGGAAACATTAGATGATTTCTTTTCTAAAGAATAACTGTTCCTTTCAAAAGGACAGATAAACACTTCATCATTTTAAACTTCACTAGCTATTTATGTAGAGATACAGAAACTATTTTAAGCAGCATGAAGGGACTTGTCCCTAACCCTGCTTGGGGCCTTTGGGAAGACATCCAGTTCGTAGTATTTGAAGGACACTGGGATTTGCTGGAGGATGTTAAAATAGGAACAGGAGGGGCAGAGAATATAACCCAGATGGTAAGAAGCTTTCCTGGTAGTATTTGTAATCCCAGTGGTGCGGAGGCAGAGACTGCTTACTTGGGCTCACTGCTAGCCAGCCTAGCCCACGTGAACATCAGTGAGACACCCTGTCTTGGGATAGGAGTGGATAGTACTTAACGAAATAATACACATATACAAACACACATAGATGCATACACACATATAAAAGAAAAAAGATAATGTGCACACTAAAGCAAAAGGAACAAGTATTGCTATAAACAAAAATGAAAATCCCAACCGTTCTATTTTACCAATAAAGATGAAGGAGTCAGATGCTGGGGTGAAAACTTGTTAGTTCAGAGAGGCAGAGAAACCAGGCAGAGAAATCACGTAGCTGACCTTCCTTCTCAGCTCAGTTCCGGATGGAAAACAAACAAACAAGAAACAAAAACAAAAAAACCTCACTAGCTCAACTGACAGCCCAGGAAGAAAAGGCCAAAAAACCCAAGGTCAAAGGCTTGCTAGCTCAAAGTCCAAAAGGCCTAAGCTAGTGCCAGCTTAAGCTAAAAGCTCTTTCTGCTTTTCCACACTGTATTAAATTCCCCTCAACTCAGAGTCCCTCCTACTCTTTAATCCTTGTCAGCTGGTGTTTCTGCTCCACATCTTGATCTAGGGTTAACTTTTTAAAATCCTGTGTACAGAAGCTTTTGGATTAAAGGTGTGTGCCAGGGCTGGGTGAACCACACCATAATCACCTGCTTACAATAAAAAGTTCCTTACATTAAAGGTGTGTGAGAGGGCTCAACCACACAAACCAAAAACAGGGTTTTGCAGTTCACAGTTTTGGGGTTCACAGTAGGATTAAATATCCTACAAACAAACAAGCTCCAGCTTGTTATAGATTATAGATCATAAAAATATCTAAGTTATAGATACTTAGGGGCATGTAGCTTAGCTATGAGGACCACATGTAGTTAGCAGAGAAATGGAGAACTGAATCCCAACTTGCTTGGTTTCATTCTGGAAGGTTCTTTGAGACTCTGTTCTGGACCCAGTTGCATACATTTCAGGGTTAGTATCACGAACTGAAGAACACATGGAAAAGCACCGGAGCAAAGCTGGCCCAGTTTGTGCTTGGTAAGAGGTAGCTGCTATTTAAGCACATTAGAGAGGAAGGTTGGCCGTGTAGCAGGGTTAAAACACTGGTTGTGATGGTGTCAATTCAGCCTAGCTCACACTTCCAGTCTCTAAGTTGTGCTGTTCAGGGACCAACTGATATGAAGGAGAAATCTGGTTTGCAGTTACATTGGTAACGATCAATTTGAATAAATAATCTCAAGATGTTCTTATTACTGACCCCCCCCCCC
>CM053763.1:77853028-77879750 GCA_028658305.1 Pachyuromys duprasi | reverse complement strand
AAGTTTATGCAAATACATGGAGTGGGCCAAGTTCTACCCCAAACAAGCAGAATTTAACAGGTTCCAGCCAAGTGAGTCTATAAGTGCAGAGTCAAGGAAACCAGAGTAAAGAGGTTGTAGAATCTTCCTCTGCAGTTAAGGAAGTCCCCTGACTGAGGCCAGGCTTGTGCAGGGAGCCTCTTATATGGAGGACTGGAGAGGCTGTAGCCTGAAGCTGTGAAAATGAAGCTTTGATTGTGTTGGAGATGCTGGAGATGCCAGAGCTGTGGAATGCCTGATGAGAGCTTCAAGCAGACCAAAAAAGAGAATTGTGTTGCAGTCAGCAGGGCTGGAAGGAGTGGAAAATCTAAGGCCTTTGATTTGTGACCTTGGACTTTTAAACAGTCTTGAGTCCATGAAAGAACTGGGGACTTTTGAAGTAGCGTGGAACTCAATTTGCTTTATGATATGGCTATAAGCCTCTGGGTGCCAAGGAACGAAATGTTGCCATTTGAATGGAAACGGCTCGATAGAGTCATATATTTGAATGTTTGATGCCATGTTGCAGTTCCATCAGGGACTCCATATTCACTCTATCAGTGTTGTTCAATCTTGGTGAGAGTTGGGACCACAGTGCTGGATGCATTATCTGAGCCCTTTAAGCCAGATGCAGCATCTGTGGGATGTGCTTGGTCTGGCACTTTGAGAGTGAATACTCAGTGAAGACACTGTTTTGAGCTGTCCAAAGGAGCCATCTTTCTTCAGAGCCACTAATGTGCTTTGGCCTCACAAATGTTATGGATTGCTAAATAATTTCTGCTCATATATACTTAGGTTTCCAGGAAACTCAGATCCAGTTTACAACTTATTGCTGAGAACTGGGGAGGCTCTTTGCCCTGCATGTCACATAAAGACAATGTCCTGGGCTATTAATTTTTCTTTATTCCTCTGCTTTTATCCTGCTTCCACCCTCTGTCCCTCTCTTTCTATATGTGAATGTATGTTCATGTGTGCATATATACATTCATGCACACACACATATATATGTGTAAACCAGAGAACAACATTGGGTGTCATTCCTTAGTCATTGTCCACCTTGGATTTAGAACAGAGTATCTTAGTGGTCTGGAATTCACTGAGTAGGTGTGGTGGTTTGAATGAGAAGAGCCCTCATAGTCTCATATGGTTACATACTTGATCTCCTGGTTAGTGAAACTGTTTTGGAAGGATTAGGAGCTATGGCTTTGTTGGAGTAGGTGAGGTCATGTTATAGGAAATATAACAAGGTTTCAAAAGCTCACACCAGACCTGGTCTTGTCAGTCTGACTATCTATCTATCTATCTATCTATCTATCTATCTATCTATCTATCTATCTATCTATCTAACATCTTTGTGTACCTCCTGTCTCTCTCCCTCTCTCTCTTTCTTTTCACCAGCTGTCTGTGTATTGGGATATAAAGCTCTCAGCTATTACTTCAGTGCCATACCTATCTGCTTCCTTCCATGCTGGTCATGAAATCTACTACCCCCTGGAACCCAAATGAAATGTTTTCCTTTATAAAAGTTTCATTGATCATCATGTCTCCTCACAGCAGTAGTAGACTGTGACCGTAGGCTAGGCTAGGCCAGCCAGCAATTCCCAGAGTTCCACTGGTTTTTTACCTCCAAGTGTTGGGCTTAAACATCATGTACCATCTTACCCAGCTTTTCTTTAATGTGAACTCAAACTCATGTCATTGTGTTCTCAAGGTGAATACTTTACCAACCATGCCATTTTCCCAGCTTTTATTCTGCTTTCTTAATTTAAAGAGAGTATTCAATTTATAACACTTCAGAATTCTCAAATATTTTATAAGAAAGATACACAAGAGAATAAGCAAGTACATTGGCACAAACTTTATTTCATTTTCTTCAAGCATTAAGCTTCAACAAATCAATTTTGGACATGATTTTGAGGGTCAAGTAAGAGCACTCAGGTAAGAGTGCTTTGTAAACAATAGGGTATAATAGTGTTTGTTACTGTTTGGTATCTATTCAAAAGGGTGTGTGTTTGTGTGTGTGTGTCAATTCTAATAATGCAATGCACATACAGAAATAGAAAGATGTCATCTTTGGAAATGGAGAACTTGAAGGCTAAGAATTAAACTGTCCTTGATCTACAGTGAATGTTTAGAGAGTAAACAACCTAATCAGTCAGCTCAGGGCAGAAATGTCACCAGGGCAGCTTATGTGACAAACGAATAGCTTTCAGATATTTCAAATTAATGTCCTTGGCTTGTTCAGCTAAAAGGCAATGAATCCAATTATTCAGGAGACTGAAAATAGGACAGAGATAGAAGTGACAGCCAAGGCCTGCCACCCACAAGGTGAACACACATACCTTAAGCCTAAGGTTAGTGAGAAATCCCAGTGATTTGTGACTTAACTCAAGTAACTCATTTCCTTTCTACAAAACTAGGTAGCACAAGCACAGGCCTGCTGAGAAAAGAATGATTTAAGTGCCCTGTGAGTCCAAATAGCATCATTATGAACAGTCTGACAATAGCAGTATTGTTATAAATATAGCCAGCTCCTACAGGGGAGCATGGATACAGAAAGGCCATGGTGGGAAAGGGCATTGCCAAAGTGCACATTTTAAATCAATCTGTTTCACTGTGTTATAAATGCCTGTCCTTATGATAGCCATAACTTTCTGCTCATTGTTGCTAAGTATATCTGCCAACAGCTCTATTTGGCCTATGGTAGTAGACTGATGTCTCAAAAAATATGATCACCTGTGCTGTTTTTATATCCTAAAAGTAAGGGCATCAAGTCCTCCTTCTAGTTGGGGAGTCACTGAAAGTTTGGAAGATCTCAAACTGAACTTCTGAAAGGGTTGTTCTCCAGCAATATACACCCAGAGCTCAACCTGCAATGTATTTTCTCCACACTATGCTATCAGTTCTACTTTTGCTCTGACAAGACTTGTCTGCTCTGAATAAAGAACCAGAAATAAGAGGTCTTCAGACAACAGCTGAAATACAGCTCTTTTAACATTTGAACATGCTCTGGAATTGGACACCTCCCACAATATTTGCAACTTTTGACCCTATAACTGAACATCTAGTAACTTGTCCAATGATGATGTTCTAAAACGTAACAACATTTAATATACAAACAGATTCATTCTTGTTATTTAAAATACAAAGGATAAAATAAAAACATCTAACTTCACTGATCAGTAACAGTGGTGTTTAAGTTAACTGTTCTAGAGCTACAAGATGAAATGTTGTATTATGCTTGTACAGAAATTATATTCATGAGGAGGTTTAAAAAACAGGAGGATGCTTACACTCCAGTATTAAATGAATGAGTCATAAAGATAACTTAGGTGCACTGAATGGCTTTAACTGTGTTAACTTGCACATTCAAAGACCTTAGGGAAACACGGTGAAATACTGACAGTAATTAAGTGTGGAATGGGATAGCACAAGTGGCTTTAAGTTCTTATCGATGATCCGATAACAGCAATTTTATTATAAGAGAAACAGATCCCACAGGGAAGAAGTGCATTGCTAAAGGCTATAATTCACAAGGCAAGTAGAGCCACACTTCAGAGTCACACTGAGCAGTAATTGTGCGGTATACTCCATCACCAGAAGGGGGCGCCTCTTAGTGGCTGCTTTGAAGTTAGTAGCTGGGTACAGAGAAAGTTTAGAATTTGAAAAGTCAGCATCCAGGAACATAGTATCATTGTACTCAGTGGAAAAATAACTTGGAAGCCAGCCCAACTCTAGTACGGCAGCCTTAGCCTCTGGTAACCCACTCAACAGAAGCTTCACCCCCCATGAGGACTACACTGTTGCAGCGGTCACGCTTTGTGAATCTGTAAATGTGTAGTAAGCGTAATTGCTCCTTGAACATTAAATTACCCAGGATTCAAAAGAATGCAAGTGATGGAGTACAGAGTGGGCTCTGGCGGCCCCAAATTTGGCACAACCAGCAACTGCAAGAAAAGAAGCGGCCCTTTCATTTTTTTTTTCAAATTTCAATTAAGAGGTTAACTAATAATTTTTATTTGACAGAGGAACATACAATTATTTATTACTGGGTGCTAGGGGGAATTACACATGAAGGATTATCAGGCTCTTTTGTGCAATAGAGATTTGCAATAAACAGATTTTTTTTTTTAACAGAAGTCCGGCACTCTGTTTTCCATGAATCCCGTGCTGCAGTTTTGCATTTGGAGATGTGATGTTACAGTGTACGAACGACTCTCGCACGAAGCAGCAGCACCATGGGGGACAGAACACCTCCTTAGAATGGATGGCCGTTGCCTTGCTCTGTGATGCAGAGACACAAGCTGAAACCTGCATTACGTCTGCCTGAGACTCATTCACATCAGGAAAGTACATGAAATCACACCGCGAAGTAAAGACAAGCCATTGATTCTCCACCTTCCTTTTTGGAAAGGCGTCTGCAGTACAGAACCATAAGTGTCTGAGTTTCCCCCAACAGCTAGATATGTGGTGCAATCTGGGGAAACGCCTGGAAGACTGGCAGCCTTCCTTCTTCAGGGTTCTGCTAAATGACCCTGGCATGGTTTCAGACACTTGCTACAAGCCTAGAACTTTCGGTTTTGCTGCCTGGATCTGAACACCAGCAAAATCTAAAGCTTAGGAGGAGTTTCCACTTTCCATTCCCGTACTGCCCATGCCAAGGCAGCTCCCTACAAGGAATGAGTCTACAGACTCATGGTGAGAACATAACACCCTGTGATGGAAAAAAAAAAAAGTCCTACAGTCAAGGAAGACAAAATAGTGTATTAACCTAGAAGTGATTCACCTTGCTCTCCCACTCAGATTTCTTTTTTCTTTGCTTCTCTTTACCAATCTATCCCTTCCTCCCCACATGCCTCCACCTTGCTTTAGACATTTAACACTTTCCTACTTGGATTACACTGGGAAATGTGACATACACACACACACACACACACACACACACACACATTATTTTGTGTTTCCTGTGTGCTCAAATGACATTGCAAGTAGAATGGCTTATCTGAGCAGAAACAGCAGAAGAGACTTGGGAAATGCCAGAAAATTTGAGACAAGAAAGGAACCACAGAGGGAAGGGCACGAAGCAGGGAGAAAAATCCTTTAAAAGTGAAGCTGGGGGTGTTGCTGAACAGGGGACACAGAGCTGACAAAACCCTAGCCATCTACAAATGAAAATAGCAAAAATATTTCAAAATCTTACAGCATATAAAATTGTATAAAATAGCATCAAAAAAGCAAGAAAAAAAAGAAAGAAAGGAATTCTCTACAGCCTGTTTCTAGACTCCATCCCTGGATGATATGTATGGCTGTAGATTTTTACTGTAAAGTTATATACGCTTTAATGTGTGGTTATTTTTTGTATCATCACACACATTCTTGTTTGAAGACGAGGGCAGCAGTATACAAAGCACCCTCCCTAGTGGAGAGCCCGTAAGAGGAGCAAATCTAAGCAAAGGTATACCTCCTGAACGCTTAACAGCTACTCTAGTCACGGGGCTCTGGCGAGCTTGCCTGTGAATGCTTCTCCCAGTGTAGACGTCCACTCCCACGGAGAGTGGATACATGTGGGGGCCTCAGAGGCAATGGCTGACACTGACCACTCCTGAAAAGATGTCCCATAGTGACACTGATGGTAGACTGTTACAGTCAACAATCACCCAGAAGGTAGAGGGATTCCCGGGAGAAACTGGGCAAGTGCGCCCCAGGTGAGCTGAAAGCTCCCTCCATCCTCAGGGCGTCTGACTGCAGGAGCCACTTAGTTTGGGAGCATGTGTGTCAGGGAAGCCTCACACTGCCAGGGTTAAGCTGCTTCCACTTTGAACAAAAGCCAAAATTACTGGTAACTCATCGCTGACATATGTGCCAATATTTTAAGTGAATATGGGAAATGGGTGATATAAGAAGATAAGCAGGGCTTGATCTTTAGAGCTGACCATGAACTTCTCAGTCCAGGTCTCTCACTGCCCCTCACCTTTGCTTCCTGAGAAAACAAGTTCTTAAATGAAGCTGTTCTTGCTCATCTCAGGAGATCTGGGGGAGCATCTTCTGCATACAAATGTCCAATGAGAACCCACTCTTCTAACCTCAATAGACTCACAGTCGTTAAACAATCCAATAAAATCTGTAGCTGGCCCTGGTTACACCCTGACTCCAGTGCCACCTCTCTGCCCACCAGTGTCTCTGCTTGGACATAGGGTAATGAGTCTCCTGCTTTGACAGGAACATTGTTGCTGTCATTACTGGTTTCTCATTATGCTCTCTTTCTCAGTGATAATGAGGCCTTTAATCACGGATCGCTGTTGATGGATTACAAGTATAATTTCCCATTTGTTCAAGAATAAGAACCAATAAAACATCATTATTGAAACATTATGTTCTGTAACACTCAGCCTCACTGCAGCTTGGCACTGTGCCCACCACACTGGCAGAACAGACCGTGCAGGGGTTTCTTATGCTACGTAGACAGTATTTCCTATTTGTTCCAAGAAAGAACAAGTTTCAGCTTGGATTCTAAGCGGAGTCATGAGGATTTTATGCAGGACTTTGCCATCATCCCTCTTGGATCATCATTCTCTGAAGAACTTCATTTCATTGGTTTGAATTTTTGTTCTTTCTTAAATTTAAAGGTCATAGAAAATATTTTAATCTACTCTCATGCACTTTTTAGCTCTAACAATTTCCCCTAATAGCCTGATGTTTTCCGTCTCTTGTGAGAAACTATTGGTGTGATTAGAGTGTGTTTGCCTTTACCCATAATGCAAATCTCATTATTGCAGCCATGTGGAGGGAAGAGATGGTGAATATGTTGCAAGGAAAATTTGAACCTTGTTTGCTTTGAAAGGGGATAGTGTCAGCGTGATTCTACCTGACAACTCTGCCCATGCTTCATGAATGTTGGCTGGGTGCCAGGCACTATGACAGACCAGAACTGTAATTTTTACAGTGTATGTGGGCGTCTCCGGGTTAGAATGGAGTGTTTGACAGGGAACAAAGCTACTCCCTCAATCTCCTTTTTTGAAAGATTATGCTACACTCAGGCTTCAAATCCTGGAAGCTTCTATGTCTCATTATGAGAAAGAATTTTCTGCTTTTTATTATTTGCTTTTTCCCCACACTCAATTGGGAGAACATTACAAAATGTTTCTCATTATCAAAATATCTACTCAGACATTAACAAAAACCAGAAGAAAATACACATTATCTATCCATCCATCCATTTACCCAACCATCTATTAGTCTATCTGAGGAAAAGTGATCTACAAGAGAAGAGGGAGTTCAAACACCCAAATGCCAGACTGTGGAGCACAGAATACTGCCCCACTCACATTATGTATGTACCTTTTATTTTCTTTCTCATTTTTTTACCCTTTTTAAAGGCTTGGCTAGAGGTGAGAAATATAATGTCTGAGATCCTGAATCTCAGATGAATGAGATGAATCTATAACACTAGATTGCCTTTGGCTTTGGTGTTGAGCATGACTTTAATGGTTAGGGTTATTAATGTTGTAGAATCCTCTCAGGTTTCTTCAATGGTTTTTAAAAGCCCCAAGAACCAAACAGCCAGGTGAAAAATGTCCATTAATGGTTTAGAAATGCATCTTTTAATTGCTGCCATTAGCTACTAGGGTAACTCACAGACTAGAAAAGGCAGATACAAATAAATAAAATACATAATTCTGTAGGGATCAGTCCGTCTGACCCAAGATCAGACTACAGTGACATAACTTGGATATAGGCTTGTTTGGTGATGTGAAGATGCAATTTAAGTGTTGACTCCAGATATCATGTTGTACCTAGGAACATGAAAAGCTGTGACATATTATAACACTAACGAGCATGAGGCCACTGCTCTGTGCAGTTTCTCACTGTAACTCTGGTGCACAACACTGAGCCATGTGCATAAGCCTGAGCCTGAGCAGGATGCCTGATTGGGGCAGTGGAATAATGCTGCTTGGCTGTTGATGCTAAACTTAGAAGAAGCTGTTACAAGAAAAGTAAAGCCCATAGAAAACATGCTACAGCTTTGGAAATATTGTTTCTTCCTGTGAATACTGACCTGGGATAATTATTCTAATGTGTTATCAGGTCTAGGAACAGTTCAGAACATAGTGATATGATTTGTATGTTTTTTAAACAAATGTCTCTGTGTTTTTATTCAGTGTGCCTTAACAATTGAGAAATTGAAAGATGAAACTAACTTAGCAGGACTTTTGTTCATCCTGAGAGTTCTAAGCAAAGTGTGATGTGTGAGGCTCTCCTCCCATTCCTTTTCAACAGACTAATGGCTAACAACAAATTTAAATCATTTCCATTTTTGTGGATTCTAGAAAAAATGGCTATATTCCTATTTCTTTTTCAAATATTGTTTAGTGTTATTTACTAGCTTATAAAATGAAGCAGTAGGCATTCTGTACCACCTGCCCAAATGTTTCAGATACAAAAATACAAAATAGATGTGAGGTAAAAGGCCCACATTTCAAGGACATAAGCTGGCATTCACTTGATTGCATTTAATTGGCACCAGAACCGTTCTACCTTTAAGAACACAGTTTGAAAGCCAGTGATCCCTGGGTGCCATGCAGCTCACGAACACGCTTTGTTTGACCAGTGCAAGGTAAGCATCAGAGTTAGATGCCAATACACAAAACTCAGGAGGAGATTTACACAAAATCCTGGGTACCTGGGATCCCTGCTCACACACAGCACAAATGTATCCCGTGATATTGGGCTGCTGCCTTCTTAGAATAGCATCTCCCCCACCACTTCCTTACCATCCTCACTCTTCCCTCATACCCAGCCTCACCAATCCCTGCCTATTTCCATGCTTCCCAAACACCCAGCCTCACTCTTCCTTAACAGCCACCCTCCCCAACATCCAAGCATTCTCACTCTTTCTTAATGTCTCATTGGTATCAAGCCCCAGTTGTCCTGTGTTACAATAATTAGAAATTACATGGCTTGTTTTAATCATACATTTGGCCCTCTCTATTCTGAAAATCATTTTAATATGAAATCTTATGTTTTAGTTAGGAAAGCAGGCAGAGCCATAAAAAGCGTCAGTGTTGTGATGAGGCCAAATGTACAACCGACAGAGAAAAGGTGTGTAAACGTCAGGCACTCTGTGCTCTAGGCAACAGCTTTCTTCACATCTTCCTGCTGAAGCCTGTTTCTGTGAGTCAGGAGCACATAAGGAACACACTCTTCTTTAATCTTTGAAGAAACACCAATAACTTCTTTTAGCAATACAGATATTATAAAATATCTCATGTAGAAATGAAATCTGTGGAATTCATCTAAGCCCATCACCTGGTTGATTTTCTTCCTGACATGACATGCTTTCCTTTCAGAAGGGACCTAAAACTACATACTAAAAACATATCTGAATCAAACTATAGGGAAAAATAATCACATTTTCCTTGCATTCCACTGGGTCCCACTTTCTGTTTGGCTTAAGGATAATCTATTTTTAATCCTCCTTCCCTGTCATATCTTTTATCTTTATTTTCAATTTGTGCTCTTAATCAACTCCTTTGTAGTGTTAAAATGTCACTAAAATGAAAAGTATTACCCAACTCATCTCTCTGATTCTGGGTCCCTTATCACTTCCTCTTCTAAATGTGTTTGAACTAATGAAGTTAACTTACAGATATCCAAAAGAAGAGGACCAGGCAATGGTCAACACTTCAGTGACCTTTTAGTGATAGGTACTTCCCAGTGAAAACACTGGGGAACCTACTTGGCAGTATGGTCATCAGCTAACACATTCAAGTTTATATTCATGACTTCACAGATAATAAATTAGGCATCAAATACAGATTCCTATGGGATAATCTCATCTTTAAAAACAAACAATTTCATATTATACAAATGGAAAGCACAAGAACAGATTTTAAGTCTTAAAGTAAACTGGAGACAATGAACGTTCTCAACTGAAAAAAAAAAAAGGTACAGAGATTTTACTTTAGTTGTGATGAAGGCCAGCCTGGCTATATTCACCACCAGAAGCCAGTATGAACGGCAACATTCTAAGTTAACAGCACTAACAAAAACAGAGAATCAGTCACTGGAGGGGTGGGGGGACTTTTCCAGGCCTTGTTCAGCACATCCAGGATGTCAGTTTTTCACCGGTGCATAAAGCCAAATTATTAGTAATGGATTGTAAAATGGCTATTCATGTTTGATTCCTGCTGGGGTGAGGGTGGGACAAAAGCAAAATAAAAACAAACAAAAGAAAGCAAACCTCAAATGGGTTTTTGTGTGTGTGTGTGTGTTTGGTAGAAAAACAAAATCCCCCAGAATTCTAAGACCACAAGCCAACCTCCAGAGGTCCCTGGGAGGAGACAGTATGAGAGAAGGCCAAATGTGGGACTTGGTTTTGAAAGCTGTACGCCTTCCCCAGTTATGAGTCTCTGTGGAAGAAGGAGCATGGAGAAGCTCAGCTAAAATGGCGGGAGACACACTGGCAGCCTCAGTCTATGTGGGGTCTTTTCTACTCTTCTGGATCTGAAAGAAAGAAAAAGAAAAAGAAAAGTGTCAATGCTGCCTTCCCTCCCCCTCCACCCTCAGGCCTCAGGAGAAGAAAATCTGGGGACAAAAAAAAAAGTCAAGGATATCCATGGAACTTTTCAGACTAGCCATGGCAAAAAACCAGTTGGGAGATAGGGGAGCTTCTCTCTCCAAAACAAGGTTCATTCTATTCACAGGGAAAATCTCGGGGGAAAAACCGTAAGCCCTGATCCTGTGTACTTATAAAATAAGGGCTGTTTAAACTGGATTTATCGGCATTCAGCTCAGGCACTGTGGTTATTAAGTCACTTTGTTTTTGTAATGGAAAGGACAGGGGCTTATGAGTTTGGCTAGTCAGAAGAAAATCAGATTGCTCTGATCTTGTTTTCATGCAAAGAGAAGCTTTCTCGGAATATTTGCCCCATTTACAGAAACTTCCCAAGAACATTCCAGAGTAAGAGCCTAAGAGAAAAGAAAGATGGAAACAGAATGAAATTAGTGGAAATAGACAATATTGGGATTTTTTTTTTCACCTGGTGTACTATATCTCATGTAACCTCAAGGGTCCTGGGGGAGAATTTTAAACAACAGCACCCCCTGCAGGACTGGCAGGCACTGATGTTACAGCAAGCCACCCTTCCCTGTGTAAAAAGTTCCCTTCTGTTCAGGGCCCCAAAGAAATGACAGGGTAGGGTTCTGGACTTGGAAGGGTAATAGTGTCCTCGACAGAAGGCTTAGAAGTAATCCCAGGACAAGGAAAGCTTCCCCTTCAAATGTAAAGATCCTTTCCTAAATAAGACTTAGCTGAAATTAGGCAGAAAACCCGGGAGATAGGACAACCCCTCTGATCTATTGTAATTACAGCCAATTCCCAGTTTTTCAGGGGCCATTGATCCAGACCTCCTGCTGTTCCTCTTTATTCGGGGCTTGATGTTTGCTCTGTTAAGAAATAATGAAAGGGCCAGTCCCTCTCCTCTGTTGGTAGCACTGAAGACTTGGCAGTAGGGAAGGAGACCTGACAAAAGCTAACATTGAGGATTAGAATTTTTCCACCGCTCACACAGTTTGATCTACCAGGGAACTGAAAAAATAGATCCCTTGTATGAATGCGCATTCCCTGTTATTATCAGCTTAAGGTCATACATAATGAGACTCCTTGTAGATGGTCTCTATAGCACTCATTACTTTAATAGATAATCCCTGGGTCCTCTCCTGTAAAATCCAATTTTGTTTTGATGGATGATATAGGGTTGACATTGATTGTTTTTAATAAGACACCTTGGTTGGCAGGAAGCTGAGGGCAGTTTGCTCAAAAGCACCATCATTAAACCTAGCAGGCCCTGCTTGGCCAACAAGGAGTGTGTCAGCTCCTGCTGTTCCAAGTAGCCTGGGTTATCAGTGGCCTGCTCTCTAGATATGGTGCAGAGATGGAAAGAGGTGCACTCAGGGATTTAGAGGATGTCAAAGGCTTCCAGGAGGCCTTTCCAATCACCTTTCTCTACCTTTCTAATCCTTGCTGAAGTGTGAGACAGGGTTGGTTGTCTCCTCAGGTGCTGAATCTCCACCTTCCTCTACTTTTGGGCCAAAGTAGGGGTGAGGGTGCAAAAAAGTTTGCACATCTAAGCTCTATGTGAGTTTGTTATCATTATATGAGACCAACAGCAAAAGACAAAGGGGTTACATCATCCAGCTTCAAACACATGCTTGCTTAAGGTAACTTCTGTTTAAGTTGCTTTACCCTAAACTGCCCGCCTTTTAGCTACTCAGAGGATGGCGTTCTTTGACAAACTTGACTCTTTGAGAGGAGAAAATCATCTACTTCTGTCTACCCTTTTGTCCTTTACTGCATGATGTAAAAGAACACGATGTGATATGACGATATTTTATATTCCTGTATAAAGGAGTCTTAAATGGATGGCCAGCCGGGCAACTACTCTCCGGAAACGGGACACCTGCCACAGGGGCATCTTGGATTTGTCAGTCACACCTAAGCCTCTCCTCTATTTCTTGTGTGTGCCTATGCATTTCAGATTTGTGTATTTGTTTTCAAATTAAACTGAAATTGAGAAAAACATCAGCAACACCTTGAAGTGTGTGAAAAGAAGACCCCAAAGACACATTTTTCTAAGAGAGGTTGCTGAGGTTGCTGTAGTGAATCGTATTTACAATAGTTGCTTTAAATATCATTGATGCTAAATCCATGGTCGGCGCTTTGAAGGCCAGAAAAAGTGTTAAATTTACTTGCTGACATGAACTCAATGACGGGCTCTTTGACCTCCCCACCCTGCAAGGGAGGAGCAGCCCTGCTAGGCCACAGAGGAGGACTTTGCAGCCAGTCCTGAAGATACCAGATAAACCAGGGCCAGATGAAAGGGGAGGAGGTCCTCCCCTCTCAGTGGACGTGGGAAGGCCCAGGGAGTAGATGAGGGAGGGAGGGTGGGGTTGGGAGGGAATGAGGGAGCAGGATACAGCTGGGATACAGAGTTAATAAAATGTAACTAATAATAAAAAGAAAAAAGGAATACTTTATGAACTAAAATGGAAACTAGGTCCATCTTGGGATGATTAAAGAAAATATTTAGGCAAGCATTCCCTACCTGCTCCTTGATCTAAGACTTCTTAAATCTCACAAGGGGAAGCTTTGGTTAGCTTTGAATCCTGAAGCACAAACACGTGGCAAAAGAACTCCCGTAAGTATATTTGCTGCATGATGGTGGATAATGATATCTCAGCAAGTTCTTACAGAACTCGGGGGTGGGTTTAAGACAGGGTGGCTTGCCTATTCTACCCTTCTGCATTCTGTGGGCAAGAGATGCCAAGTACGGCTCTTAAAGCCATTTGGGTTAAACATCATACTTTTAAAGAAAAGCTAAAGGTTCAAGTGAGGGTGATATAGCTTTAAAAATGTGTTTAGCATTCACATTGTTTATTCTCAGGCCATCAGCAGAGCCTCAACCAGGCAGATGTCATAATCTGACCCTGGCTTTAAACAAAACACTATAAACATAACTCATTGCAAACATGTTTCTTTTGCATTTTCCTTAGTTTGGGGTTGTTTTCAATTGCCCGGTACTTCTCAGACCCATAGACTTAAACTGGGTTGGCTGAAGACTGATCACTGTCAAAATCCATATGTTTAAATGGAAAAATACCATTGCTGCCTCCATATGGAAACAACAAAATTGTCAAAGCCCTGTAGTAAGTGACTGAAAGATCCACAAAATGTTAACTAGAAAAAAAAAGTGGAGAGGATAAACAGTAAAACAAAACCTAATTTTAATTGTCAAATAGAAATTTTCTGGGATATGAATAAGCATTTATTTTATGTTTTAGTAATAAAAATACTAAGAAAATCATTATTTTAGAAATATTTTTTAGACTCTACCCAGGTGTATATTTCACTGTTGTACTCTCAGGCTATTGTAGGTGATTTAAAGTGTTATTTTCAGTGTGTACATTTTCACTTGTACCCAAGTAAAAATCTAAGACTGTAAGAGAATTATTCTAAACTAATTCAAGTCCATAGGCCATCAGTGTCACAGCACTATCCAAACCAAAGTGCCTTGGTCCCATATCCTAGGAGAGCAGTCTGACAAATGGATAGAGGGATCAGCAGATGATGGAAAAAGCTGAAGATGGGTAGATGATAGACACATGCAGGACAGTGACTTTCTAAAGGGTGACCTATGCCATTGTCCCACAGAATGCCCCATCTGACCCCTGACACAGAAGATTCTACAGTTCTTACTCATAGTAGGCTCTTGGGCCTCATGCTCGCTCCCACTTTGTCTTTCTCTTTAATCTATGGCACCTGTCACACTGCTGTAAATAATGATGGTGTTAAGCTGTCCTTTCCCTTTTCTGGGTTCACTCCTCCTTTGCGTAGCATGTTGTTTCTTTGCAAATCTAAAAACTTGTCCATGTTTATGATATTTCAATGTGACTTTCTGGTTTCTTTCTCTGTTTTAAGTAAAGTGCTACATTTCCACTTGCCAGGCCCTAGTCACTCTTGCTGGGGCAGTAAAACCTGCTGTGCCCAGCATTCACACCTGTGTGTATAACATACAATCTCCACATAAGACAGTTTTCTTTTTGATGCTTTGTGACAGTTATTCCAAACCATAGAATAAAGCTATAATGTATTGTAGCAATCTAGAAACACACAGCTCCTTCCCTCGAGAGCTGTAAGATAAATACCAGGCTTGGACATTGACATAGGTCTTGAGAATGTGGGTATCTAGCCAAGACATGGCATTAGAAATGTAGACAGCCTTGTGTCATTATATGCTATTTCAAAAGAAGCTGTTGTTTTAAAGGACTTAATAAAATCAGTAGAGTTCTTCTGGAAAAATGCATTGTTACTCTAACTGTTTGCACAGAACCTAAAAAATATTTTTTTCTAGAGGAAAAACAAATAAATATGTATTTTGCTATTACTATTTTTATATGTTCTGGACACGAATATTAGTTTTAAAAAAAAGGAAAATTTCCATCAAAAATTTCATCTTCTCACTACTGCCCAGTGCCACACACAGAACCAGAAGCTTAGATCCACATCCACAGCTTAGGAACCCTCTTAGTTCACCTGCCATCATTGCTTGGTAAGTTGTTTTTTTTACTATTCATCCTTCAATTCACTTGTTGCCATCTCTATACCCAGAGGCCTAGCTCCAGATCCATGGCCGCTGAACGTGCTTTGTTTTGCAAGCCACCTTTGACTGTTGAGGCACTCCTTTCCTCTCTCATCCTTCCCTCTGCCTGAGTCCATCTACATGCCAAACTTCAGTCCTGTGCTTTAGGAGCCAACTTTTCCTGGTCCAGTTAAACAGCTCACTCACCAGCTTTACCTGGCTTAGCTAAAATCACATAGCCCTAAAGCATGTACGTTAAAAAATCAGAAAGAGCACAAATAAATAAGTTAATGATTTACCATAAGAATTTTGGAAAACAAGAACAAACCAAGTCTAAACTCAGTAGATGGCAAGAAATAATAAAAGTCAAAGCAGAAATTAATAAAATAGAAACAAAGAACACAATGCAAAGAATCAATGAATGAATGAAAGGCTTCTTTGAGAAGATACGGTCAACAAAATTTTGGCCCAAAAGAAAGAGAGTACCCAAATCAACAGAATCAAAACTGGACAGGGAAATACAACAGATACCAAAGAAATAATATTATACGGGAATACTTTAAAAACATCTACTCCAATAAATTAGGAAACTTAAAAGAAATTTGTGGATATTTTAATCTCTCCAAGCAATCAAGTTTAACCAAGAAGATATCAACAGCCTTAACAGTTCCATAGCAAAGGATGGCATTGGAAAGTAGTTAAAGCCTTCCAGATTAAAAATAAAACAAAACAAAAAATTCATATGCAGGTGAATTCACAGCAGAGTTCTGCCAGATTTTAAAAAAGACTACAATGGATACTTCTTAAATTATTTAAAAACTGGAAACTGAATGAGTACTTCAAAATTCATCTCTTGAAGCCAGTATTGTTCTAGTACCCAAACCAGGTAAATACATAAACAGTCACTACAGACTAATATGCCTGATGAACAGAGATGCAAAATTCTCACTAAAATACTAGCAAACTCCATGCAGTCACATATGAAGAAGATTATCTATCATGATCAAGCTGGCTTTATCCCAGAATGCAGAGGTGGTTCAACACATGTAAGCCAATAAATGTAGCAACGGATATATAAATATATAACAATATACATGTAATTTATTTGCATAAATTATATAAAATATAATGATGAATACATAAATGGACTTAAATATTTTTTTTAAAAAATCACATGATCATCTCAATAAATGCAGAAAAGCCCTTGACAAAGTCCAATATGCTGTCATGATCAAAGCTCTAGAGAAAGAAATCCAGGAGGGAATAGACCTCAACATAATAAAGGCTATACAGGACAAACTCACACACAAAATCATTCTAAGCAGAGAAACACTTGATTGAAGTCAGAAACGGGACAGTGCTGTCCACAATCCCCACTTCTTTTCAGTATGGTGCTGATTAACAGTAGCCAGAGCAATATGGCAAAGGAGGAAAATTAAAGGACACAGTTAGGAAAAGAAGTTAAATTTTACCTACTTGCAGATGACATGATATTATATATAACAGATCTAAGAAATCCACCAGGAAATTTCTAGAAACAATCAGTAACTTCAGCTAGTATTAAAAGTAATAAATATCTTGGGATAAACTTCAAGACATATTATAGAGCTATACTAATAAAAACAATATGCTATTCACACAAAAACAGACATGTCACCCAGTGGAAGAAAATATACCCAAACGTGAATATATGAAACTATAGTCATCTGATACTGATAAAAAGCATCTCCAACAAATGGTGCCAGAATAATTCAGATGCAGATGAATAAACTTAGGCCCATACATAACACAAAAATTAGCTCCAAGTGAGTCAAAGACTTCAATTTGAAACCTGAAATGCTAAAACTTCTAGGCAAGATATATGTGTACAAAAGAATTTTCTGAATAGGACACCTATTTGTTTAGAAATTAGGCCAAAAATTAACAAAAGGGAACACATATAACTAAAAAGTTTCATTAAGGAAAAATTTATTCAAATAAGGAAGAAGCCCACAGGATGGGAGAAAATTTTTATGAGCTACATATACAACACAGTATTAATACCCAGAATATATTTAGAACTCAAAAAACAAAGAGTTCAGGAAACAAATATTCCAATTAAGAAATGGGTTAGGGATCTACACAGAAACTCAACAGCAAAAAGAAAAAATTTCTATGAAATACCTCAAAATGTTCATTATACTTAGCAATTAGGAAAATGCAAATTAAAACAACTCTGAGTGTTCATCCCTTCCAGTCAGACTGGCAGAGAGCAATAAAACAACTGACACCAAATGTGAGTGAGGCTGTGGGGGAAAGGCAATGCTCATTCACTCTTTGTCAGAATGCAAACTGGTGCAGCTGCTCTAGAAATCAAATAGACAATGATCCAAAAAACTGAAAATAAACCTATGATATGGTCCAGTGTTGGGGCTTGGCCTGTTGCTATGTATTTTAATGTAAATTTCTGCCTCTCAAGATCTTGTCTCTGCTCAGCATATTCTCATGTATACCTGTTCTTGTTGTGCAAACCTTGCTCCACCTAATTTAAAACTGATTAGTTAATAAAAAAAAATGCTGAGGCTTGAGATTTGGCAGAAGAAAGGGAGGTGGAGTTGGGGTTCACAGTCTGGAGTCTGGACCACTAGAGAGACAAAAGGAGTCAGGATCAGAGGAGAGAAGGAGGAGGAGGCATGATTGGAAGAAAGGAAATGGACTGGCGCCATGGGCTAGCATGGGGAAGGAGCACATGGCCAGATCAGTGTGGATGGAAGAGATGGAGACCATTAATAAGTATTTTGGGACCATGTATGAGAGATAGCTGAAGATTGGGGCTGGGATGTGAAGTTAGGTTAGAGGTTAATATCTGCAATGCCCCAGGTAAAGACTATTTTATAAAATACAACAGGTGTCTGTGTCTTCATTTGATTGATAGCAAGTTAGACAATACTGCCATAATAATTATATCCTAACAATAAACATTTATTAGCACATTCTTTCTAAATTTATTACAACAGTCCAGCTATACCAGTCTTTGGCAGATGCCCAAAGGAGTCAACATCCTACTCCACAGATACTTGCTCAGCAATGTTCATAGCTCTCTTATTTACAATAACCAGGAAGTAGATGCAATCTAAGTTTCCTTCAACAAATGAATGTATAATGAAAATGTAATATCTATACATTTATACAGTAGTGTTCAGCTGTAAAAAAATGAAATAATGTAATTTGAAGGTAAATGTATGGGCCTAGAGATGTTTATATTAAATGAGGTAACTCAGATCCAGAAAGACAAACATTGCATGTTCACTCTCATCTGCAGCACCTGGTTCCAAATCTTCAGATATGAGTATATAATATGGAGTTACCCATAAGCTCAGAAAGTATAAAGGGACTGTGAGAGTGCTTTAGAGGGGAGTAGCAGAATGTAAATGATATTAAAGGGGAAATGGAAAAGGCCTAACTAGGTAGATGGTCAATACAGAAGTTATGGCACTTGGGTTGACAATGTTCCCTGTAAGAGCCATAGACTAAGCAAGACCCTAATACCAGCCACAAAGACCTCCTCTCATGTGGCTGCTCAGGATAGTTCAGATGGCTCCCAAAACAACATAGGTTATTGTTGTTGTAGTTGGATGTCTCTCAAAGGTTGAATGTAAGTTCCTGTAGCTAAAGACACTACACAATTAGGACACAGGAGCTGAATTATTCAAGCTGGATCTAACCTGAAAGTCTACCTCCCATAGTCAGTCTAACTTCCACAGTGCCAGAAACTACTAGGAAGGTGCCAAGGAAGGGAAGCAACTAAACAGTCCTATTCAGCTTGTGACACATATGAACCAAAACAATGATTATCACACAATAATGCTACTCACATGTTGATGTAACCAGCAGTTATTTAAGTGGACTTGAGGTCTACTTACCATGAAAAAAAAAACATACTTGTTCATAGAAACTTAGCCAACTACCTGGAGCTAATTAGATCATGGATCTTAAGAAAGAATGTACTATTGCTACAATAGCGTAATTCCTTGACTACATTCTAAGTCCCATTTTCATGCACACTGGTAAGTGTAACTATTTCCTCTCATAAAATAAGCTTCTCTTTATAGAAAATGAAGACTAACCACAGAAAACCAAAACTGTACACATGCAAAGATAAATGGTTTGTGGGTGCTTAGCCCCAATAGATATGTCTGTAGCACAGATGCTGCATCTATGGCTCAGGGAACATCACAGAAAAGAAAAGAGAAGATTGTAAAGGTCAGAATTCCAAGAAATCTTCAGTGCTATTGCCTCTTCTAGAAATGGATAGATAAATAAACAAATAATGATAATATCCATAGATATGCCAACACAGAAAAGGGAAAGTCTCATGGGGTTTCACCCCTAGATAAAGAACTCCAGACAATTAATGTCTACTGAGAGATAGACAACTGGCCTCTTCCATGGATTTCTAGTAATGGTTATTTAAAACAAAGTTGTCAACCCTGAAATCATTCAAGATGAACAACAAATGGACCCAGCAGGTTGTATTTACAAATTTCTGTGTATATGTGTGTATATATGTAAACATATATACACATAATATATGTGTAACAATAATAATCAAAAAAGAAGCTATCGATTTGAGAGTGGACTGGGGACATGGGGGGAGTTGAAGTAAGGTGATGTGAGAGGAGCGACAGGGAGGAAAGGGAAGGGGTAATATAACTATATTTTACTTAAAAATGTAAAAAGTACATATAGTTTTTTAATTTTTTCTTTCAAGCCAGGCTCCTTAACAAATATAATACTCTTGATATATCAAAAGGATAATGAAATGCCAAGAAGATAAAATGAAACAATTAAGGTTTATATAATAATAATTACAAAGTAAAGTTGTTTGAAAAGATTAATTTTGTCTTCAATGAAGAACATGCTATAGACTTCTGTTTGATTTTTTTTTTAACTACATAGTTATTTGATAAGAGATTGAGTTCTAAGCACTGGGACAAAAGCATGAATGGATGCTGTCTGTTTTCCTTCCTACAACACGAGTTAATTTTTAAACCACTAATCTTCCATCATACAACATACACACACAGACACATACACATATATGCAGTGTATATACACTATGGTTATAAACTTCTAAAGCACAAATTCTACATGGGAAAATGTGTGTCACATGCCATCTTTTGTTGCATAATCCACCATTTATTCAATCTAAAATTATATTTACAATGCATTGATTTGTGGTGACTGTTAGCTCTAAAACAGCGGCTGGGTCTGATTCAGCATGACTCATCAATGCTATGGCCAGGAGTAAGTGCAGGCCCCACGTTCCTCTGATACTAAGAGGGAAATCCATCACTAAAATAAGCTAAGAAGTTTTGCAGTCTCTGGCTGCCCACTTTTCACCCACAAACATATTGCTCAGAGGTTTCCCAAAAGTCATCCTCAAACCACCAAAAGCAGATTTGTGAGTAACTGAGCTTGTGGCAACTCTTATTGCTTGGTCAATGTACAGTAGAATGAATTAAAAAAGTAACAGTGATGTATACAAACAAAAATGTTCAGGCAACATTGAGTCCGGCAGAGACTCATTAATGAAGCATTGTCCTCACGCACCTGAAATCACACTGCAGTTCTTCGCTCCATTCATTGACAGGATGCTAGAGCACGTGTAAACATTAGCTATAGTGCTTGAGAAAACAAGACTGTAAAATGCTTTCAAAAAAAAACAAGCATTTCATGCTTTTTCAAGTGAAGCATAGCTTTCTCTTGCTGACACTATCTTTAATTTGGTCAAAGGCGGCTTCGTGGGCAAATGGCTAAGGGAATAGGACATTTATCAGAACATGTGTTGTCATGATGGTTTGTCTTATTTGGGACACAGAGCACTCCAGATGTTTGTTCCCTCAGCTCACAATGATGCTGGATTCTCATGCTAAGGGAAACTCATTTATTAAAGAAATAAGTCTACTTTTTCTTTCAATACATAGAAAGCTACAAGATACTTTCTTAAAGTAAGAGATAGTTTTGCCATCTGAGAAAGATGCATGCTTCCTATTTTTTAAAAAAAATTAAAAGATTGGCATAGCTGTTTGTGGAAAATAACCTCAGAATATGTCTATCTTTATGGAATGTGCAATAGTGCAGAGTACTGAAAATAAGCTGAGTGCTCAAGTTAGTAATGCCTAATTTGCTAATTTTAAAGTAATTAGAAAGGATTCCAGGTCCCTGCTGCAGCAGAACCACCTTGAGTGTGGGAGAAAAGGTTAGGGAACAGAAAGAGTTCGCAAACTTCCCTCATTGTGGCCTATTTTATTTTATATTGTTTGAGATCTTCATATGAGCTGAAGACACATATATGGGGTACAAAATTTGTGACAATATGGTCAAGAAAATCTCATGGGAATCAAAACATCGGAGAACATCTGACTTAAAGATATCGAAGTTTCATCAAGATTAAAACCCAGGAAATAAATCAAGAATGACTAAAAGAAGAAAATAGCAGCGCATTTGTATGAAAAGGAGATCAGAAGGAGGTACAGAGGAGGCTCGTATTCAGGACGATAGTACACAAGATGGCACAACCTCACTCTTCCTAGCAGGTGCATCTCAAAGGTAGAGACAGATACTGGGATATGCATCTTAAGGCCACCAGTGGTTCTCAGGAGTGAGGAAGGAAGGTCACAGAGGAGTTCAGTCAACTCCTTTTGGTTATCAAATATAATAAGATCCACTAAAAAGAAACATTTCTAATTTCATTTTCATATCTTAGGTCAAACTAAGTACTGATCTATATATTTCCTTGCAACTGATTCTCTTGGTTTTCATGGCCAAAAGGAAAGTGTAAGTGAAAACTTCAAATTCTTTTCCATTTCATCCTACCAAGAAACGGCTTTAGTCCTGGCAAGAATTTTGACCCAAAATAGCATCAAATCTCTGAAACTTAATGTTCTCAGTCTTGCTAATTCCAAAGTAGGGATGAAGAACATGAAACACAGCTACTCAGCCTGTTTTTCTACAAGCTTACAAGCACATGAGCATACTGAGTCCCTCTTGAGGCTCTTGCTGGTTGGTGTTAAAGTTGGATGTCAGGGACAGATGACAGGGCTTGTCATTATTTACTGCAGGCAATCCAGTGTGACATCAGATCAGATTAATCACTGTGCCAACCAATTTAATCATTTTAAATACATAGGAATAATTCAGTTTAGGAGCACAGTTAAATTAAGAAGGCTTTATAAAGATGATCAAATTTAACCCACAATGCACTTGTAATGGCATCCTGCCAGTTATTTAAACACAAGTAAATGGGGATTGGGAAGCAGCTCACTGCTAGAACTCTTCGCTAGAATGCACAGGCCCTGGGTTTGATCTTCAGCAATGATACTGATGATAATTATGATGATGATGATACCTATGAAGTTCAAATTCCCATATTAAAAATTAGGGGCTTGATTTGATTCTAGGAACTTGCTCTAGAAACTCAGATAGGAAGCATGGTCAGTTGTTAAATGCAGGGCTGGGCATGTGTCTGAGTGTTGTGTTTACAGGAGACACTATTCATCCACGGGGGGTGTGGGGGGGGGGGAAGCCTCTGGTATTCAAGCAATCTTTCTTATAGAGAGTTTAGCTGTAAAGTCACCATTTTGAATTGCACTTTATTTCTGCATAATTCACTTCTTAGTCACAATTATTCAAAGAAGGCTCACTCATTAAGCCAGCGTTTTTCTGGTTGCATGAGAAAGTTGGTGAGAAATTAGAGGTATGAGTTCCCTAGGTATTATATAATAAGACACCTGGAATGAGTTTTCTGATTGCTTTAAAAAAGGAGCCGTTTAAAAACCAATTTCACATTTGAAAGTAAAGACAGTTGTCATTGTGGCTATAGCAAGAGGGGATGACTCCCTCCCCAACCTTTATATTTATTTTTATTATTTTATATGTATATATGTATGCCTACATATATGTGTGCTCCAAATACATGCAGTACCTGGAAATGCCAGAAGAAGGTGTCTTATTCCCAGGACCTGAATGGTGAGCCAACATGTGTATGCTGGAAGTCAAATCCTGGTCCTCTGCAAGACCAAAGTGGTCTTAACTGCTTAACCATTCCACCAGCCTCCATTTATTTTTTGAGACTGTGTCTTATGTAGCTCAGGTTAGTCCTAAACCCAAGGATGACCTTGAACTTCTTTTTATCTCTTTTTCAAAATATATTTTTGTTTATTGTTTGAGATTTTTTTAAACTTTATTTCATGTGCATTGCTGTGAGGAACTGGAGTTACAGACAGTTGTGAGCTGCCATGTGGGTACTGGGAGTTGAACTCGGGTCCTTTGGAAGAGCAGACAGTGCTTTGAACCACTGAACCATCTTTCCAGCCCCAATTGTTTGAGATTTTCTATAAGTATATAAATTACAAAGTCAAATCCATTCCTAACTCCTTTTTAGTAGGTATTTAAATTATTGCACTCAAATTTCTTCCTATTCTTCAATTTGATTACCCCGCATTTGTTCTTCAAAGACATTCTTCCAAACTATTTAGGAAACAGCTTATCATCAAATAGGATGTTATTAGGGAGATAAAATGCAAAGTAAATATGGCACCCTTCACAAAACCACTTCCTTTATCTGAGTATCTTGTCTATATCTGAAAGGATGATCAGGACAAAGACTATGCTGCAAGCAAAACAATAACGTTTGTATAACAGGTGAAGATAAATGTGTCCATCTAGTAGATCCAAGTGGGAAAGGTAATGTAATACAACCCCCATCTTTCAGAGGGGTGGAAAGTGGTTTCTGAAAGTTAAAGCTGTACCCATGAAATACCTCACATAACACACCCATTCATGATACTGCAGGCCCATTGATGAAATGCCTTGTATTGGTAGGTTTATTCCTGACGCTGAAGGCCCATCCATGACATTGCAGGCCCATTCATTCCTGAAGCAGCTCTACACTACAAGCTCATTCATGATGTACATTCTGCTGCAGACCTATTTGTGACAGTGTAGGCTCATTCTATTCTATCCTGCATTGTCACTGTCTTTGGCACTTGTTCTTGATAGTGAAAACTGGCGTCTAAGAAAGTGTATTGTGATTCCCAACCCAACGCTGAACAGATTTCCTGTTTATTTTTACCAAAAGTAATAACTTATTCAAGCTTTAAAAAATTTGAAAACTGAAACATTAAACACATCCTATTTATGCAGCACAATCAATGGTTCCAAGCTCATATATTAGCATTGTTACTCCACTGAATGACAATCATCAGGTCTAGGGCCAAGTTTTTATGAAGTTTGCAATAAAGACTGTTAGTCAGGAAAAGGAGGCATACAGACAATGTTTGTGATGAGAATATATGCTAGAGAGGGAAAGACACAGTGGGGATTTGCAACTTACTACAGAGAGATGATAAGGCTCTTTATCTGCAATGAGGTCTCATTCAGGGTAGAATGTGAGCAGAAATTAACAGAACCGCTTCCCTCCTGGCACAATGCTAACAAGTTTGCAGTGGTTGCACACTCTATGGAAATCGTGATGTGAATGACACTCTTACCATCTGTTTTCTTTGACTCATTTCCGGTGTTGGAGTGATCCTTCTTGTCTGCCTTATTTTTACCATCTTTCAAGTCACCTGAAAGCAATAAGCATGACAAACTGAATGTGTGAAGCTGGGGAGCAAGGAACACTTAAAATCTGCCAGTATGGGACACAGCGAAGCAGAGGGGGTGATGGACCATGCACCCTGGTTTCAGCATCTTTTGTACCCAGGTGATAGGTTCTGAACATTGGATTACAGTCAGAAATTAAAATTAAACTAGCCACTCAGTTTAGTTATTAGGCTGTGAAGTGAGGGAAAACCTGGAATAAAGGTGAGTTCTACAAATTAATAGCTAGCTAACTATGTTGACGAACAGCTATGTTTTAGTTTCTTATCTGCAGAATGAGGATAAGAATGTTCCTACAGATGCGCCTGAGCCATGTAAGTGCTAAATGGAACACGTGGTATACTGGAGAAAGGCAGTACTCATGACCCTAAGACAGAGCTATTCTATTAATGAGGTTGTCAAAACATCATTTCCAAAGTTAAAAATACTACTCTCACAAACGTGAGCAAACATACGCAATGAGCATATATAACTCACTGATGAGGGAACGAGAGAAACAAGATAATTTTAAGAACATCCAAGGAAGTGGGGATTTATGAGTATTTTAGAAATGCATTGAAACACGTTTGCTTGTAACCAAAGAATAATACACAGGCTCTCCGGGCAATCTATACAAGCCAAAATCTCTTATTTAGAAAATAGCTTTACAAATCCAGCACCAAATAGAAAATGTAAACATAATTGCATTCTCCAAAACCACAGGTCAGGAAGTTTTGGGCTAATGTGGTCAGCCACCGTAGAGCCAGTGACATTTTACTGACACCTCACACATGACATACCCATATCTACATATTGTCTGTGGCAATTTTATTTTGTATGTACATTGTTGAACGGGTGTGGCCGAGAAAATTTTCTTAGAAATTAGAAATATTGCCTATGTGGCCATAACTATAACAAGGAGCTTTCCCTTGTGTCACCTTTGCTGATCTGCTTAGTAACAGGAGCAATACTAAACAGGAGGCGATGCTTTGCACCAGCCTTATTTCCAGGTCTCTGATATTTTTCTGACCAGTTTTACTAATGGCACCTTTCTTTTTTGCCTGCCCAGAATACTTTATGACTCAAATACTGTGACGTCACAGAAGAAAGAAGATCACAGCAGTAAGTACAGCGAGGAGAGGTAGCAAAGCACTTGGCATGTATGTACTGAAATCTTATAACACCCTCTGTGTGAAGGATCCACAGTGGAGAGTGGAGGATTTGCACCACAGACTCCTTCTTCAAGTCAGAGACTTAACAACTCACATTAAGGCATTCCTTGGCAGCAACGTAGCCGGAAGGGTAACTGTTGGCCAGTCCGTGTCACACAGAGTGAACTGCCACCAACACACATTCTAGACATGCTTCTGGCCTGACCCCAGATGCATATTATCTCTCCCAGTGAAGCCATAACAGGCCATGTAGATGGACCTGATTCCAGAGGCCCAGGTCTAGAATATAGAATCTGAAGGATTTCTGAGAAACTCACACTATTGACTCTCTGTTGGCTCACACTAATGGCTCTCTATTGCCATTTTCGCTTTAAAGGCCTTTTGTTTATAGATCTAGGAAGAAATACTAGGATAATTTGAGGGTATTTTTGGTTATGATAAATTCTATAGAGTATACACATTTAATTTGACTAAACAAATTAAGTTAAACTAATTAAATTATTTCAGAAATCAACTAACATGTAAGGTTTGCCTTTCCTCTTAATTCTGAAATGAGAGGGACTGAATGGCTGGAAGGATTAAGAAGAGATGTCTGGGTCTGTTCAGGACTGGTTTAAATGGAAGACATGATTATTATCATCTGAATCACCAGTGAACCAGAAAAAAGTTCCTTGAATTCCTATGAAAGAGCCCACATTTTTGTTTGTTTGTTTGTTTGTTTGTTTAAAAATGTCTGTGTGTTTATTGATGTTACAAACACATATACAAATA
>CM053763.1:77835605-77852528 GCA_028658305.1 Pachyuromys duprasi | reverse complement strand
TCCAGTTCCAGGTTCTTCTCTGTTTGTGTCTTCTTTATAGATTCTAATTCTGTTTTCATGCTTTGTATTGTTTCCTTCATCTGATTGACTGTGTCTCCTATTTTGATTGTTTCCTCTCTGTCTATCTTTAATTGTTCCTGTATGTGGGCAGTTAAATCCTTCTTAATTTCTTTGAGGGTCTTGTTCATTTCCTCTTTTTGTGCCTCTTTTTGTTCCTCTAATATCTGCATAATCATAGCTTTAATATAATTTTCCTGTGTCTCCGCTGAATTAAAATCTCTATTGCTTTTGGTTGTTGCTGGTGGGGCCATGGTGTGCTGATTATTGTTGGGTGAGTTCTTACGCCGATTTCTGGGCATTTGTTTATATATAATCAAGGAGCTGTTTGTGCTTTAAGGCTGAACTTCAGACTGGAATTGTCAATCTTTTGTGTCAGGAGTATTCTTCAAGAAGATCAGGGAGTTTTAGTGGTTTGATAGTGTGTGTTGTTGCTTCAGTTGAGCTTTTTTGTGGGATCTGTGTGCCTGGCTTTGTGCTCTGTGCTAGAAGCTGTGAGCACCACAGGCTGGTCTCCCCTCTGTTCTGGAGGTTTGGCTCCTCACTCTGTGCCAAAGGCTGAGTGTCCCCGTTTGATATGCCCGCTGGTGGTGCTGCTCTGGTCAGGAGGCTCTGCGCTCTGACCTGGGCTTGTTGCTAAGGGCTCTCCTCTGGACTGGAGTCTTGGCGCCTCCTTCTGGGTCAGGGGCTGTGCACCACAGTCTGAGATGGTATTTGGGGGCACCTCGGTCTGGACCTGATACTATGAGTCCCAATCCAGGGTGGTGGCTGGGTACACCTAGGGGTGTGGGTCTGACCGGTGTATCCTGTGGTATCTGGGTGAAACTCAGTCTGTCCCGGGTACTATGTGACTCAGCCTGAAGTGGCGGCTGTTGGTGCCGAGGGTTGTGCACCCGCACAGTGTAGCCCGCAGTATCTGGGTGAAACTCAGTCTGTCCCAGGTACTGTGTGACCCAGAACGAAATGGTGGCTTAGGCGCCCAGTGCGGCTGTGTGCAGCCTGTCACCCGCTGGAGTTTTTTCCTGGGAATAGCTGGGTGTCCCTTGGACTTTTCCACTTGATTTCCCCACCATAGGAATTCCGCTCACCTGGCAGTCACAAATGCTGGTGTTTTAGGTCCGAGATCTCAGTCTCCCAGTCACTGTGCCTACACTACTGTCCTGCTCCTCAGACACAGTGTCCTCCTGGGGCAGCCATCTTCACAATTTCTTTAAAAAATCAAATGTATTCAGGTATGCTGTGCATGCTAGTTGGCATCTAGGGGGCCCAGAAAGGGAGATCAAGTGTTAGAAAGCAACCCAGACCCCATAGCAAGTTCCAGGCCAGCTTAGGCTACACAGTAAAACCTTGTCTCAAACCTAAAAACAAAAAAGCAAAGGTTAAACCTTATATGTCATCAAAAGGTGCTATAATTCTGGATTCATAGGCAAGAGAATTGAAAGCAAATTTTCATAGGAAACCTTGTTCCCACATGTTCACCATAACATTTCCCATAATAGTCCCAATGTGGACACCACCTACATTTCAAGAAACTGAAACATGTATTATCAAAATGTCACATCCATTACATATCAATGAAGTGCTGAAGATCCATGAGAATATTTCTTTCAGTAGAAGAAGCCAGACACAAAAGCCATGTGTCTGTGATTCTGTTTTCATGAAATATTCAGAGACTTGAATTGGGTATTGATGGCAGATGTTAAGGAAAGAGGTTCATTGGGTGACTTTTCAGGGGCATGGTATTTTTTTAAGGTCATTAAACTCTCAAAAATTAGATGATGGTAATATTATATAACTGTGATGTGTGAAAAACCACAAGAGGCATATATCAAAAGGGTGAATTCCATAATAAATAATTTACCATTTGATAAAAGATGGAAGAGAGAAGATGTACTGCACATGTGTCAGGATAGGCAGGCTGATGGGAAAGCAACATTCAACAGACCTGAATTCAAATAGACCCAAAACAACAAGAACAGCAGCCAAATGCTGTTTTTGTCAAATTAAAGACTTTGTAGGAAAGTTTCCAAAATGACCTCAATGATGAGAAAACCTTAAGTGCAACCAGAGGTTGGTTATGTTCAGGGAAGCTACAAGTACCAACTGACAACCACCTGGGTACAGTAGATGTCAGAAGGCAATGAAGATGTACCTTCCACATGCAAGGGGAAACAAGCAATATAAGATAGCTAAAGTAACTCATTTATTAGTAACAAGTAAAGGAGAGGAAAAACACCTTTAATCTTTATTCAGTGTGAACAGCTAGAGAATGTGCTACTCTTATATCTTTGCTGAGTGTTAAGGGGCACATATCAGAAAGAAGGGAGAAAGAGACAGTGTGCAGAAACTAACATAACTTTGTGAGTCAAAACACATGTTAATAAGTGTGAGCAACTATAGAAATATTGTGGTAAGACAGAAAAAAGAAACTGTGCGTGAAGCCATTGCAATGTGAAATTGAGAATGCTAATTACTTTTTTTTTCTTTGAAAAGAATTGGGTAATTTTGTGACTTTATAGCACAAAAGATTACCACCAAAGTAATTAAAATACGACATGCAATCTATAATATATTTATGAACCACACTTTTGGGTCCTGCTGCACTTCTACTTGTTAAAGTCTAATCTACAATATGATAGTTGGAAGTGTTAGGTCACAAGGGTGGAACCCACATGGTTGGAATAGAGGCTTTGAAACCATCAAATGAGAATGAAACAAGAAGTCCAAACATAATGCAGAGGGCCTTTGCCTAGACCCAATAGCTCTGGAACTCAAATCTTAAAATTCAAGGCTTATCACCATGAGAAATAAGGCTCTGGTCTTGATAAGCTACCCCAGCAGTCACTGTGGCCCAAACAGCCTGCTCTAGAACAGACATCCAAATGAAAAACTTAACAAGTAAGAAGTCAGTAGACAGAGAAAGGAAATAGTCAAGGATACAGAGTGGCTGGTACAGCACAAGCTCAGAGTGTCAAAACAAGCTCATAAATGTAAATAGGTAGCAATCCTTGATTAATCGCCTTCTGTTTAAATTGGGTTTTCAAATACAGAGATGGTCTGATTGGATGGAGAAGGCAAATGTGGTTCCATTCTGCTTTTACATTTGTATATTAGTGCACATTAGTACTATATAGTCCCATTACATGCGTATATGGCAGAAGAAACTCTATCCAAATACAAAGCTGGTCTTTTGGAGACCATTTGTATACAACTCTACTGTGCCACGTGGTATTTGATTATCTTCCTGTTGTAGTTATTTTCTATTCCTGTTGTTACAAGACTGTTTATAATCAGTGTCACATGATGTTGAGCTGAAAGGTTTATAACACCCAGAACGATTTGTCTTTTTAAAACATGAAGAAATATTTATTGTTTCATGACTATAAATGTAATCTCTTGCACATATGCACAGAAATAAACAAACTTTAGATGATGACTTTGGAAATGTAAAGAGATGTAATGGAGAAGAAATACTAGTTCTACCTGTGTTTAATCTTTTGGGTGGATGACAGACATGTGGGGGAGGATGGAGGCCAAAGGTTGATGTTTGTTGTCTTCCTCTGTCTCTTTCAACCTTATTTATTGAGATGGGGTTTCTCACTGAACCTGGAACTTCCCAACTGAGCTAGGATGGTTGGCCATGAAGCCTTAGACATCCTTCTGGATGCCTCCCTAGCACTAGGGTTACCGGAATATATCACCACATCTGGCTTTTTACACTGATGCTAATGATCTGAACTCAGGGCGCTTTCCCCACTGAGCATAGCCCTAGATCCCATTTAAACTCTTAAAAAATATTTAAAACATTGATTGTATTAAGCTGTATGGAGAGTATAGGCACTTGTTTTGTTAGCATGTATACATTTCCATGCATTTAAAAAATAAGTGTATGTAAAGCTATGGCTGTTTGCAAAACAATTGTGTTTGCTTTCATTCAAGCTGTTAGTTTAATGTGCTGCAACATGTTCCCTTTCTAACCTATGGATATGGTTGGTCTATGAGGAGCTGAGTCTTCTAGGAATTCTGGAAGTTATTTGTCACAGGCCCAAAACAATCATTTAAATAAAAGGACTGTACAGTTCTGAAGTTATCTATCAGGCTCATCCTTCAGCTTCAGTACAAGAGAACTGCTTTGCGTCATCATCTGGAACCCTTGCACATCTAAACCAGAGTAGAACTGTTGTTGGAAAGACTAGCACATGCAGACAATTTTTTTTCTCCCCTAAGGCCTACTTCATTTGTTGCCCAATGGGAATTTTGAATTTCATATAGTTTGTCAGTGGGGGACATCCATGATGGAGAACTTAGGGAACTGTTGGCTCTTGCCTGAAGAATGGCTCGGAGTTTTACCACCACTACCAGCCTTAACTGTTACCCATCCAAAGCAGTGACCTCTGAGCATCTCCCCCGGGGTGCCTCCTGAAGTGATCTGAGAGGACAGGTATGGTACCTAGTCATTGCTGATGCAGATCTAGCCGGCTGCTCCTGGCACA
Source organism: Pachyuromys duprasi (assembly GCA_028658305.1). Classification (NCBI taxonomy): domain Eukaryota; kingdom Metazoa; phylum Chordata; class Mammalia; order Rodentia; family Muridae; genus Pachyuromys; species Pachyuromys duprasi. The sequence goes on along the minus strand of CM053763.1, from coordinate 77,847,978 downwards.
CACTGCGGCATGCACAGTAGTCTCGCAGTAGACGTGGCTCTGCTTCTGAACCCTGCTGCCTGCTGTAGAAACAGTTTCTTTATCAAATGCTATCCAGCTCCCAATGACATTATTGTGTCCTGTTGCAGGAGACTACGGATAAAACATCCATGCAGAAACATCCTTGGAAGAGACCTGACCATCTCCAAGGTCTGAAGACATTGTGGAAAGCTTGTATTTCTTTTCCCCAAACAAAACCTACATGTATTGTAAGTTATTGAGTATTTAACTTCAGTTGGTGACTTTTGATTTTCCCAATACAGCTTTTTAAAAACAGGTACTTTCATATGTATTACTAACTTACATTCATCAGGGACAAGGCTAAATTAATATCATATATTAAAATCTGATGATTACCTGAGGACATTGGTAGTAGCATGTTCTGTGTCAGCTCATGAAACTCAGGCATGAATGTCTGAATACCTTGCCCAAAGTTGTTATAGGCAGTGGCAAGCCTGTTCTCTCTCATTACCGGCAGATTCATTGCCAGCAAAGACTGCAGGTAACTATTCCATGCTTAGAGCCAAGTTTACATACACATGTATTCTGTCTGGAGATTTAGATTGGTGGACTCCCGAGGTGGGGAGACCGTCCGTTCCTCCGGATAGACACCAGACCCCAATAACTCATAAAACAGAACTTGATGCAAACAGCAAGAGGTGTTTTACTTAGTAGCCGGCATGCCGGGGCTCTATACACAGCTCCCGCGCAAGGGGGTGGTACAGAGCCCTGAGCTGCAGAATCACAAAGTCCATAAAGGCAAAAACCGCAAAACAGGAGGGGGTCTAGGGGTAAGGGATTTTTCTAACGGGGGCAGTCAGTGATTGGCTGTGCCCAGGTGTGATGACTAGGGGACTGTTAGGGACTGTTTGCACTTCCCAGTCCAGGAACAAAAAAGGGCATTTAGGGCCAAGTTAAAATTTCCTACCCTTACAAGATCATTTTCTCACCTGTGACTTTAAGGCTCATAGCTCTGGAGTGAAGGATCCTATCAAATGACTGTTGGTTATGCAGCTGACTTTCACTTTGAGTTCCCTGTAAGGGCTCCCAGTTGTCACTCACTAAATCTAAGTCAAGGCTCACAGTTTATGCTTTTCTGCTGCCAAAGCTGTGTAACCCTGGAGAATTTCCCTTACAAGCTTCTAAAATAGTTTAGCATGAACAAGGTGGGGCATGGAGCTAACTGATTAGCCTTACATTTCCCAATCTAAATAACCAACTGGGAAAACAATCAACACATTGATAAGGAAAACTGAGTGTAAAACTTTGAACAACTCCATTTGTCAAAGTGTGGAAGGTGGACTTTGTGCCTGCCAGGACAAACAAAATGAGAACAGAAAATGAAATAAAAAAATGATCAGCTTTTTGGAGAAGGTTTTTTTTTTACCTTAAAAAATAAAAAGTAGCACAGGTGTTTGAAGGTCCCTGTTGCTAAAATACTGTTTACTTTCTAACCTTATGTAGTTGCTCCCTCCCCTACACCAGCACATTACGGGCTCTAGAACTCTGCCTCAGTGCCTTTCTATGTTATTTTGAGACTTGCAGAGAGAAGACCAATGGTACAGCCTGCTACTACACACCTTGGCTATATGACATATTCCATTCCATATGCAGTCCACTACTGACTAAAGCTTCATTACACGATGCATGACTGTGTCATAGATGAACTCTTTTCTCTCAAAATGAATTCAGGCTATCTGTGCTTCTTAAACATGGCTCAACATGAGAATCACCAGATAGCTTCCCAGGGTGCAAGCTTTTTATTTTAACCTCACAGAGCTTTTTCATTTCTCTGATAATAAAATCATTAAAAATAAATATAAAAAATAATAGACCATGTGGGCTTCTTGTTTTCTTGAGGTAGTTTTGGAAAGCCAGGGTCTTTTAAAATGTAGATAATGGGGTTATTCCTTCTAGTGTTTAATATGAAATACACCTCCAAGTGTTTAAAAATCGTATGTCACTCTGAACAATACCTCATATAATGTGTGTTGATTAAGAGTAATTTTCTGGTTGGGTTACTGTTGCAAAATCCTATGTCTACAAAAGGGCAAGATTCCAATCAGCCTGGCTTCATGCAAATGCTTTCACATCTTGAGATGTATGTGAATTCCCGACTTTGAAAAGAATCCTGCTACTGAATATTCCTGGCAGTTCCAGATCTTCATCTCAGGAAAGTCAGAGACACAGACAGGAAACGAGCACTCCCTGTGCTGGCTGCTTTCAATTCCTGCTTCTTTTCATTCTCATTATTGGCTTCTGAAGTGAGTGCTAATTTGTCTTCATTCCTGAGAAAGAGAAACCGAGCAGTCATACCACATGACAAAATGAAAGCTCAGTCTGGCCACCTTCTAAAGATTGCGGAGCTGCAAATGAATGAGATCCAAAAGATGAAAATCAGGAAGGATCCTGGAGAGATTAAGATAATATTTCTCAAACTCCAGCACTGTGTTGGTGTAAAGACATTGGAGGCTCAGTTCTGCCCCACAGATTCTGCACTATGTGCTTGAACTAAACTTGAACACAAAGAGTTTTAGAACCCTTCATGTGGCCTTCGTTGGCAGGGAGGGCTGAAAAACAACTATGGTTTCACCAAAGGTCTCAAGCTTGCCTGGCATGGTGACTTGTTTCTGCTGGCCTAGTCTTTGTAATACCTGCTTGCATTCTAGCCTGTGCAGGTGAGGCACCAGAAGAAAACAGTGACCTCAGGGCCTTCACCAGCATCTTTGGGTAGCTGCTCTTTGATCCGTGTGCACAGATGACTTTTGTTTTAAGGAAGCATTATTAGGGCTCTGCATGGAGTACTGCAGAGCTCAGCATATGCCACAGGTAGGTTCAAATCGTGATACTTAAATCAAGTAGTTTTAGCTTGACATTTTAAGCCTGTTGTGGCATTGTTAAAGCTAAATTTGGGGCCGAAAATAATGTTCCATGTACCAAGAAGGATCTGAAGTCTGCTTGGATGTGAATCAAGACTCCAGACTTCCTTCATATCATAGCTGTGAAGTAAATCCATTAAGCCTCAGTTTCCCCTCCTGGTAAAGTAGTGGCACTTGTGCTTGCTGATAGGCAGGTGTAAATTGAATCATGGGTTAAGCTACTTCCCATTAAATTCTCATCATGCTACCTAGTACAGTTACTAGACATTATATGTCATTTATAATCATATCTGAATCCAACAGCTGTATCATTTTGATGTGTGAACAAATCTAAATTCGTTTTCTGGAGAAAAATTATGTGCACTAGTTTATGAGAGGAGAGAAGAGAAGAGAGTGAGGAGGAGGGAAAGGAGAGAGAGAATAAAAGGTGCTGGTAATAAAAGAGAAGAAAGCTATAGGCAGGAATTGTAATGTTGATAAAAACAATGAGGGCTAGCTGAGAGTTCAAGCTCCTGAAAGAGCATTGTTTTATGAAAATCAAAGATTAAATACAATTGTAAAATGAAGGATGGCAGATAATGATGTGTTGTTTTTGTCTTGGGGTTGTATTTTTCTAAGTGTGTTCGAAAGTAACTCCCAAGTTAACACTATGCGCAGGTATATAAGCCTTGGTTAAAATCGTCATCAGCTGATTCTAGATTTCTCTGCAAGTCATTTACTATAAGAGAAGAAAGTACTCTCTGTGTCCACTGGTAGGGGAAGTGTTCACCATGCTGATAAAGCACATGGGTAGTAGAGTTCTGTTCCCATATTTGTTTCTTTTCTATCTGGAGAGGAAGGCTGTACTATTGGGTTCAGCTGTAGGGAATGTTATTGGAAGGAGGAGCATCAGGCCCCTTCTAAGACCCAAGAAACACTTCAAAGATGAGGGAAAAAAACCTTCAGGAGGACAGCTAGTACCTCAGAAGAAAGGGCCACACCAAACTCAAGATGGTACCCTGTGCTTGCCCTGCTGTCATGCCTTGTCACCAACTCTTGATCCCTGTATAGGAGAAAAGCAAGAAGTGCATGCAAATAGCACTGAGCATAGCTCCCCATACCCCCTATTGAGGCGGAGGTGACAGCAGCAGGCTTGCATGTATTTCATAGCTCAGTGGGGAGCTGATCTCTGGCAGCAGGTTCAAGCTATTTGTAGTGAGTCTAGTGGCAAGCAGAGTTTTTGTCCTGACAATGAGAATTCCAGCAAATGGTAAATGTCCCTTCATGCTGAGAAGTGGGGAATTCAATAATACTTTGGCTGAGTTCATGCTGAGTTGCGAAAATAGGATGAATATGAAGAGGGACTGTGACTCAAATGACATAAATTATTGAGCCCAAGCCTGAGCTTTTGAGGTGGGACTCTCAGCATCCTCCTAGGTCCTGTTTTATACTTGATCTAGATGTGCTGGGAATGGTGGTGACTATGGTACTTGTTTACCAGAGGATTAAGTAAGTTTTCTGAGAGCTTAAAAAATGATCATTTTCTCATTATGAGAGAGCTCCTTGCTGACAGCCGTCGCTGTGTGAAGGTAACTCCAAGGCAGTGTTGGACTGGGTATTCGGAAGCCAGGAGCAGCAGTTCTTACACAGTATCCTTTTTGTAAGTGACTCACATGTTTCAGGGCAGACCCAGAATGACTGCTCACCAGAGCAGGGATTTCTGCCCTTTTCAGTGACACAGCATGCGTTTCCCCCAAACTGGGAAAATATAAAAAGTAGACTTCAAAAACCAAAAACAAGACTTTCTGGGGTTCTAGTGGGAACACGGCAGGGGCATTGGGTTACCAAATTTTCTCTCAGCTACATTCTTATAGAGTTGATAGATGATTTCAGAGAAGAAAGGCTTAGTTATGTTTCTCTTGTGAAATTAAATCACTGATAGCTAATTATATAAAACATTAGAAAATGACATTAGTCAATCAAAACAAATGTTCATGCTACACAGACATAATCACTGCCATGAGCTAGTATTTGTTTTTTGGATTTTTCTCTACACATGGTGATATGCTTTGTACTGATAAGATTAAATTAGGGCCTGAAGAATTAGCTCAGAGGTTAAGCATCTTCTAAAGAACCCAGTTCAAGCCCCAGCACCCTCGTGACAGCTCACAACTGTCTGTATTTGTAGTTCTAGAAAATCTGATGACCTCTTCTGGCCTCTGAGGGCACCAGGCACACATGTGTTATACATACATGGATGTAGGTAAAACAGTCATACATTTAATAAAAATATAATAATTTTAAAAATTAGCTTAGATTCAGAGTTAGTTTTCATTATACTATAATACAAATCTCTATTTTTACTAATAAACGCTTCCATCTTTCCAAGGTGTCACAGTAGTGTGTTTTATTAAATAAAATGTGAGAACTTATTTAAATGTATTTCTCTTTATTTATTTAGTGGTGTGTGGGTGTGTGGGTGTGCGCGCGCGCACGCGCGCGCGCGGGTGCGTGCGCACGTATACGTGTGCCATGGCACAGGTATGGAGGTCAGAGGATAACTTATAGGAGTCAGTTTCCTCCTACTGTGTGAGTTCCAGGGATTAAATTCAGGCCATCAGGCTTGGTAGCTTAGTCATCTTGCTGGACATGACAATTTGATGCATTGTATTTGATAGTGCACGTCTCACTCTCTATGAGTATACGTGGTTTGTGTGTGGGGGGGGAGGGGGGTACCTATCATGCAGACATTGTAGAGGCCAGATACTGAGTTTCCTTCCTCCACTTCTCCAAATTATTTGAGGCAGGGTTTCTCAGTGAACCTAGGAATGGCAATTCCTTATAGACTAGGCCAGGAAGACCGTGGGATTGTCTCTGCCCCTCCCGCACTGGGGTTATAGACAGGTGTGTAACCATGCCAGGCTTCTCTGTGGGTACTAGGGATCTGTACTTGGTCCTAATACTTGCAGAGCTTTGGTCACTGTGAACAGGGGGGAGGAAAGAAGGTCACCAGTCTTACGTTTTTTTCTCCTCACAGAACTGCAGGCCAGGTGATACACACCACCATCATCTAAGCTCATTCCCATCTCCCTGCTTGTCACTAGCGACCCCTTTTCCCTCTGTTCTAGGACCACTCAGGATAACACGGTACATGAAGTCATCATGCCTATTTAAGCTCCTGTTCCCTCTGCAGCCTCTCAGGCTTCTTTGCTTTACCAGTCAGGTATTTTGCGACTGTCCACCAGTTGGGATTATCTGCTGTTTGCTTACTGTTAGAATGGGGTTAATTCTATTTTCATCACAAAATATTAACTTCTGTCACATAAACTCAAGGGCGTGCTCTGTTAACAGGATGTATGTCGCTTTGGTCTCTGGATTAGTCATGTTGGTTATATTTCTTCACTTTGACTGCTCTCTTGTCCCTTCTTAGACTGTACATTCTTTGGAAGGATGCCACATGTCCAGCCCACACTAACAACTTCTTCATCTCCTTAAAGGAAGTGATCTATATAAATGGCTCGGCAATTTGCCTAGCAGATTTATCTGTTTTCTCACAAATTTTGGTGTAACCCATTATTACATATCTGTATTTCATATTTTGGGTGGTGTTTGACTCCACATTTTGGTTCATAGCTCCAAGTGACTTTCATTTAGACTCATCTGTCATTTTCTTCTTGTCTTTTTCTTCCTCTCCTCCTCTTTTTCTTTCTCTTCTTTCTCCTCCTCCTCTTCTTCTCCCTGCCTTTTTGGTTTGTTTGTTTGTTTTTTGGCCCTTTTGAATTATATGTTTCTATAATGATCTCCAAGTCTAGGTTTAGAACAAACTATTGCTAAAGGAAGTACCTGTTTCCCTCATTGGAGAATAGTATTTGAAGTAAAAATAGCCATACAAAGTGGGTTCTCCGCTGCTATAACTTTAAAGCCCACAATTTTTTCTAGATCTGATAAAGAAATGCATGTGTGTGCACTAATCCATCTAAGTGCTCCTATCTATAAACACCTTTGTGTGCAGCCTTCAATATCGCTATTAAGGCAATGAGTCTATATTGATGTCTCCAAGTCTAATCAATTGCATATGGATCATTCTAGTCTCCTCCTTTTGCTTAGTTGCTAGCATCCTTGTGAGTAGTTTTCACCACCTGCTCTTCTTTTATATAAGATTTCAGTTTCAGAGACATGTAGGGTGGTACTTGAATTGCTACTCTAGCTTTGTCTGAGAAGCAACTTTATCAGCCAGAATATAGAGCTTGTGTGTAGCTCCTCTGGTCTTCTTGGTCTTTTACAGCCTGATTATATATGAAGCTACTCAGGGGACCCTTTGGCCTCCTATCCCCTGTAGGTTCATTGTTACTTACATAGCTGGGTTGCTAGACTGTTTTGTACTTGCATTCTGGGATCACCCATAACCTCTATGGCTTTTTAAATTTGAATAAATTAGGAATTCCTCCCATTAAATTTTATGAGTGTCAGAATCTACTAGTATCACATAAAATGGTTTCACTGCTCTGGAATTCCTGCTGCTCGCCTGTTTATCCTTCTCTCCTCACTTTAATTCTGTCATAGCTAAAGATCATTTAATTGTCTGTATAGTTTTGTGGATTTTTTTCTCTTCAGGCTTACTCTTTGCAGACTCACTGCTTTTACATAACAATGTATATTTAAGATGTGTCCACATCTTCATATGGTTTGATCACTCATTTACTTTTATCAGTTAAGGTACCATTATATATGCCTATTATAATTTATTTGTCCATTAACCTTTTAAAAGTCATTTGGGCGTTTTACAATTAAGGGATATGTGAATATAGATTTTTAAACTAGTTGGGTAATCATAGGAGTATAATTATTGCATTTATGGTAAAGATTGTGTTCAGCTCCATGAAATCACTAATCTGTCTTTCAAAGCAGCTGTAATGTTTTTCACTCCCATCAGCAGGAAGGGACATTTGAAGGGTTTTGAATTTTGGCTTTACATAGAACATGGTAGAATACTGTTATATTAATGGCAATTCTTCATTGTTCATATTTTGTCCTGTGCTTATTTGGTATATTATCTTCTGTAGTAAGAAGTCTGTTTGTTTTGTTCACTTTTGCATTTGGTTGTTTTCCTCTGTTGAATTTTTAGAGTTCTTTGTGCACTTTGGATATTAGACCTTTATAAGTATTTTGAAAGTGTTTTCAGTGATCTGCTTTTAATTAGTGCTTTGGGAGTAAGTGCCATTTTTCCAGCTCCCAGAGCTCGCACACAGTGCTAAATGTTGTGAACAATAAATACATCACAGCTCACCATGGTCAATCTGCTTCCACTTGTGATCCCAGCAGCCCACAGCCTTCCCTAAGTTCATCCATTCATTATCAAGAGAACTTTATGTACTGGGCCACCATGTCTCATCTCTAGCAGTTTCTTGCCTTTACTGAATTTTAAGTCAACAACTGGGTTGATATCGGGCTTCTTCAATCAGTTTAGAAATCCAAGCCTGTTTGTTTTCTGGCTTGGGGGAGACATACAAGTCAAAGAGGCAGGCAGCTACATGTTTGTGTCAGGTCAAGGCTCTTTGAAGCTAATGGTTGTCTGTCTTCCTTTCCATGGTCTCCAGTCATCAAGCCTCCTTTGCGTCACTTTAAACGCCCTGCTTATGCATCAGGCTCCTATGCACCTTCAGTCCCAAAGAAAACTGATGATCATCCTGCAAGGTACAAGATGCTGGATCAGCGGATCAAAATGAAAAAGATCCAGAACATCTCTCATCACTGGAACAAAAAGTAGGGCAGGTATGAGAACAGAGGGATCAAGGGAGGGCCTGCCTGCCTGCCTGTCACTCAGCACTTACCAGATACACCAGGACCTGCGCCGGGTGTCAGTAGCTGGCACTGCTCTAGCTGACCCTGAGAGGTAAAGTGAAGGCTGCTTGAGATTCCCCTGGGTCAATCTTACAGATGCTCCAACCACTGAATTAGGGGTCAATACAGACTACAGCAAGAAACTAGTAAATGGTAGATTTATTTGCTTTTACTGTGTAAGTTTTTAACAGTCTTAAGTTGAACCCAAATTAAAAATGATGTATCTTGTCCTGAAAAATAAAACTCTTCCCACTGCCATGCTTTACATCTACAAGAGATGATTTACCCTTATGCGAACACTGCCTCAATAACTATCAGGGATAAAAAAAATGTTCTTCTAAAATTTTTCAACTAAAATGATGTTATTTTGTGAAATTAAAATATAATTATATTATTTTCCCTCCTTCCAGACACTCATGTACACAGATACCCTTGTTCTTTATTAAAATCATGGCCTTTCTTGTTTTAATTGTTGGTTTATATATACATATATATGTAATATTTATTACCTATATTCCTAAATACATAAATACAATCTACTCAGTCCCTATGTTACTTGTACATATATATGTTTTCAGAGCAGACTATTTGGTATTAGGTAATCAACTGGTATTTTTTCCCTGGGAAAAACTTTCTCCCATTCTCAGCATTTTTGAATTGCTTATAGTTCTTTGTCTAGGGTTGCAACCCCATGAAATTTCTCTGTTCCACATTAACATGTCTGTTAGTGGTATCCAATCTTAAACGCACTGGTTTGAAATTTAAAATAATCAAAATTCAAGCAAATGTGTGGGTTCAGTGCAAACACATTCAAAACAAATCTTGTGCTTGTAAGCATAACAATGTTAGAGGAAAAATGGCTAATGAGTAGTTTCTTCATTGATTTTTACAGAATTCAGGCTCAACAAAATAGATCCAGGTGAGAAAGAAAGAGAAAAAGAGAAAGAGAGAGAAATTTTTGATTATATCTCATTCCTAGCAGCTTCAATACACATTGGAGGATTTCTAGGCATACATTTGACTCAATCCATTTTAATCCTCTTTTTCTATTGAGTAGCCAATGATCAGCAAAGTGCCTGGCTTGAAAACTCCAAGCTCCAGATCTACCATAGGGGGTTATGTCTGAACTGAGGCAGAAAATTGAACCCTATTTTAATTCCTATTTCCAACTTTGTCTCCCTAAGTATAGAGATACCTTAAATTAAATTTCAGCTTATCTAGACTACAGCCTGCCTTACCCAAAGCTCTTGGGGAGTCCCTACTTGCTCTCCTCACTATTGGTGGGGCAGAATTCTTTCTAAGCCACCTCTTGTTGGCGCACCATTGATAGTTTTTCTGTAACTTTCCCAAGAATTTTCACTTTGAGACAAAGATCATAGAAATGCAAGGGAAGTCTCATGCCTGAAGATAGCCTTTGATCCCCCCAGAGTGAACAGGGTCATCAGAAGATTCAGGTTTGCTGTAAGTCATGCCTAAGTTCCACCTAAGCTCATCCTAAGTGGATGAGACTCGCTTCAGGTCCTTGTTGTGTGATGCCTTAAAGTCGCAGCTTGTTTAACCTCTTCTTTTGTGATGGACTCCCGCAGGTTTGGGGATGCTATTGCCATTCCTGGTGAGTAATAATAGTTACAGAGTAGCATTAGTCCAGAGCACTCTACATTTAGGAAAGCAAGGAGCATTTTGTGGTAGCCACAGACTCCTGACTTGATTGCAGAAAGTTAGTTCATTTCCATAAACCATAATCACCCAAGAAACAAGCTCCAAAGTTCAGTGGGCACTGTTCAGTTGGGCAGCTCATATATAAGGTTGTTTATTCAGGTAATTGTTATATAAGCTAGAAATCACTGTGACTTTTTGTTATGGAAGATAATTACAATCCTTAGTTCCCTGTCCTGTATTTGAGCAAGAAAAGCTAGCTGCAGGTTGGAGTGTACTTTCAACTCCATTAGTTTCAAGCAGGTAATGCCTGCTTGTTGCTTGGAAGGAGCTTCATGTTGAATGCACAGAGCTACTGACAAGGTTTAGGAACATTTCTTCCCTGTCTCTCAAAACTCAGCCTTAGGTTTCAGGCTTCCATGGGGCTGTTCTTTCATAGTTGTTTTTTTTTTTTTTGAGGGGGTGGAGGTGGGGGTTAAGGATGTTTGCTCTTTCTGTGTTCTTTTCTCTTAAGATGTTACTTTACTTTCAACCTTTGCTAAAATTTTAGTTCAATAAATGTACACATGTAGATAGTCTTTCTTGCTTATAAATGCCTACCATATTTTACATGCTGAAATGAAGATTATATTCTTACAGCAAATAAAAAAGATACTTTGAATGGACCTTCTTGTGTGTGAGTCATCCTTTTCTTTTTCAGAATTCTGAAATTTGCTTAAAAAAATATCTCCTCACCCCCAGTTTGGCAGTATTCAGAATTGCTTCTTTTGTTAGAGTGAACGGTGTGACTCACCCTTTTCAGTTTATGAATTTGTGTATGCAGATGATTCCATTTGTGTAATCTTTTCATCCATGCAGACTCAATAAGTTAATTTGCTAACATCAGTACCCAGCAATGGAGAGTACTCAACAGGTGCACACCCATATATTTGTCACTCCAGGGCAAGCTGCCTAGATAGTGGTTAAGAACTGGAGCTATAGAGTTACAAACAAATAAACAAACAAAAACTCATTAAATTCTGGATATACCTTTGGTTCTCTCTGTAACTCAGTTACCTAATTGCCCTCAACTTCTGCTTCATTGACTATAAAATGAGGATAATAATAAAACCTCAACCAGCGTAGTGTGGTATTGACCAGAAAGAATATGCTGCAATTATTAGGTATTGTTTCTTGAGAGATATCCAGATTGAGAGAAAAAAAACCAACTGGACCTTTAGTTAGAGATCAGTGTCCCTCACTGATCCCCTGACATGACACAGTTGATCATCTTCACCATCTATTACAGAGAGCTCATGTGTTTATTTGAATATCATCCTGTATTTAAGGCTTGAATGTATTGCTCCATATGGTAGAAACATGATATCCACATCCTTTGTTATATGTCTCACACAGTTTAGAGTTCTTGAACCTCCAACTGTTACAGTTGTGTGTTACTAATCACCTCCTACTCCCTATGAAATCCCTGACCACCTCCCTGCACCTTGTCTTCTACAGTATCCATCAATCCCGACATGATTACGTTGCTTCTCCAAGGCACCCCACATGTCTACTGCTTAGGACTTTTCCCGGAAGCTAAGTATGATTCAGACAACAGTAAAAACAGTCTCCCTTTTGGCAGGATGTCTTACTGACTGTGGGTTTTTTAGAGATAATTTGCCTCTACTTTTTTGGAGTTCTACTGTTACCTGTCTCCTTCAAGACTAAGCCTGAAATTCTCATGAACGTGTAGAATGACCCATTTTTTCACATGACATAAGTTCTGGGTATTTTTAGAGCATACAAGCATACTCTAGAAAACAATTGATATAATTTTAGGTCTCATTTCCAAAAGAACAAAGAATTCACAGAATCTTCACAATGGCAGTTTTCCCTTTACTATGACCCAGTTCTTAGGTAAGACTAGTCCTTGAAATAAAATAGCAGAATAAGTACCGGAATCTCTCTTTTCTATTCCCAGCCTCTGACCATCATAAACT
>CM053763.1:77822557-77835105 GCA_028658305.1 Pachyuromys duprasi | reverse complement strand
CATTGGTCATACCAACCTGGATCCTCCTTCTTGTATATCTTCCCTAGGTGTGTAAATTTCAGCATGACCTTCTTATCCTATAGGTCTATATAAGTGAGTATATACCATATGTTTCTTTCTGTTTTTGGGATACCTCACTTAGGATGATCGTTTCCAGGTCCCACCATTTGCCTGCGAATTTCATGCTTTCCTCCTTTTTAATTGCTGAGTAGTATTCCATTGTGTAAAAGTACCACAATTTCTGTATCCATTCCTCAACTGAGGGATATCTGGGTTGTTTCCAGGTTCTGGCTATTACAAATAAAGCAGCCACGAACATGGTTGAGCAAATGTCCTTGTTGTGTACTTGAGCATCTTTTGGATATATGCCTAAGAGTGGTATAGCTGGGTCTTGAGGAATCACTATTCCTAGTTGATTAAGAAAGCGCCAAATTGATTTCCAGAGTGTTTCTTAACCGCTGTGTGGCACTGGTACAACAAAATCAATTTACTCTTCACATTTTTAACTTCAGTTACACTTTTTTTTCTGCCTACCTATTACACACAAGTCACGTTATTATTTTATTTAAAGGAGAACCTCATCCCAACAAGGTAATGTGTAGATGAACACACCTTCTGGCCTCATCCTTAGTTATAGATCATCTCCTTTAAACGAAGAAACTCCACACTGTTCAGGACGCAGGCTGCTCTATGCCCTGCCTCGCAAGTCCATCTGTCCCTTATCCTAGTTAGTGAACTCACCAACTTCGCTCCCCTCTCACTTGTCCTGAATCCGTGCTGTGACTGAGCAGACGTCTTGGAGGCTCTGGGGGGATCCTCAAGCTGCATAGATTGCACTGTGGAGCTCTGGTTTTTTAATTTTTTATTTTTATATTAATTACAGTTTATTCACTTTGTATCCCAGCTGTAGCCTCCTCCCTCCCTCCCAATCCTACCTTTTCTCCCTCACTTCCCCACATGTCCCTCCCCAAGTCCACTGATAGGGGATGTCCTCCTCCCCTTCCATCTGACCCTAGCCTATCAGGTCTCATCAGGACTGGCAGCATTGACTTCCTCTGTGGCCGGGCAAGGCTGCTTCCCCCTCAGGGGGAGGTGATCAAGGAGCCAGCCACTGAGTGCATGTCAGAGACAGTCTCTGTTTCCCTTACCAGGGAATCCACTTGGATACTGAGTTGCCATGGGCTACATCTGAGCAGGGATTCTAGGTAATATCCATGAATGGTCCTTGGTTGGAGTATTTGCTAGTGGGTGACAGTGTCCACTTTGGGGACAACATCATTATTGTACTTTGACTGATATTGAGGATCATAATGAAGACCAGTGGAGAGTGCTTTGAGCAGGAACCAGGAGATTCTTGCTAAACTGCTAATTGACCTCAGAGGGTGATCAGCATCCTGAGAGCTTTTCTGACTAACAGGAACCACCTTAACTTTCCTCTTTTTTTGTAAGTAAACACTTTTTCTATTAATTTTTTTTTACAATTTATTCATTATATATCTCTATTGAGACCCCCCTCCCTCAACTCCTCCCAGTCCCAGCCTCCTACTCTCTTCCCCCCTATCTCTTTCCCCTGGTCCACTGAAAAGGGGAGTTCGCCACCATTGCCATCTGCCCATAGCTTTTCAAGTCTCTTTACGACTGCCTGGATCCTCTTCCTCTATGGCCTGGCAAGGCTGCATCACCATGAGCGTGATCAAAGACAAGGTAATTGTGTTCACGACAGAGACAGCCCCTGATCCTCTTACTCATGGACCCACATGGAGACTGAGCTGCAAATTGGCTACATCTGAGCAGGGGTCTAGGTCCTCTCCATGTATGGTCCTTGTTTGGTCCATCTGTCTCCACAGGACCCCTTGGGCTCTTGTTTTTTAGCTTTGTTGGTCTCCCTGTGGAGCTCCTATCCCCTCCATGTCCTTCTTTCCCCCCTCCCCTCAAAGCCGTTAAAGGCAGGGACTATGTTTCTTCATTTACAGTCAGACCACACTATGACTTCTTCAGTAGTCACTCAGGGGAAAGCTGCACAATAAATGCCTTTGAAATTAGCTGTACAATAATTCCCACTGGCAGAGTATTTCTATTGTTTCCATAATATCCAAAACATTTGTATGCATTAAAGATGCATCTTAATAGCCGGGTTTGAATAGTTTTTTTTTTTAAAGGAAATAAAGGTTCACAGTGGACTACTCTAAATTTCAGAAAGGTGGGACTATAAGAGGTAACGCATTAGGACTCACAAGCAAAACCCTAGGTTCCAATTACAGAATAACTGCCTATTTCTTTAGCAACCTTGCACAAGTCACTTGATTCCCTGTGCCTCCTGCTCATCTGTCTAACATGAACCACAATGGCTATTCTCTCTCAATGAAGAGCATCAAAAAGATACTGAATGTGAACATGACCTTTGAATTGTTTCCATCACCTGCTTCATAGTTTTCTCACTGGCGCTTCCACATAGAATGGACGAACTGTACAGTGTGCTGTGTAAATCTCTAATCAATGACTGTCTCTCTGCCCAAAGCCATTGCTTTGGTCACGGGGCTCAGATGTGGTGCAGGTAATTGGAAAGGAGCCATTAGGAGAGAACAAGGAGACACTCAATCTCCATGCATTTGAGAGCTAACAAATTAGACATCATAAGTCAGTTTATCTCATAAATATGTATGTGTCCTTTGGGACAGAACCACTCACCCCAATCCCAGAACAAAAGAAAGTGGATAATAGTGGGAAGCTTCCTAGTTTCCTTTTCTTGAGATAACCGTGCACACTAAGTTACCTTTACAAATGAAAATTCTAAGATCAGATCTCGAGATTTCCCCCTCAAGACAGAGCACCTGTAACCCCATCTTAGTGATGGCCGGGCCGGGTCTCTTCCCCAGTCCTCTACCTCGCCAGCTATGGCTCACTGAGGAGCCCAGAGCTTTGTCAAACCATTTTCCCTGAGGATAGGATCCAAGAACATCTGCCTGTGAATCCCCAAGGTTTTTTTTTAACCCCTTTTTTTTCTTATTGATTTTAGCCATGTTAACTGTCAAACATGAAACGGAACAAATAGAAGTTGTAGGGATGAAAAACTCTTAAGTCTTGTCAATGTGTAGTTAGTGTTCTCCAGGGAAACAGAACCATTAGTACGCACACTCACACACACCCTGACATACAAACACACCGAGACAGGGGCAGAGGCAGAGAGAAAGGTTTATTTTCTTTCATTGTCTGCTCTGGCTGAAAGCTCACAGTCTTTCTATCCAGTGTTTTACTTACGGTCTGGGAGATGATTTCTTACAGTGACTTTTTGGGGTTCCTGGAAGAATAAACATTTGGCTCATTGTCCTTTAGCTCTCCTCTCCTATAGACCCAGGACCTGCAGACTCCTGATGGCTTACTATTTTTTTTTCCTTGATGTCCTCACCTGTCTCCCCAAGGCTTAGATCACAGCCTACCCACCCCACCTGGCTTGAGTTTCTGAAACATAGATCACATGGAGTCATTTACCAAGTGTCCTCAGTTCACCCAGTACAAAACCATTTTCATGGAGGAGGACACCAGAACAAAGAGAAACTTAGTAATTTGTCACACAGTGGGAAAAGTTGGGCTTTTATTTTTTTAATTTGGATTTTATAATTATGTGTCTGTGTGGGATTCTGTGCATTTGGGTACAGTGGGTGTCTGCTCTCCTGGAGCTGGAGTTGCAGATGGTTGTGGGCTGTTTAGTGTGGGTGCTGGGAACTGAACTCTGGTCTTTGTAAGAGCAGCTTGCACTCTTAGCCACCAATCCCTTTCTCCAGCTCCCCCACTTTTGGGATGGAGGAGTCATTCTTTATACTTTCCTACTTTCACTATAAAGTTCTAGCATGCATGTCTTTTTGAGATACACATTGTGTTCTCAAATTTTGTTTTCATGTGTATTTTTATGACAAGTCCTGAAGAAAATTTAGAATAGTTTGCGTCCTTGATTGGGCTCAGTCACAGCAAAATCTCCTCCCATGTAGCCATGGATCTCAGCTTAGAGGAAGAGGATCTCACATGACTCTTTATCCCAAGCATCAATGCCCAGCTCATCTTGTTTTCCTAAATACCTTGAGCTTTCAGTGTGGAAGAGTCACCATTCCAGATAAAAATCTTTTAGGTTTCATTCTTTTCTTTTATGATGCTCTTGGAATCCAGTTTTTGGTGTGGTAAAAATGCAAAATACTATTGTTGTTGCTCTCTTCCCAGGCCCTTAATAATTGCCTTCTCTATAAAGACTTATGATGTATTGTGGGCTATGTTTTTATGGAATTTGGTTTATTGCCAGGGCAAAGTCTTTGATGGGGAACAGAGGAATCTATCCAGTCTGAGCCATCCCCATAGTACAACTACACCGTGGCTCTCTGGGCAGACATTTCCCAAGAGAGCCCAAGTGTAAGGCTACCTTCAACCAATAGGATATAGAACACAACCTTACCTATAAGCTCTGATTGCCTGTTTCAGGCCTCCATGTTTCCCATGTTGGAAATACTCCCATGCTTTTACAGGTAGTCTTTACAGTAGCCTAGTGAAGTTTATCTTGACCATTTAATTTTTTTTTCTTTTCTGGAAAGCAAGCAAGACTCCAAAAATGTTCAGATGCATGTCGAAGGTCAAATCTAAATCCGTAGTCAGAAGCCTAAAGTGGTATCAGTGTGAACTGATCACAGAGTATAAACTCTCAGGCCCAGCCTCAAAGGGTGTGTCACCAAAGGATGCAAAGGCATCCCTCAGTCCCCTGCTACTCAGCTGTCCTTCATTTTGAAAGAAGTAACTCTTCTTTCCACTCTTCACTCATTTGAATTATTCAAGCCAAGCTCATTGCCCACCTCTCTTGTGGAGACCTTCCTAGTAGCACTTAACTCCAACCCAGCCTCTCTTCCAGGTTCCAGAACTGACTATTTTATTTTATTTTATTAGCAATAGACATAGTTTGTCATCAGTACATTCATGGTGGTCCCCTCTAAGCCAAGCTCAGGGTGGGACTGTGTCTTATTTCACCTGTAAATAATTCATGATCGGTGAATAATCCATACATACTCAAGTGCTAAAAGAATAAACACAAGTGAGTTAATATAAAAATATCAGACTAAATCATTGGTTATACAGGCAACACATGTCTGTTTGTTATTTAAAATTGTTTTAAGCCTCTTAAATACTCTTTGAGAATTGCTTAAAATAACTAAACTTCCACCAAAAAAAAAAGAGAGAGAGAGTGAAAAACAGCTGGATAGGAAATGTAGCACTGTCCTTGTATTGGGACTGAGGTAAACCAGGAATGACTCTTGTTAGTCAATGGGGGAAGCAGGATAGTGACGCTCCCAGAGGCTCTTAGGTGATACTTTAGGAGTCTTGGTTGTCTTCACAGAGATAAAAATGCTAGCTTGTTTTCCTTCCCAGAGGAGAGATAACAATTATATGCTCTTCTCCCCCAGACCACAGACTCTAGGATTACTACCCAAGCAATCTGGGAATCTAAAATCCTTAGAAATAGTTCTTAGACACCATTGCCTGGGAGGTTATAGTGCTACATGGTTTCAGAGAAACTAGGTCCCTGAGGATTGCTCATGGACTGTACCACTGTGTGATGGGGCAGCAGCAGAAATCAATACAATGTGGAAAGTTTTATTTATTGGCTCATATGCCTGCACCATCAGCTGTAGGCTCAAAACCACGGAGAAAAGCTTCACCAGAGTCAAGAGGCTGGTGTCTTGAGTCTATTAATAGACAGTTATTAGTCTAGCAGATGCCATTTTCTATCTTTGTTTCTTACTTTCTTCTTCGGTAAAAGGAAGCAGAATGCATGGTATATACTCACTTATAAGCTGATATTAGCCGTATAATATAAGATAACCACATTAAAATCTGCAGACCCAAAGAAGCTAAACAACAATGAGGACTCTAGGGAAGATGCTTAAATCTCATTCAGAACAGCAAACAGGAAAGACACCAAACACAGTGGTAGAGAGGGAACAGGGTGGGATCCTACTATAAAGGGTCCTCTGAAAGGCTCCACCCAAGAGGGGATCAAAGCAGATGCTAAGACTCACAACCATACTTTGGGCAGAGTGCAGGGAGTCTTATAGAAGGAAGGGGGAATTGAAGGATACAAAGGGGACAGGAGCTCCACAAGGAGATGAACAAAGCTAAAAAACTCTCAGCCCAAGGGGTCCTGCAGAGATTGATGCACCAACCAAGGACTATGCACGGAGAGGACCTAGATCCCCTGCTCAGATGTAGCCAATAGGCAGCTCAGTCTCCATGTGGGTCCCTGTGTAAGGGGAGCAGGGGCTGCCTCTGTCATGAACCCGGTTCCCTGATCTTTGATAACTTTCCCCTGGCCTTGCCAGGCCACAGAGGAAGAGGATCCAGGCAGGCCTGATGAGACTTGATAAGCTAGGGTCAAATTTCAGGGGAGAGCTCCCCATTTCAGTGGATTACTGGAACAGGATCAGGGAAAGAGGGAGGAAGGGTGGGACTGAGAGAAGCTTGGGGAGGGGGCTACAATTGGGATATAATATGAATAAATTGTAAAAAATAAAATAATTATTAAAAGAGGAAGAGAAAGACAAATATGCATTAAGGGCCTTGTATATATTCACAGGGGTTTGGAGAGGTGCTCAGTTGTTCGGAGTACTTGTTGTTCCTGCAGAAGACTGGGATTTGTTCCCAGCACCCACACAATAGTTCACAACCATCTGTAACTCCAGTTCCAGAGGATCTGACCCCCTCTTTGGACCTCTAAGGGCATTGAACACATTTGTGTTGCACCTACATACATGCAGGCAAAACACTCATACACATAAAAAAATCTTAAAGTCACATCATTTGTATTGGTTATTCCACTTGAATCAATCTTATTCAAGGAAATAACCAAAATATCTACTACACAAGAGGGTGAGTACTCTTCATTGTATTACAAACTGCTGAATCAGAAGGAGAACTGAATCTTTGGGCCAAGTGAACTGTTCATTGAATGAAATATAGTCTAGCGGTTATATTACAAAGCAGAGTTAAGAAGTATGTGTGAAAGCATGATTGAACGAATGTTTGTAATATGAATGAATGTTTGTAGTATGTCTTGTAGCAGAAGTTGGCAGAAATCTACTGTCCATTGAAGAAGTTAGAGGTTTATTATTTACTGCAGAAAGAAAGAGAACACACCCTGGGGAACTGTGTGGGTCTCTATAAAGTGAAAGGGACTTATGAGATTTGGGCTTGTGATGAATAACTTGAAGAGAGCTTTCAGGAGCTTAATTTTCTCTAAATTGGGCATTGCTGGGAATTTGTAATTGGTTCTTAGTATATTCTGTCTAGGAGACTATAGCAGAGACTGTGGGAAGAGAGAAAAGCACTAGACGAAGGCACACTAACTGACCAATAACCAAGAAACAATAGGTACCAACCAACAAAAAAGCATCATGCTCTAGCGCTTAAGAAAGCTAAGGGATGAGCAGAGCCTGCCTTTAAAATAAGACTAATAAACAGCCCTAGAATATAGGCAACAAGGAGCTGAAGCAGAAGCTATTCTAAGAGCAGGTGAAAAATACAGCGGAGTTGGCATAAAGCTCTCTCCAGCCAGAAAGGTGAATAGGTATAAAAAGGCAAAGAGAATTAGTGGCTAAAGGTCAGACTGAGGAATTCTCCAAAAGCACAAGGCAGAGTGACTATAATGAAAACTACACACTAACAGATGCACAGGGGTGAAAACCACTGATATCTTTGTAATAGGAGACCAAGAAGGAAGGGAGAAAATGGAAGTGAGAAAAGAGCTTAACAATAATGATGACAGAGATTTTCCGGGTTTGCAGGAACTGCCTCCCAGTTCATTCTTTCATTCTCTGGACTGCCTCACTGGAGCTGTTTTTCTGGCCTCAGTCATGCTGCCTCACTTTGGCTTTTTCCCCTGAAGTCCCCTCTTTCCCAGGGCCTCAATACCTCCTCTCCCACCACATGGAATTACCCTTCACTCCTCCTCTTTTACCTCGTGCACTCTTGAGCTCTTCATCAGACTATTAATCCTTTGAGCAAGGTTTTTCTGATTACCTCCCTTCCCCAGATAGGTCTGACCCTTCTTTTATGAGTTCTCATAACCTTTGCGTAGCCAGCACAATTGCATTTCAATACCCTGAATTATTTTTCTGCCTGATAGCTGCCCAGTGGGCAGATGAGAAACTCTTCAGGCAAGGTGCTTGTCTACCTGGTTTACCTCGTAACACTCTGTCTGGCGTGTACCCATTCTTGGGCTCTATAAATATTTGCTGATTGGATATGGCTAGCAAGACTTACCAGTAGAATCTAGTACCCTGAGTACAAGATCATCGTCCGTGAAGTCAGATGGATGAGACTGTAGTTTCACACCTGACGTTTTGAGCAGGAAGTGAGAAGCCCTCAGTATCCACATAGGATGTGCGTACTGGCACTCGCAGGAGAGCTGGAAAGAAACAGGGTAACAAGGGGGTCTAGAATTACAACTAGGTACATTTGAAAGGAACGAGAAAGGAAAAGAAGAGAGAGAAGAGCTCCAGGTACAGAAGTGGCCCACCCCAGGAAGCTCTTATGAGAAGAAAGACACTGCACTTTGAGGGGCTTTAGTGAACCTATTACCTAAGCTTGATTTGCAAAGTGTAAGCCAAGAACTTTTTCTTTCCTGAGACTCTCCCTCCTTCCTCCTCTCTGGGTGTGGTCCTGTGATGGAGAATCATTATCCCACTGCTGAAATCACCTGCTACCAGGCAGGTGATCAGGAAGCCTAATTTTGCATTACCTTCTTTTGACTTAACTTTCATTATTTAACCCTAGAAGTGACTGGGGCCCGGCTCTCCCAAGACCAGTGGCATTTCAACACATATCTCTGTGTGATTTGGTGCATGTCCATTAGAGCTTGGACAGCCACTGCCATTACTCCTACTTAGCTCCATTGTCTCATCTCTTGTGTTTCGAATGACGTTTCTGAACATGCCTGTGACATGTGGGTGTTAAAATATCTTCCAACCTGAAGTCTTTTGCGTTTAAACTCTCTCCCAGACCTACTGCTTGCATACCTGATTCTGTGTCCAAAGCCACAGAATCTCAAGTTAGGTCCCAAATCTGCATTGTGCAGTATGGTAACCACTTCTGACATGACGCTGCTTAAGTTAACATTAACCGTAACTAAACTCCGAGTTTTTAGTCTTACTAGCCTACTGTATTGGACTGCACTGGCTAGAACATTTTTGCCCTTATAAAGAATATTATTAATCACTATCATTTCAAATACGCAAAGTGTTCCAAAAACAGAAACACTGTTGAGAGTCAGTCATCTCTGGGAAGTACACACAATCTCTGCTCTGAAGTGTTCTCTCTGCTGCTGACCACTTCTCCTGTCCCTATGCATTAGAGTTGAACTCTAGATGAAAAGGACCCAGACTATTCTCTCTTTGCTAACCTTCTTGTGCTTTGCTCTGATGTTGAGGAACTCCTAGTGGGATGTTCCATGCAGCCACTGTTGTGCCTTGAGGGTTTACTGAAAGGGCTTATGTCCTTCAATCTCTGAGGCAAATCAAATGTATTCATTTTTCTCTAGAATAATCTAGGGCTGATAGCAACTCTATTTTAGGGTTTAGTGAAATCTGGCCTTAGTTCTTTGCAGCCCCTGTCATCTGAGGCATTTCCTTAAGGTAATAAAAGGTATAAATATTTTTACTTTTGGCAAATGTATATTGCTTCTTCACCAAATATCTAAATGCAGAAAAACTAAAAGCATCCTCTCTGTTTCAGGTCGTTAGAGCAAAGCTCTGGGAGGGAATTTATAGCTACACAGTTACAAATTATGAATGTGCATTCGTTCAACAACTACACCCTGTTGATTTGCTAGTTAGTTTTTTTATTGCTGGCTTTTTGCGCTGCTCTACAGGAGACTGGCTGCAGATTTGGCTGCTACTCAGAGTGAGGAGTCACCAGGGATGTTGTTCCTATTCAGAAATGCACATGGTAGATCAAAGACAAAGATTGCAAACTTGTATATTAAAACCCATACATTACACACACAATGAAAACCCGCATCCCACTCCACATGGGAGGCTTGGGGCTGCGTGTGAACTGAGGATGCTCAGGTTGGAGGCAGTGAAGGAAAGAACAGAGCTGCCTAATTACCCAGTGTGGTGCTTTCTGGTCCCCTCTGAAGAGTGCTAAGGATTTCCTCAAAGGCCACCAAATGAAGTATGTATGGAAGGAACCAAATAGAGGGCAGGCTTGGGACTGTTCCCATTTCTCCAAGTTGGTACCTTGGCTTTTATATACTCCACATGTTAGACTTCTAAATGTGATTTCTTTTGAACAAAGAAGCCCCCAGCACTTGACAATGGAGCAAAAAGCTTCTCTATGGGGCAGAAGTTAGTGGTGTGGAATAAGGCTGGCTATGGTGTGTCACTTGCTTGCTTTCAGTGTAGAATTCTAGAGCAATGGGATCAGGAAGAGCTGCTTAACTTCTAATTTCATTTGCTGTGAGAATTTTGCTTATTCTGGGTGTCCAGAGTCAGCTAGCAACTGTCGAGTGTGGCACACAGTACCACTTCCTTCAGGTGCCTGTCTAGGTCTGTGCCCTGGGTTCCTTTCCTCTCACTCCCAGCACAGGCTGAAAGGCAGCTGGTACAAAGGACAGGTGTCCCTCCTCATTTTACACACATCCTGCAGCGAGGACAAGTGGAAGATGCCCCCATCTGTCCAGCCTCCAGTACGATGCTAATGCTCATAGTCCCCAAGGAGTCCACCGACAGCCTAGAACCTTCTTTTCCTTATGCTGTGTCTGAACCATTATATCAAACTCCAAGATGAAAATGATGGGAGCTTTCCTTATGTTTCATCCCAGGAGGACCAGAATTTTCTCTTCAGCTTGTCTTCTGTCTGTGTGTCAGTAACTGCCATCTGTTGCCCTTGTACACTGTGACCCTTAAACCCCCTGTCCATTTGCTGGTGAACTTATTCTTCTGTCTCCATTGACTAAGTCTTCATTCTAGCTTCCATCCTGTGCTGTTTTTCCACACACTTCCGGGGGCTCCAGATATACACCTATGTGGTATATCTACAACTGTACAGGACAAGAACTGCTTTGGGACCACCACCAGGTGAGCATGTTCCCAGTCTAGAACTTCATGAGTAGAGTTCTGAAATCCAGGGGAGCCTCCCAGTTTGTAACTTGAAACAGAGCACACCGAACAAAGGTACTTTCACACACACACACACACACACACACACACACACACACACACACTTAATGATGGTTCTACTGGCTAATGCAGTGGTAACATAACGTGTGAATAAGCTGTTCTCATGTATGACTTTAATTGAAAGTGTTGCCATGATTTAACTATGGCATTTCTTCCATGGCCCCATGTACCACATGTTTGGCTCCCAGCTGTTGGTGCTGTTTCAGGATGCTTAGCAACAAGTAAGAGGTGAGGCTTAGTAGATCACTGGGTTAGGTGTGAAACTGTATCCTTGAAGGTTACAACCTATCTGTCTCTCCCAAGCTGTCTGCTTCCTGTCCGTTACGAGGTGAAGAATCTCCGACCATACACTCCTGCTGCCTTGATGGTCTGCCTAACAGCATGGGATCAAGTCTTTCTGTTTGGCTTTTTGCTCCCAACTCTCACTAGAAACTTGGCTTAAAACACCCATAAAACTTTTGGGCTAAATCTTTTGCAACACAAGTTGCTCTTCTTTTAACTTGTGTTCTTAGAGAGTTTGGTCATAGCTATACAGAAGCAACTGAAACATAACATTGGTATCAGAGAGCACATTTGTTGCTGTGACTAAATCTGACTATGTGGTTCATAAGCCCTTTTTAAACTGGTTTACAGGAAGAATTTGTAGGAAGAATGTGATGGATTTGGCAGCATAAATTTAAAAAAAGCCGAGAATATTGCAAAAAGAACACCTTGGTGGAAAATTTTGGTGAAATCTCAGAAGAGTAGAATGCAACTAGAAATGCAGATAGCAAACACCAGGCTTATGAAGGTTCAGATAGGAATGAGAACTCTATTGGAAACTAAACTAAAGATCATAGTATTACCATTTATCTCAGAACTTGTTTATATTTTTCTTGCCCTGATATTTTGTGTGAGGCTAAACTTAGATTTGATGGGTTAATTAATGTGATGAAGGAAATATTACAGCAATCAACATTCAGGCTGTAGTATGGTATTGCTGGCTATTTTTAGCCACATTTATAATGATATTTTGGCTCAAAGCAGAAGAGATAAACTTGAAAAAAAACTTGTAGCTTGATCAGAAAATCCTGTGCACAGATGCAGCTAAGGAAGGAAATGTTTCTGAAGAGGTTGGCACCATTAAAGAGAAACCAAACACTTTGGATTATGACAATGGGTAGGTGATTCTAAGGAATCTTATGAACTGGCCAAACCCCACCTACTAAGTGCTCAAAGGTATGAAAATATAAACCCATTTCCCTTGAGTTTACAACACTTTCAGAACGCCCCCCTTGATGGGGGGAGCAGCTTTACCAGGCCACAGAGGAAGACAATGCAGCCAGTCCTGATGAGACC
>CM053763.1:77795953-77822457 GCA_028658305.1 Pachyuromys duprasi | reverse complement strand
AAGGAGAGGAAGACCTCCCCTATCAGTGGACTTGGGGAGGGGAATGGGTGGAGAAGGGAGAGGGAGGGTGTGATTGGGAAGGGAAAAGGTGGGATACAAAGTGAATAAACTTATTAATACAAATAAAAATAAACATTTAATACTGATTACAAAGCGGAGTCTAACTTTATGTGCAAACTCAACTCTACGATGGAGTTGCACAAGGAGCAAGTGTATTGCGTTACTTATTGGTGTAAGATAACGGCCAGGCTTTTTCTCCAAGATACCCAGATACCCTTGTGTTCAAGGTTGATGTTTCTCATGGGCTCACCTGCATCACGTGGGCATCTCCAATACCCAGGACTCCCATTCATTATTGTGTGAACCAGAGGTCACATGCTCTGTAGTGGCTGCCCACTGAAGCCCAGAATTCTTAATCTGTGAAGGGACTCCAGCTCTCAGCCTATACTCCACCTATGTGAGAGGTCGGAGATGGGCTGTGGAAATGGCTACAGAATCAGATGCAAACCTTCTACTTTTCTTAAACTATCTGTGATAATTCAACTCTCAAATCTCTCCATAGGGAAGTGGCCTCCCCAAATCTTGTTGTGGCTTGTTCACAACAAAAGGGTTTCATATACAAGTTCAGTTTCTGTCCAAGGAGAATAAGCCATTGAATAACTTTAAATGTCACTGGATTCCAGTTATTATATAATAATTCTCAGATACAGTGGCTGTTTTTAACATTGTTGTTATATTTACAGAACTATCTTAGCAGAAATAAAATATATTTTAAATTTAAAAATAAAAATAAAAAAGAGGAAAAAATCATGACATAGAGGGTGCATTAGCCACCTTTCTCATTGTTGTTTCCCCACCTCCAAAACACCCAAGGGTAGAAAGCCTTATTTATGGTCCCATACTCACTATGGCTTTTTAATCCTTAGTGAATTGGTTCTGGGACCATAATGAAGCCAATCATCATGGCCTTGGAAACAGGTGGCTGTTTATCTCATGACAGACGGGAACCAGAGAAAGGAGCAAACAAAAAGATGCCAAAGCCAGAAACAGTCCCAAGGGCATGACCAATATTGACATTCTTGCTCCGGGCAAGCCCCCCCCCCCCAGCCGTCTTCTACAGTTTCCATAGCCATAATAGGGGGCATTTTATATCCAACCACAACTGTGGGCTACTATTAGAAGCCACTTAAATAACTGACTTTTTTTCTTGATCACAGAGAGACCTTTCCAGCCTCCATTGTACTTTGGACCCCACTTCAAAGGAAGAATCTCAGAATTCCACACAGTATATACATAGTCTAGACACATGGACCGCACTGAGCTACTTCAGAGACCTGGACTCTCACCTGGCTTTCTTGACTCTCAGTGCCCGGGATCTTATTTGACTTTTTACAAATTGTTATTGAGGATTATGTGAGAAGCATAGGAAAAGAGCAGACAAGGTCTCAGGGAACAGTTTCTTTCCTGAGAGGAAGTACAGTGTGTGCAAATCCACTGATATGTATTGAGGTACATATCGTTTCTCTGTATCTCTAACATACAATTATAGGGACATAAAACTACAGTTTAGTTTAGTTTTGTTCTTTATTTCTCGGTTTTTTTTATTTGCCAGCTCACAAGGCAGATCTTTAGCATCAAAAGGAAAAGGTATGTTAATATGAACAAATTTGCCTTTCATTTTTTTCTTGTGTCTGTGTGTGTAAGTTCTTTGAGAGATATTACCTTGCTTGAAGTTCCAATCTTACCTTGATTTAGGTTCCAAAAGGCAGAAAGACTTGAGATATATAAATTTTACAGATACTGGCCAGACACACACACATACACTCACACAAACCCAGGTTCTGGGCAAGGTTCTCTCTGCCATCAGCTACAGGGTGAAACAGGAGTTGGAAAGCTGTGTCTTGGGCCTCTTGCTAAGAATGTTTCTAAAGGGCTGGTGAAATGGCACACACACACACACACACACACACACACACACACACCAGCACATTCACACAAGCTCATTAAATGTAATAAAATAATTTTAAAAGGAATGTTTCTGCATTGAAGATTTGCAGTTGAAAACTAAGTACTATTTATTTACATGGAACCTATACTGCATTGACTGAATAGACAGACAGCAGTGCCCCTGGGCATGGAGAAAAAGGTACGGATAGGGGGACAATACAGAAGGAGATGGGATCCTTTTCTGGATTAGTTACAGTTCTAAGACATGATAACAGCTCCTGACATGCAGTCTGGGATTTGAAATTAGGTTTTAATACATATTCAGGAGTATGGGGTAGCTGTCTGTTGTTTTTTTGCCTGGAACTGTTAGCCGATTGACTCTTTTTTCTGCGTACACTTTCCTGCACTTAGAATTAGATTTAGGGTATCTTGGGATTTTTCTCATCTTAAGAAACACCTATTTTTTCCTCTTTGAGAAGGTAAGTTGACATCTTGGCTCTTTCAGGGCAGAACTTGTTTCCAACAGCATGTGAGTTCTCTGAGTGCAATGAAAGGCTGTCTGGATTTAAAGAAAGACTCTGGCTGGTGCTATTGAGAGAGAGCTCACTCTCAAGCGTGGTGCTTCTTTTTCTCAGTGAACTTGAGACCAATGGAGACATCCTCAGAAAGAAGACATGAGCACAACCTTCTGGCTTGATTTTGGGGTTCAGACTGTGTTCAGAATCTGCATAGATGAATGACTGAAGGGGATTCCAGGTGTCATGGAGCCCAAGAGCATTCTCTTCTCGGCTGCCCTCTGCCTGTGCCTCATCTACTCACTCTGATACTCCTGTGAGTTTCCCTTTCACACCCACGAATCAGAGTGGCAAGGAAGCTTCACTTACAGAAATGATAGAGGTTCCACCAAACCTGTCATGTGACAGCCCTCTTATCTAGTTGAAATAATTGCTTTACTAACTTATTTCACAACCACTTACTAACTTAGGCCCCTTTTCTTTAAAGAGGACAACTTGGATACTGACCCAATTGTAGTTTTAAAAAAAACCTGCTCTCTTTCTTTACCATCCTATCCCTCCAAGTATTAATTAGGCATTAGAAGCTGGCTATGTGACCTCAGCCAGCAACCATTAAAAGATATCTGGATGGTGTATTGAAAGACAACTAACTCTTATGTGTGGTGTCTCCTTATCTCAATGAGTTAGGGTTCAGTGAAGATGCCTCAGAGAGAATGCTTGGCCAACGACTTCTTCAATTTGACACTGCTTTCTGAACTGTGCTTGAAATGTATTTGCTATGAGCACAATCATTTGATTAGAGGGAATGTGCACTGTAATAGAGAACTAGTCACAAGAAGATTCACAATTCTAGTCACTAAATGCCCAGTCTGCTAGGGAAGAAAGGGTCACATGGGACAAGGGCTGTGACGGATTTTTGGCTTCAACCCACATCACTACAGTGGCACCTAGGTTTGGCTCCACTTTCTTTAGCTTTGTCCATTTGCACAGACGGTGAATCTCTGTCACAAGGGCCAGTTTCCCACAAAGAGCAAGCAGACATTTCAATGAAGGCTGCATGGGGGACGTCCTTTCCTCACTTGAGATCCTTTCTACACTCTAAATCAGTTATTCATAACTGCCTACACCTCAACACCAAAGTATCTGGGGTTTGTCCACAGAATGGCACTGTTCCTGCTCAAATCCTCCCAGCTTACAGTAGACTGGAATTTAACTTACAGTCCCCCTTGTCTACAGGCTGATTCTCAAACTACAAAGAAGATAAACTAAGGACCATTATCTTAATTTTCAAACTCAAGAGCTTCAGAGATTTGCTCAGACTCACATAGTTAGGACTTGAATCCAAGGTCCACGACCATAGAACAACCAGTTTATTCCCACCAGAAATAATGGGTGCTTTGCCAAGTGTTTAGGAGTTATTAAGCATACCCTGCAGGCATGGCTGCTGGTGTACCCTGTGTTTCAACAGAAAATCTAATAAGACAAGAGTGCATCTGTGTTTTCTCAGTGCAAAACTTTCTGCACATCATACTGTTGTTGGTGCACTAATGCTGCTGTTCACTTACCTGTAATTGCTTTGGACTGCTTAAAAATCTTCGGAGTGGCCTTTTTAATCATGTATGCTTTAGTCAGAAATCTGGTCACAGTCTTATGCTCCTTCCCCCAAACTAAGATTTCTTGGATCAATAAGACAAGAAATCCATGGGGGTAGGTTTTATGTCTTTAACGCCAAGGTGCTAAATGCCCAGATATGTTGGAGTGTGAAGTCAATGGATCAGTAGGGTAGGACAGGTCTCCAAATGGGGAATGTATATCCCTTGTAGTACAGAACTCAGTAGTCATAGGGTTGGTATGTCTTAGTTAGTGTCCAGTCTTCCTAGACTACCAGCTCTCTAAACATTTTCCCAAGAGAAAATAAAAATCTAGAATTTCATATAGATTTTTTTTTGGATTTGATTCTTGAATACTAACAGCCAAATCAAAGATTTAAAAGTTTTTTTTGCAGGCTAAACAAAAATACAAGCAAATGAAAGCCAAACTATGCAAGATTTGTGGCTTCTTGTTTCCAACCTTTGTTTTTTTATAATTCTACGTAAGTGGAGTGTTAGGAAAAATTTTCAGGACCCAGAGGTGTGTGGAGAAGTGTCTTTATTTCTGAAACGTATTGCATCTTTTACATGTTTGTAAGGGGAACAGAAAGACAGTAAGGCTAACAGCTGCAACTTAAGTATGTACAGAACAGTCCCATGCTCCCTCTCTTGGTCTGAACATTAGATCCTCTCCTTTTCTCCCCTTTAATATTCTTTGCCTCTGTCCTGTCTGCTGTCTGGTAGGTGAAGTCTATATGTAAGGCCCCTACCGACATGCAGAGATTGCCAGCTGCACAGTAGCTAAATGCACAACCATGTTCACCAGACAACACCATCTCCTATACAAGAAAGTGTATTGAGTCTAAACAAATGAGTTGCTGAAAATATCAGAACAACCTTCAACTGACCTTTACTTTTTTAAAAATAAATTCTTTACAATCATTGGTATTATTTACCTACCATTAGGGATGACTCACTTATGACACAGTTCACAATTGTCAAAACAAGCAATATAGTTAGGAACTCTCATTTTTAACAACAAAATATAAGACTTCCTACATAGACCACCACTCTCTGTCTCTGATGTCTTCTGCTATGGCCTGGTGGGCTGGCTGTCTCTTCATGAACCTTTATAGCATCTGTAATGAGGGTCTTCTGAGTGTGGCCATAGTTGGACTCTCACGGTAGGAAGGAAGAAATGAAAAACCATTTCATAATAACTTTCTATGGGTTAGAGACCAAATGTTCTCACCAGTCTAACTGGGAGCAGCAGCCCTGCTGGACCCTGGCATGGTTCATACTGAGTCAGACTCTTCCCACCGTTAAGCCAGGAGGAAAGGGCCACTTGTTATCCATGTTCTTTGCTTGCAGACACTGAGCTCTGAACTCTCACCTCTCTTACTTAAAAAAATTACTTTCCTTCTTACTGCATAGACAAATGAAAGTTTGAGAAGTGGGGCTGGAAAGCAACTCAAGAGCAAAGACAAGCAAGTCATCGGCAGTCTGACGTGTAGGTCTCCTAGGGAGGAGGCGTCTAGATCTTAGAGTCAGAGTAGGACAAAATGAGAGCAGAGACAAATCTATTTTTTCCCTCTAGGTCACCATAGGGAACCAAGCTAACCTATTTACACACGATCTCTGGGGAGGCATCTTTAAATAGCGATCTTGTCACCCTCCATTTCTTCATCTTCCATAATCACTCTGGGGCTCTCATCTCCAAGCAGAGTCAAACCTACAGAAACAAAATGCAGACCTGCAATTACAAATGTCCAATTGAAATATCAAACATCCCTGGAGCCCCAAGACTGCTCTCAAAAGCACAGTGACCCAGAAATGCTTCCATGTGGGGGAAGAACCAAGTGGCCTTATTTGATCTTTGCAGATGTGTTTAAGAACACCACTCTGGACACAGGGAAGACAGAGGCCTAAGCCATAGGCTACCTTCCTCCCTATCTTGCACTACGGTGGGATAGAAGGCACAGAGATTTAGGAGGCCAACTTTTGGGGGCTTCAGTTTAGCCACTCTTTTCATCTAAATGGGGCAAGGTAATGTTTCATCTAAATGTTCTGTTTTCGTGTGTAAAATGAGGACACTAGCACTTACTACGAAGAGACATGGAATCAATTAAGCAAGATGTTCGTAACATGCCTAGTAAAAAGGCACATCTGTGGGCCAGTGAGATGGCTCAGGGAATAAAGGAGCTTGTCGTTAACCCTGACAGCCTGAGTTTGATTACCAGGCTCCATACAGTGGAAGAAGAGAACTAATCCCTACACTTTGTCCTCTGATATCCATAGGCCCATTTTAGCCTGCCCACCCCTCATTCATAAATACATATTGTATAAAAAAAAATAAAGCCATTCCTAGGATCAACTAAATCATGGTGGTTTTTTTCCATTTTGTTTTTCCACAATTTGTTAGTTTATTCCTCTTTTGAAAGGAACAGTCAGCCTAATAAATTCAAACCTTAAAGCACCAGAGAAAATGTCGAGCTCTGAATTTCAGCTACCCAGTGTCAGCCCGTGGATGACAGAGTCCACACATTTCAGAGTAAAGGGATGATACCAGAGTATTGTGCATTTTCACACACAGTACGACCACAGTTTAGAGCAATTCTTTATTTGAAGAGAGAATTAAAGAAACCCCATTTTTACAAAATGTAGACATGTTAGATGAATCCTTAGTTAGGCAAAATATAAAGTTGTTCTTTACTGGCCTTTGAAATTCAGATGTGATTTAATTTCTTTCTTTCTTTCTCTCTTTCTCTTTCTTTCTTTCTTTCTTTCTTTCTTTCTTTCTTTCTTTCTTTCTTTCTTTCTTTCTTTCTTTCTTTCTTTCTTTCTTTCTTATTATTTTTCAGAGCATATCAGTTCAGAAAAGGCCAGCAAAGAAAACTTTGTTGGTCCTGCCCATTCATGAAAGTAGAACCAATTTAATAAGTGACAAACCTGAGTCAAGGCCAGTCCTTGGCTACTTCTGTCATTTTTCTCAGGTCTCCAGTCTTGTTCCCACCACATCCTCACACAGCCTGCCTCCACTCTCGTTAGAGACTTTCCAGTCCATGCAGCACTTCCTAAAGATCTGAGTCTGGGGACTGGAAGCTGTGCTCCACACGGGGCCTTTCTACAGCATTGGCCTCCATTCAACAGCAACAAATTAATGAAGACTGTGTGGCTCTTAATGACTATTCTTTTGATTCAATTCCTAGTTTGTTTATATTTTTAACCAATTAGCTAGTATCTATTGGGAGAAAAACAACTTCAAGTCTGGCTAAAGCTAAGGCTTTTGCATAAATCACTTATAAAACACAGTTGGAGATAGTTTCTTTTATAACAGCTGCATAGAATTCCATTTCTAATTCAGGAGCATGTAAAATTAGCCGTTACGATGGATCAAACTTTCCATCCTTCCTTTCGGGATATCTCTTTACATTAGGTCAAATTTGGGGGTAATTTAAAATTGGCAGAAACCTTTAAATTCTTATGTTCAGTAATTTTCTAGTTACTTTAGGTGCCCTTGAAATGTAGTCCTTGAAAATCTGGGCCAGAGGGTGAAGAGGAGGCCATGCAGGAGCATGTTGTATGGTAAAGGCTGGCTCTTCTTGAAGTGGAACAACTTGCCACAGGGGCACAGAGCATAATAACATGTGTAAAATAAGCTGACATTTTACATCAACACAGTGAAACACTGATTGGTAATATTGCATAAGTAAAAGGTAAGAGATAGATTATGTTTGGCCTCTTAACGGGGGGCTCCGGATTGCTGCTGATGTTAGGAGGGGGTGGAGCTGTTACGATGCAGAACAAGAAGTGAGTGCATTGCCCATTGGGGAGAGGGGGACCATATCCTTGAAGGACTTTGTTCCACTATGCCTCACTGTGGGATGCTCTCTCTGTCCTGCCACAGGCTCAACAGCAACAAAGCCAAACCACTACGGACTAAAGTTCTGAAAATCAGAGTCCAACAAAACTTTCTTCTCCTTACTCTGATTTTCTTCAGTGTTTTGTCACAGTTTCAGAAGGATGACTATTACAGAAGCTCAGTGTAGTCTTTATTTTCTGGGTACCCCATTCAGAGAAACCATTCATAGGAATGGGCATATGTTACCACCACTACTTCTCCTGTCCTTGTCGCTTTGAGGATGAGGTCAACCCAGTTTGAGGAACAGTGACGTGATGTGTCTTCCTCCTGATCTCTGTTGGCCTGAGGAGTAAAAACTGTGTCCGTGGGAGGACACTATAGCCAGAGCTCTTCCCTTGGTCATCAGGCCCCACTGAGGAGCTCACTCAACCCACCCAAATCATAGCTACCCAGTTGGGAGAAAAAAAAATCCATTTCCTTCAGGAATCATTGCTGCAAGAGAGACTGGGGCCTTCTATCCAGTTATCCTTTAAATTTTTCATGTGTATGTATACATGCATGTGATTTTACCTGTTTGTAGATACATATGTGCATGTGTATGGAGGCAAGACCTTTAAATCAAGTGTCTTCCATTAATCACTCTTTGCTTTATATATCAAGGTAAGGTCACAACCTGAAGCTTAACAATTCAGCCACGCTAAGTAGCCCACCTGCCTTTGACATAATTCCCCTGTATTTCTTGAGTCCTGGGGTTACAGACTTCATGTCCATACCCAGATTAAATAATAATAATAATAATAATAATAAAGTTGGATGGATTCTGGAGATCTAAACTCAAGCTCTACACTTTATCCACTGAGCCATCTCCCAAATCCAGGCCCTCATGCTTTAATGCTCTAACAATAACCTTTAGAACTTCACTAAAATCATGGTTTGCACTGTAGGAATCATGGAGCAACATTCAGCTTCCCAGCAATCTTACACATCCGACATCTAGCACAAGACTCAAGCATATTAAAGATCTAGCAAATGTCAAATTATCTTTTTATGTATAGAGCAGAATTTAGAGTTTAGGGAAGTTGGCTGCTTGTAATGTATTAGTGCACTGGGCCTAGAAACCTTGGCCTAAGACTAAGGTTTCTAGTCCCGGGTGGTTGTGAGGTGCTCAGAATGCTGATTCTAAGCATATCCTACCTAGACATCATCCAAACTTAGCTATCTCCATTAAATAGGTATTCCTCAGACCTTGAGAACCCTGGCAAAGGTGCCACCTGTCCTCATAACCCAAACTAAGGGATTGTTGTCCCATAGCAGAACAGATGTGCTATTTTCAAAGGAGGTCTTACACTCTTTGTATAAGTGCACTGTTTTGATTTCTGACCCCCAAGCTTTCTTGTGGGAGTTCAATATTTCTCGCTGCCTTGTCCATATTTCATTTGGTTCTTTGTTGGTATAATGTTCTTTTGGAATGTATACACTTTACCCTTGTTCATTCAAATGTTGATTTCTCTCCCCTACTCTCTGGTTTCAATCCGGACATTGCATTGTGATACTTATTCTAAGCATCCTGTCTCAACTTTGTGTAAACAGGCTGAAATAAAGCAACTAGTCATAATGTTGAGCAATGAAAAGGAAGTAGGTGGGAGAGGGGAGGAGCCAGAGGACAGGAAAAGAGTGGGAGGGAAAAGGGCGAGAGCAGAGCTAGGAGAGCAGAGTTGGAGGACAGACCTTGGAACCAGACCTCAGATTTCACAAAAAGCAAGTATAATGGGTAAAATCTAAATGTTAGGAAACTATGAGGGCTTGGAGGTTTAAGAAGGAGTAACTATTGCCCAGCATTGTGTTCTAGGTTAACTAAATAAACTCAGTCTGTGTAGTGATTTGGTTATACAGCTGTTTAGGATTAACTGCAAGCTTTACCAGAAGATATATCAATAGTAAATATTAATCAGCACCTACAACAGTTCTTTTTGCCACCAATGTCAACTATGTACTCTTTTCTCTTGGTACCTGTTTCTGACCAATCACAACCAACACTCACTGCCACACAGTTTTCAAGATGGATTACTGGCAAGTTTTAACAAAGCCTGGGCCTGGCAGGGAAGCCTAAGAGGACTCTCTGTGGAAAGTCCATTCAGGCAGTTGGACTTGTCAAATAAACTCATTAACCGAAGGGAGTAAGATGGTTAGCACGAGATTTAAAAGGGAATTTTTGTCCAGTTTCTCCTTGCCAAGGGTTAATGAGAGGTGTCTCTATGGTGTGTTTGTCTGTGAGTTCCTCTCAGCACCCTTATTAGAACCAGCACGAGTCTTTCTGAATTCCTGCCAAAGGCTCCGTCCTTTTCAGCTTAACTAGCATTGTGGTTACTGCCAATTCTTTACACACTAAAAGATTCCAGAAAGAAAGCACCTCAGCTAACATAGCAAGGGCAGCTGGGAGCATGCAGCAACGTCAGCTACCAAAGGTACTTACAACAGAGCTTCACTGATTTGAAGAACTTCACTAAGTCTGTAGGGTCATGGCCACTTGATTCATTCCCCACTCACTCCTCAACTTGTGGATGAAGTTCCCAGGGACAAGGACAATACACCAGTACATTTCTTTTGTGTGCTATCTGACATGTATTCAGACACCTATAGATATTTGTGCATCTTCTCTCTCTTCCTCTGTCTCTTTCTCATGTCTTAAAAATTAGTCCACACAATTTGGGAAATCTTCCATTAGACATAGCATGCACAATCCGTGAAAGGTGGTGAAGCAGGAATTTCAGCCATTTTCAAGGTCCCACTGACATTTCTGTTTCACTGGCTCAGTAAATTTGACCAAATCTGCTGAAGCAGGAGCTATTTCTGAGCTTCTTCCACCTCCAAGTCAGCCCCTGGGGAACTCCCAATGAGAAAAAAAAACTCGGAAGGCAGCAGTAAGTGTGAGTGCATGGGCATGTGAGCACAACACAGCTTGCTAGGCCAGGACCCGGGCCATGCCCCCTCCACCTCCAGATGGTAAGGCTCCAGCCTGCTCCCACCCCTCCTCTGAATGTTCTATACCAGTTTGCCCCCCCCCTTTTACCTGCAACAAAGGGAGGCATGTGCAAGGCAGGTGTGTCCTTTCTTCTTGGCCTTTTCTGTTCCGTGTCAGTGTTATGAAGAGTTGGGCCTGTCTTGCCCTTTGGAGCTCTCTCTTGAACATCGTATCTTTTAATTAAGTGTTCTGAAATCACACCTGCATGGTAAGAAGAGCAGAAAGAGGAACAGGGTTAGGTAGTCAAATGCACAGAGCCTACTGCTGAGGGTTTGGGCACAGGAACCTGGTGAGCTGGTACCTGGAGAAGGCAAATGATGTAGCTTTTGAAACTTGCTTTAAAAAAGAAAAATAAGGAGAAGAAAAAATCCTGTGAGAATAGTTTTATTAGGTGTTTTTAATGCCTGGTTTCATTTTGCCTGAGGAGCTTGAGGTTGCCACCACTATCTCAGGAAAGAGAGGCAGAGAAATACCTCTGACTTTTTCATAGCTAAAGCAGAGAGGAGGGGCGATATTTCTGGCCTGCAAGATCTGAGTCACACGTGTTCATCCCCATTCCCTAATTATTTGTCCATCTTTACTTTCTCTCACCAAACTGCCTCCTCTATTGCTTATAGGGAGAGGCACTTGGGTGGTGGTGCTTCTCATCACCATTTCAGATTTCTTTAATAGCCCCTTTATGAATGGTTCCACAATTACTCCTCAGACTCATAACACATTGCTTTGATCTAAGACCTTCCATTACACTGTTGCTTCCTGCTGCAAATTTCACCTAGATGTACACTGTTTATTTGGTGCCCCTCAAAATATGTTGTGAGCAGAAAGGCTATGGAATAAGTAGCCAGAAGTAAAAGAGATGGGGAAGGAAGCAGTACAAAGTTGCTGGAAAAGAAGCCTATCACAGGACATATTGAGAGGTGCAGTAGAGCTGCTAGCTATAGCTTTTGTGTTGGCCTCCTTGCTCAGTGAAGCCTGGGGTTCCATTGATATTCCAGCTTCCTCCGTGGTCCAGAGACACCTGGGACTGAGGGAGACCTATCTCCTGTGGTCTTCCCCATCAATCCTCCATCCTGATGGAATTCCATGCCTGCTGGCTATAGATGCTTATGGCCCCTTTCGAAGCTTGTGGGGACTTTATTCTCTCTGTGTTGATGATCTCAGATCTCGTGGGCCTTTGTCCATGAATTTCCAAAGCCCAGGAAAACTCCTTATCCCTAGAATCCTTGTCACCAACCTCCACTGCTACTGGGAGAAAACTTCTACACTGTATTCCACATATGCTACTGCACTATGCCAATTATATTTTAGAATTTAACTCAAAGGTTTAAAGAAATGTTTTTGGAGATTGGTGCAACCTGGCAGCTTGCCCTGGAAGCAGTGCAGAGTGCTGTGTCTTGTTTCTGTTTTGTTTGTTTGACTTTATACTTTATTTTTTTTAATTTATTTATTTATTTTATTAATTACAGTTTATTCACTTTGTATTCCAGCTGTAGCCCTCTCCCTTGTCCTGTCCCAATCTGGCCCTCCCTTCCTCTCTTCTCCCATGCCCCTCCCCCAATCCACTGATATGGGAGGTTCTCCTCCCCTTCTATCTTGACCCTAGCCTATCAGGTCTCATCAGGACTGTCTACATTGTCTTCCTTTGTGGCCTGGTCAGGCTGGTCTCCCCAAAGTGGGAGGTGATCAAAGAGCCAGCCACTGAGTTCATGTCAGAGACAGTCCCTGTTCCCCTTGTTAGGGAACCCACTTGGAGACTGAACTGCCATAGGCTACATCTGTGCAGGGTTCTAGATTATCTCCACGCATCATTCTTGGTTGCCCCTTACCTGGTATGAAAGGTGGGATGTGCAGTGCGGGTGTATCTTTCCTTCTGGGTTTCTTCTGGTCTGACTCAACATTCAGAGTGGCCTGTACATTCTTCCCCTTTCTTGGCTTCTTTTTGAGGTCACAGTCCTTTATGAACTGGTCGGAAACCTCATCTTGTTTCAAGGAGGAAAAAGAATAACACAAGTGATTTGTGAGTCACAACTGGTTGGTTTTTAACCACATTTGATCTTAGGGACGGAGGTCATTTGGCCTAAATAGAAAAATGTTTATTTTTATCTTATCAATGGATGACTTGGATTCACTTGCATGTGTTTGTATATTAAATAGGAAATTGGAACTTGGTAAAACTTAAAAAATATATAACATTTATTTTTGTTTTATGTGTGTGGGTTGTTTTGCTTGCATGTATGTCTGTGCATGAATTGCCTGCAGAGGCCAGAAGAGGGCATCAGTGTCCTCTGGGACTGCAGTTCCAGATGGTTGTGAACTTGTTATGTGTTGCTGGGATGAGTGCCATCTCTCCAGCCCGCTGGTAAAACTTTAAATTTAGAGAAATCAAGATACTTATGAAGGCAAAGACAAGCAGAAAAATGTGGCCAGGCTTGAACTTAAGTTTTTCAGTTTTCTTCTGCTCAAGAATCACTTTCCTTAAAGGCCCATAAGCCACGGGCAACAGATGCTCCCAGATCCTGCGACTTTTCACTAGGGTGTACGGTGACCCTCTTTCTTGCTGTACCTCTGTGGGCTGCCTAGTCCTCTTGAAAAGTGCCACTCGGGCTTTAGCATCTACCTTTCCTCTGCCTGTGTTTTTGCAAGTGTCCTCTTCATGATGTTGCTTTCTGTCTGATCTCTTTACTTTTCACAGCCCTTTTTATTAGATCCCTTCCAGCCCAGCTTCTATGTTAAATAATCAGAGGTTCTCCAGAAATGGCTCCTGAAAGCTTCGGCTGTGTGTTAAACCCAGGCATCTTTGTCTGCTCCGCTCTCCTTTGCGTTTCTCTGCCATTGTTCAAGCCCTGATCCATTGTTCTGAAACAATTAATCTCCTGTGATCTCCTGTTCCAGACAGTCTTCAAGGAGACAAAGATTTTACAGTTTTTGGAACTTTGTTCTTAATTGCCTCTCTCTCCACCCAATGTGCTTTAAATGGAAGACAAACTAATCTGAGCTCACATCCTTAGTCTTTCATTTGTTGATTCTGAGAACTTGGGACTTAATTTTTAGACATGTTGGTGATATCTTCCCCATTGTTTAGGTGAAGATGATGTTAAATCAGCCAACATGTTAAAACGCGCTGCATGTGTTTTGTATGTCTGATACTTGTCACCTGCTCAGTCTCCTGCCCAGTATGCCACTGCTCACCCTGAGCTCCCAGCGGACCTGCAGGAGGCCCCAGCATTGGCAGTCTTTGTCAACCCAGCGCTTACTATCCTTTCTCATTTCCTGAATAGTAACAGCCTTTTTGCTTGTTGTCTATTGGAAAGCGCCTTCCTAGTCCACATGTTTAAGGAAGTCGCACTAGAAATGTTCAGTAAGCACACACCATTGTGTGTGTATCATCAGCCATCACCATGTAAAAGCACTACAATAAGCACATGCCATGGTTCTCTTCGGTGACCCTGAAACGTAAGCTTTTCCTTTAAATGGAAGGCACTGACAGTGTCACCCAACAGCCTCAATCTAACCGAGGCTTACTGTGTCTGGGAGGACACAGGGCTGTGTGAAGTTCACCTACAGAAGAAAAGAGGTGTGGGGGAGATTTCACTGATTTTGCTGCACATGTGGCCCATCCCAGCTTCTCAGTGCTTAGTTTTGCCAGTTGTTCAATACTCATTCCATTTCATTTAATCCCCACACTAAGCCGGCAGTTACTCTACTTTCATCTCCAGTTTGCAGATGTAGTCAGGCTATTGATAAGGATCAAACTAAGTCTTGGAGCTACTTCTCAGCTATATAGTCAGCCTGGCTGACACCGTAATTCTTCAAAGTTGTTACCACATCACTCCTCCATGCTCGACACACTATGGGTACTGATTGAATGATGGTGCTTAGGATGGGTGCTGCCCAGCTGTGGGGTTCCTGAAGGCACACCTTGTATCTGACTCTATTAGGGGTGGGCTACCATCCCGAACCAAGGTGCTGCTCAACACCTAGTGCAGAGAGCAAGACATTTGTTTCAATTCTGACTTTCATTTCAATTGTAATTTTCCCTTTTTTTTTTTTTTGGAGGAATCCTGAACATAAAATATCTTGAAGGCAATCGAGGAGAGGGGAGGTGAGAGGAGTCATAACCAGATGAGGCATTAACAAAAGCTATGAATATGCAAAAGGCCCATCCATCAAAAGTCTGAGTGTCTCATTTTTAGAAATGGGTAGAGGCAGAAATGTTTCTGGTGTTTTCATTACAAAGGTTATGCAAAAAGTCAGTTCTGGAAAGGAAACAGATTGACAATAAAGCAGAAAAGGGCTATTTAAAATTCTGTCTTGATAGGCAAAGAGAGATATTTGAAATATTTTATTGGTACTGCACATGGGGTTTAAGTGTGCTGGAAAATACTGGAAACAAGCTATATTGCCACATTCCATTTATTGCCTCAAAAATACTCTGCCTGGGACTTTGTCAGATCCAAAACACAGGACAATGCTTCTCTGCCTCTCTGTCTCTCTAATTCAAATGAACTTCTCTCCACTACTTCAACTAATATTTACATGGCAGGCCCTGCAGACCTGTGGCTATTTGCCCGTCCATCTGGTCTAGACTGCCACCAGAAGGCACAGGCTATCCGGTTTCAGGGGCCTTCTCTCTGACTTGCCTGAAGCAGTGTGGCAAAGAATGCTCCTCTGGCTTACAGGACAGACATTCCCAATGGAGCTTTTACCTGAGTGGCTGCAGTGAGGATCCAGCTTGACCAGGATGTCTTCCGGAAGCTCCAGAGGCTGCACTGGCTCAGTGGTCATCATCTCAGTGGACATCCTCGTTGGGAGAGAGACAGAGATCGAGAGACAGACAGACAGACAGACACAGAGACACAGACACAGACAGAGAGGCAGACAGACACAGAGACAGGCAGAGAGACAGACAGGCAGACAGACACAGAGACAGAGGCACAGAGATAGAAAGAGACAGAAGCAGAGACAGTCTTTTCTAGCAGTGGAGAAGTTAAAAACAGTATCTAAGTATATAAGCATATCTTCTGTTCATTCATTGACTCGGTTAGTTAATAAATATATTGAGTATCAAGTGATTATTATTGTAGGTCCTAGCTCAATCCTATTTTTCATGTCTTCTTCTTATACTTAATTACTAAATTTGAAAGGTAAGCCAAAATCAAACAACACACACACACACTTGTGTCTTTCCCTATTATAAAGTGCTGTATATCGATTTTCATTATTTGACTACTTAAGAGTTGCAGAATCTAGTCAGGTGTGAATTAGAAATAAGCTGTCTAAGAGTTAAAGAAAACATCAGCCATACATCATGTGTATTTTCTGTGTTGAGTTCTGTAGAGTATGATTGTATCTGCATAACAAATAAGGAATGGGAAAGCACAAGCTCATTTTATTTGTTTAGTCGTCACACATCTTAGTTAAGTTTAGATCAAAATATAGTCCTAGTGAATTCTATGCATTTTAGTATAAGCAAAGCAAATCCTCTGAACCCAGAATTAGCTAAGGCTCCTGGTTCCTTATAACTGCCACTTACAAAGTAACTTAGCTGCCTCTTCATGCATTCTGTGAGGGTAGCAGGTACCCAGAGAAGGAAAGCTTGATCTCTGTGAATATTTTATAGGGATTCCTGACATAAAAGCAAGTCTCTTCCTGTCCCCAGCTTTCTGTCTTTCCTGGAACACAAATCCATGAACTTTCACAGCCATTAGCTACAGTCTTGTCCAGGAGAAGTGGGTCCCTGCATGGATACAATCTGGGTGAGAGATGCATTAGCTGAGATCTCAAGAAAGTCTTCATTAGAGTCTGTTTCCTGTGTTCCCTTCGGATAATTTATTGCTGGTTGTCCATAGTAGCCAGCGTAGGGCAGGGAGAAATGAAAAAGGTTAAAATGACCAAGCCAATCCCCTTCTCATGAGAGATGGGACCTGCAACAGGCAGAGGAGCCACAGACCATCCACAGTGACAGTCTGGGAGTTTAGAATGAGCCTTTGAAGCCTTTGAAGTTTAAGTCACTGTTCCCTGGGAAGCAGAGGGATTCTCCCCCATGAGCTGAGGTCATTGTAAAGCAGATGGGCCATTAGCTCATCACTTGAGCCTGGCTTTTAGTGTCTCTCTTAACAGACGGATTGTGTGAGTGCCTTC
This sequence comes from Pachyuromys duprasi, assembly GCA_028658305.1. Lineage (NCBI taxonomy): Eukaryota > Metazoa > Chordata > Mammalia > Rodentia > Muridae > Pachyuromys > Pachyuromys duprasi. The sequence goes on along the minus strand of CM053763.1, from coordinate 77,805,381 downwards.
AGCAGAAATCAATTGAGCCCATTGTTCTTAGCGTCTGGGTATGGCGTGCCAACTCCTGGAACCCCAAGGAGGTGAGTTGTGACATTCCCCGGGCTACATTTTTGTGATAGTAGTTTTGAAAAGGAGATTGTCATCCAGAAAAAGGGGGGGGTCTATGCTGAGACCTCTTGGAAATGTGAGAGACTCAAAATTGTTCTATTTAACAAAACTTCCTCCTTTCTGCAGCGTCTTCAGGCCTGTTGAAAATCAGCCCATAGTGATCTGATAAGTATCTAACCTCAAAATAAACTGAAGTTTAGTAGGACTAATGGTAGGAGTTTAAACTGACCTACCTACCGTTAGTCACGTGCTCACAACCAGATCATTGCAAAAGTTCGGGCCCTTACTGTACACTTCCCAGATTGCTCTGTGACACTACCCTTCTCCTCTGCACCCTAAAGCAAATTGCTCCTTGTACTGGGATCACATGTCCTGTGAGTCCAGTAGTTTGTTATTTACTTTGACTCTCTGTTTTTTTAAGCGAAGCTGACTTAAAGTAACGACATCTTCTCCATAGAGCTCCTGTGAATATGAAGGCAGATTGCCTCCCCTTTAACACATTGAAGGCACTTTCCATTCCATAGCTATTATCATGTACCATTGTCTATGACCATCGGTGAGGAACAGCTGCATAACCAAAAAAAAAAAAACTTTCATGTAGAGGTTGAGCTGGAGAGAAGCTAATTTCATCTGAGATAAGCAATTTCTTCAGCTGTGGATCACCACAGGAAGGGCTAACCCTTGGCTGGTGAAATATACAGGATCTCAGAATCCCCTGGACAGGCTGGGGAAGGCAATGCCTCCTTACAAATCTGATGATGGCTTCTTTCAAAGATAACTCCTATCGCTTTGTCTGTAGAAGAAGCAACTCTGTTTTAAGCCAGTGAGATTAAAATGTGTTGGACTAGAACACACTTTGAAAGGAGGGGCTGGGGGACATTTTTCAGATCTGGGATTTTTATGTTACAATGGTATCATAGATGTTTCGACCGGGGAATAAATTGCAAGACACTTTAATCTTGGTTGATGTCATTATGACTGTCCTGTCATCAAATAGCCAACTAAAAGAAAGAACAATAATGATGATGGAGTGTCTTGAGTCGGGCTTACCCCACTGATGGGAGTCACTCAGCACTGGCTGTTGAGTCTTAGTGGGAGATGACCACAGCCCTCCCCTGCCCGTCACTGTTCTTAGAGGAAAGGAAGCTCCCTAAATGGTGAAATGAGGATCCCACTCTACTCATGCATCTCCCTGTTAGCTCTGTCTGTGCCCCTAACAGTTTTCATAGAGGACCCTGCATTTGACATGATGCCCAGGGAAGGTTCTGACAGATCCCTTGGCTGCTTTCTGTAATTTGGGGAGTTTCTGGGGAACCAGTTAATTTTTTTTTCAAACCTAAATAATTGGTCCCCTGGGTGCCCAGATTCCAACCCCAATGTTAAGGCCTTCTGAGGCACTTCTTCATGGAGACTTTACACCAGGGGATGTTTTCTTTAGTCAAGCGGTTTGTGAATCCTTTGCCATTTTCTTGCGTCAAGCTTTCTCAGCAGGGTCTCTGAATTCTTGCTTTCACTCAGTGATGAGTATTGGCATTGGTCCACCCATCCTCACCTGAAGCCAAATGTGCTATGGAAATCAGGACATTTTCATTATGTAAGGCTCCTAGGAGGGCCCTGGGGAGCCCCAGCAACTTCGTGCATTATTTCTACAGACAAATCTGACTATTCACAACGAAGGGTACAAGGATGGACTCTGAATATTCATATCCTTTCAGGTCAGGTTTTGCTACTGAGTTTATGGTGAACTCTATAACAGCAGCACTGTCCTTTGTCCTTTCTGCTTTTCAGTTTTCAGATGTCCCAGAGGATAAAAGGCTGAGTATCCGAAGCGTTTTCTCGGTTGTCATTTGAGAGAATGTGGGTAGCCCATAGAAAGTGTACTAGATCAACAGTCTAACTTTAGGATCTTGGGGAAATTTCCAGGACTCTACACGTTAAAATCTTGTAACTTCCTTACCAAATCTTTTCATAAGGGACCCTGCTTTTCTTTTCACTGGAATAGTTATTAATGCAAACACCACTAGGAGTGATGTGGAGACCCATAAACTGTTACCATACCTCTCAGTCAGTGCTGCTGACAGCTGTCACCTAATCTTTGGAGACTAGAAACAGAGACCTAAGGAGTTAGGCACCATGGAAGGTATCTCATGAAGCTGTGGAAGAAACAGGGGCCAGTTGTCTATTGGCACAGCTATGGAAATTCAGACGCACACTTTGCTGAGGCTGGTCTCCGCTCACCCAGGCCACTTTCAAGGGGAAGCCGTGCTGCCTCTGCAGCTCAGCTTGAGATCACAATCTGGCTCAGGCACTTTGCCTGCTCTCTGAAGAGCACAACAATACACATTTTAACCCCTAGGCAAAAAATTGCTCCAAAGGTGACACACTTTGAGGCAGTCCTAGGTAGAAGCAGTCTTGGCTACTTTCCCTGCTCTCTAGCTGGGCATTGAGGTGAAGGTTAGCTTTCATGTCCGTATACTTGATCCTAGCCAAAAGGTCAAGAAGCAAGAGCTTTCATGTCTGCAAGCAGGTATGCTAGGGGCTCTTCCTTGGGGCTATTAAGAGGGTCAGCACCCAGCCAGAAGCCGGTCACACACTGACCCTTCTGTGATTGGATGCCTTTTTTGCACATTTAGTCCCTGTAAACATAATACCTATGTTTAAATTAATCTAAATTGTCATACCAATATCATCCTAGTCCTAGCCTTTTTTAAAACTGCTAATTAGATTAACACACCCAAAGACAAAACCCAAAAGGAGACCACCCATTTCTAAGCCTCAGGATGAAGAGAAGCAAGTTTCAGGAGTAGGTGGACACTCTGTTAGCCATAGAAAATTCTAAAGGATATCCCCAAACAATTAGGCCTAGCTTTATTTGATGCAATTAAAGCTTTGGAAAAAATGTATCCAAAACCCAGTATTAGTCTGGTTAGTCTTCCCTCTGGCTTTGCCCAGTTCACATCCTTTGCCAACCTCTCTTGAACTGAGGATTGCCTCCAAGCCCCAGATCACCACATCTGCAAATATCAATTCTTCATTTGGAAGACCTAAACCTGCATTCTTCCTCAAGCACTGGCTGTACTGTGAAGTAAGATGTGAGGATGAGCTGGGACAAGCGTCTTTGCCCACATGGCAAGGGCCTCACAAGAATAAGAAGACCCACCACGTTCAGCTCCAGCCTTCACGGTTTTGTCTGGGAGAACACAGACCATCACAGAACTCAGGACCTCCCAGACCTCTCAGAAAACTGATGTGACAATTGTGACTTTGTCCACCCCGGGGAGCCCCAGCTTAACCTTGTTCCATAAAGAACATTCAGTGCCGCCAGCACACTTTGCTTTGTCCCACCAAACACGAGGAAGCAGTAAGTTACTGGAAGCTTGCTTTTTCTCATCACCAAAGTTCCTGGGGAAAAAAAAATCCCAAGTGCTTACCAATCAGTGCAGGTGCTGATCTGGGAAGGCAGAGGGTAGAGGCAGTTCTCCTCACTCGGCTGGGGCTCTGCTCCTCAGCAGCGCTGGCTGCCGCTGCCCTGCTCCAGCTCCTCTTATCTAGGGACCAGCTGCTGTGGTTGCCATGGGGATGTTCTGTTTCTCAGGCACCAGGGCAAGGGGGATGGAGAGGGAGTGATAACTAGCTTGGTCATTCCTGTTCTCTGCAGCAATGATTGTATATTACAAACAACAGCACCCGGAGTCTATGTTGAGTTCTTCATGTAAGTGTCAGAGAAATCTACACAAACCAACTCCACCTTGGAATCCTCCTAAACATTCAGTGGCAGATTTAAAACCTTTATTTTTTCAGGGGTAAGGTCACACAGCATCAAAAATATGGACACTGAGGCACGAAGCTTAGCAGCTTGTCATTCAGGGGCAAATTTCAACACTTATGTTGGTGTCAGTTAAGTCAGAGCATAATGTCATGAATAGGAAAGGAATCATGATAGTGCCCCTCACTAACATTTACAGACTGTTAACCCTCCCCAGTGCCAGGCATTCTTCCAAATCCCTTCAGCTCTAGCAACCTGAAAGCAAACAGCTGTAGCAATCGCCATATTAACAGTAGAGTGAAACTGAGGGGCCAGATCATCACCACGTTTGTCTCAACAGTTTACATTTTGCTCAGGCAGACATGATGTCTCATAGAACTCAAGACCCCATCACTCTTGGAAGACTCACATGACAGTGGTTTTACCGTTACCAATCAACAAAGGGAGGGTTCGAATCTGTTCCTGGCCGCTCTGTCCTACTACTTCAAACAGCATTTCAAACAGCACCAAGCAAAGGAGAGTAGCCTCTGCCCACACTGTTTGGAGGCCAAGAGAACTGTATTCTTTCAAAGAAAGCAAACAAGATGTTCTAAAGCCAAGAAAGTATATGTATACCATGAAAGGCTTGGGCCCAACTAAGCTGGTAAGACATGTCACCTATGGAAAGGAAAGCTCTATATTCTGGGTCAGCTTATGCCCTTTGCTAATAGTAAAACAAAACAAAATAAAGCAAAAAACCTCCACAACAAAAATTTCCTGTAAAAGGATGGAGGCTGTTAATCTCAGCAGGAGGTAGAGGCAGGCAGATCTCTATGAGCTTCAGGCCAGGCTGGTCTCCAAAGTGAGTTCCAGGATCGCCAAGGCTACACAGTTAAACCCTGTCTCCAAAAACAAACCAAAACCAACAACAACAAAAACAAGCAAACCAAGAAACGAAAATATAAACAAAACCAACCAACCAACCAACCAAGCAGAAATTGATGACGCAGCCAAAGGCTCGCTTGCGAAAGGTCCTCAGGGACAGTGAGCAGTTCCCGCTGCCAGCTGCCTGTTGCCTCACCAAGAGCCTTGCTGCCCACTCTGTCCTCATTACAAACATGAGTGGAAGAGATCCACTTTCTTCCAAAATGCTGAAGATTTCATTTCAAGTATCTTTTTTAAGGTAACTGTAAATTAGCATACAACTTTAAGACATAATTCAGAAGGAACCCCTCTAATCCCTAGGCAGTTTTCTGCCAACAGAAGAACCTTGACAGACTAGTGCAACATCAGAACTACCACATGGTGTTGACATCATTATATTAAGGACATATCTGACATCACACAACTCCATCATCAGGCGTATATACAGGTAGACCTCTCACCCACCCATTCCCTTACCACCAATCTGTTCTGGACCCCTGTGACTCTGTCATTTCAACAATGTGATCAGCATGGAGTCCTGCAGTAGAAGGCATTTCTCTTTCAGCATATTCTCCGAAGATGCATTTGTGCCTGCGTCAGTAATTCCTTCCTGTTTATTATGGGGTGATACTCTGTGGTACCAATGCGCTTAACCACTCACCTACTGAAACACACCTGAGTTGTCCCCAGTGTTTGGCTATTACAAATAAAGCTGTTCTGAACATTTGTGTAGAGGCTTTTGTGTGAACAAAACCTCTTGTTTCTCTTGGATAGGTGCCCAGAAGTACAATTTCTGGCAGTCAAATGTTTAATGTTATGATACCATACAGCAGCTGTCTAGTTTCCCATCCCCACTATTGGAGTATGAATTTTCTGGTCTCTTATCTTCAGTAGTGTTTTGTACTGGCACAACTTTCCTGAACAGTCTTCTCATTATACAGTGATAACTCATTGTGATTTTCATTTGCATCACCTAAAAGGACTGTGATATTCTTCATGTGCTTATTTGTCATGTATATATTTTTTCTTGTGAAGTGTATCTTTGTGTCTTCACTCATTTTCTAATTGGATTTTTTATTGTTGAATTTTCAAAATTCTTTACATATTCTAGATACTAGTCCTTATTTAGAAATTTAGTTTGTAAATATTTATTCATAATTTGTGCTTATTTTCTTAACCTCTTAGTAGAGACCTTCACAAAGGAAAGATTTTAAAAGTTTCACAGAGTCAAATTTATCACTAAATTAAAAGCATAGATAACCGAGATATTTCTGAGACTCCTTAGCTGTAAGATATTCCAGCCTGTGGAATTTTATAAATTTTTTAGTTGTTTAATTCCTCACATTCTGAAGGGTTTATCATCAAATCATATGTATGCATACATCTCTTTGCATAGGTTCATTTACTCCCAAGTTCAGGTTGATGCTGTTGCGGACTCCCTTATCACCCCCACACACATTTAGCACGGCCTCCAATTGATCATGTCTCTCCCCCACTCTCAAGGCAGATGAAAACTGCAACTGAGATGGCAGATGGTAATGCAGATGTATGCCTTGGAGAGCTTTAAATAACAACCACACACATGCACTGGTGAAATCACCAACCCATGGCCTGAACACTCCAGTGTAAGAGCAAGAGGCCAGAGAGTCTACAAACTGATGGCAGTATGCAAATCTCTCTGATGGATGGCTGGGTCTTCTGCCTTCCTTCTTGATGGGCGCCCAGTGCTAACTATCTTTAGATGAATGCGTTTTCATTTTTGTCACAAATATTGAATGTTTATGAATGAGAACAGTCACAGAAATACACAATTCTAAACAATTTATTTCAGTTAATAACCCATGAAATGGGATCTTAAAATATTTGCTTTCAAAATCAACTTGTGAAAGTTTCTATGTGTGTGTATGGTGTGTGTGAGTGTGTGTGTGTGTGTGTGTGTATGTGTGTGTGTGTGTGTGTGTGTGTGTAAGAGAGTGGAGAAGGGGGATGTCTCAGAAATCTTGAAGACATTGTTACTTGCTGTCTGTGCCTTTGCTCTGGGCACAGTGTTTAATATTTTGTCCCCTGATAATGGAGGGCATTTGAGTTAAGACTGAGAAATTCTGTTATCTAACAGATTCCTTGCAATAAAAACGTACAATGTACTTAATCTTTAATTTCAATAGGGACTGTTGTGCAGAACTAGCAGAGATAGGGTCTTTGTGTGTGACACTGAATTGCCTTTGCTAGTGACGTTTTTTGTTTTTTGTTTTCACGCTGGTGCCGAAGACCCCAGCGTCTGAGCAAGGACATTGATGCTAATCCAGCCAGCGTCTCATCTGGATTTTCCTGTATGTCTTCTGCATGCATAAGCGTCACGCGTTTACCAGCCAGGTAGGTTTATGCATGTGCCAGTGTCCCTCCTGCTGGTTATTTAGGGGTGCATCTCCTCCAGCTTCCCCCACCCTCCTTGGCAGTCTGTGCAACTACTAATCTGTTCTTTGTTGCTGGAATTTTGTCATTTCACAAAATGTGCCCTGACCTGACTACATTTTATCAAGTTCTCACTCCATCATCTCACCATATTGTGGTTAGTGCTCATCACAACCCCAGTTGCATGTTCTCACATCATGTTTCAAGTGCAAAACCTGGTTTTCTGAGACAGAGTTCCTGGTCTGAGAGTGGCACTTTCTGAGTGCCACACACTTGTGGTCTCTCATGCTTCAGCTCTTCTGCTCCCACGCCTTGTTGAAATGAACCTGACCCACCGCTGGTCCACTTAGAAAAACATTTTCTCAAAGCTGAGCATCTGGCTTCTGTATAAAGAGCGATCAGCACTCAGGAGAGCAGCAGCTGTCCCTCAGTCACTAACGCAAAGGTTTGCTTGAGTATCAATTCTGTCACAGCCTCCCAGTTGTGCAATCAATATACGTACTAAAGAATAAGGTACACACTGATACCGCGCCAGTCTGGGAGGAGTATCCTGAACACTGCTGACCTCCACACCACCCAAGAAAGAGCAGGCCGGTGGAAAATTATTATTGTTATTTTTTTTTGCTCACTTCTTTCTCAAGAAGTTATTATCATCCCCTAGTGTAAGGTGCACAAATTTTGAGAAGCTTTAGTACAGAGGCAAGGCTGTAAAGGAAAGAAGCCCAATTTCACTGTGCTGCCAAAGCCTATCAAATGTTCCGCAAGCATTCTTATAAGGCTGCCTTGTTGGAGGAAACCAGAGAGGGGATTGGTGTCAGCTAGCAGATGGTGAGAGAGGCAAACACAGCACATGGCTCCTGGGGGCCTCTGAATGCAGAGGGAATAAGTACATATATTTTCCCAGAGGGCACATAGAATTGTAAGGTATGTACAATGAATGCACTTGAAAGCTTTATTTCTTTTGCTTACAGAGAAGTACTTAGAAAGTGGGGTTATTGTTTTTGAATTGTGCTACAAAATATTAATAATTAAGTTCATTAATGCTCCACGAATATAAGAAAAAGTGTTTAGTAAGAGTTTTACAATGTGGAAAAATCCTTTTACATTTTAGGAGTTTTGCCTCTTTGGTTTCAACTATATGAGAAATGACACCCAATTTGGGGATGCATGGAAGCAAATTTTAAGCCCAGCATGTATTTGCAATAGCAGCTATAATTTCTGCACTTGGTTATAAGAAGATCTCAGCACACTTATGAAGCCCAGGGAAGCTCTCATGCATTTGCTAGTGAGAAGGTCAGCACCCCAGGTGCTGGCAAAGGTCTGTGTGCAGAGCTTTTGTCTGCTCGCAGGCCAGGCAATGAGAGCTCTGGAGCGCCACATATGTGCACCCTGTGTGCTCTGGTCTGGAGGGGTTGGGGAAGTTATCCAAGCTTTATTAAAAAAGAAACACATGCCTCTCATTCAATTGTATGTTCTTTGGGGCTTGGGATAGTGGGACAGAGAAAATCAAGCATATCTTACCTTTGTCTGTGTGTTCAGGCAGATTTTCCCTGGGTTCCCACTATCATGTAGGAAACCACAATGATACCAATTGCCTTCAAGGGCACTTTTGTGCATTTACATCAATAATCAGGGTCACATGAGCTGATTCCATCTTATCCACATGGTAGGCCACTGCTTCCTGAGAAATTTCCTCCCCAGATTCCATACACTTTTCTGTCTCACACATATGACATACTTGGAGAGATAGCAGAAGGCTTGAAATCACAGAAAATTGTGCTTAAATTCCATCTCAATTTACACTGTGTTACTCATAGATAATTTAATAGCTGAAATCTAATTTTCCACCTAGAAAAGAAGTATAGTCATGCCTGCTTACAAGTTGTGGTTAGTGTTAAACGAGATGATACTGTCAAGGTTTCAGATACTATGGTTGATCCACCATAGGTACCTAAAATATTTTCTTTTCTTTAACCTGCTCATTATCCTAGTAGTCCCATGCATAATAAAAATCTAAAATTCGAATTCAATTCTGCTCTAATGAGAATCTCCTGGATCAGCTTAGATAACTCTAAACTGAGTGTTGAAAAACATTTACGGATCCAAGATGGCTGCCACGAGAGAACACTGTGTCTGAGGAGTAGGAGAGCAGAAACAACGCAGCGACCAGGAGACTGAACTCTGGGACATAAAACGCCAGCATTGTGAGTGCCAGGTGAGCGGAACTCCTACAGTGAGAAAATCAAGT
>CM053763.1:77657191-77795453 GCA_028658305.1 Pachyuromys duprasi | reverse complement strand
TGTTGGTGGACTTGGAGGGGGCGGGGAAGAAGGAGATGAGGGAGGGAGGGGGAGGGTAGGAGGGAATGGGGGAGGGGGCTACGCCTGGGATTCAAAGTACCCAACCTGTGATTGAGATAAAAATAAATGAATTAAAAAAAATAATAAATAAATAAATTAAAAAAAGAAAAACATTTACAAGTTCTACTTGCAAGAGATTATAACTTTGTGACTGTTCATTCTATTCAATCAGATAAAAATTGAAAAGAGGCTTCTTCTATTGCTTAGAATGTAGAAAAATGCAAGCTTTCAGAAATTTTTGAACCTATTATAGATATGATGATTAAAAGAAGTCTAGTGACCTAAATTTAATAAACTGCTATCAGATAGGAAAGAAGGGATTTATGGCTTGTCTTCATCAGTACCAGAGGGAGAAGGAGGGATCCATTTTAGATGGAAATAAAGAAAACCCTCAGTGGCGGGGTAAGAATGGACAGACAGATGAGAACTCTGAGGATCCATGGCCAAAAAGAATCCTACCTCTTCCCCAAACATCTTCATTGAGTGCAACAAGCACCACAGACAAAGCAATAGTATAGGGACTTACTGCACTTTCTAGCAAGTAAACTTATTGGTCCCCTGAAGATTGCCTTGAAGGTAGGACAGCCAAGGGAGGCCCAGAGGAAACAGAAAGCTACTGACTGCTACTTAGTTTTAGCCAGTGTAAATTCCACATAGACTATAATAATGCAAGCAAGAAATAAAATTGTCCATTCGAAGTACTAGAAGAAAATACAGGTGAAATACAAGAATACAAATTTTGTATTTTTGAATATAAAAAAACAACAGAGCAGACACCATGAAAACTAAATATTTGTACAAAATTCACATAAGTACATTAAACATATTTAGATTATTTGCAACATATATGAGAAAGACTGAGTTTCTTTAGTCTAAAAAGAGTTCTTATTTATAGAAAAGAAAGAGAAGTAATTTTCCTCTTAAAAAGATTGAATTTACAAATGACAAGATCATATAACAGTCCTAGCCATCCATCTCTTGATAGATCAGATCTGCTCCAAAAAGTAAATGACAGTCAGTTTCCCTCTTTTTTTGTCTTACTTTCAACTCAACTCAACTCACCTCAACCTTTGCCCCTGCAAAAAAAAAAAAAAAAGAAATAATAATAAAAATTTTAAAAATGTCAAATAGGTTTATAAACTGTATAGGATGTGCAGCTTTTTTTGTCTTCCTCTATCTTCCTGAAGGCAGTTTCAAATCAATCTCTTCCTTTAATTTTATTATGAAGTTATGCAATGTATAACCTGTCTTTAAGTCTGACAAATGCATGTGATGACAGCTGACTTCTTTATTATGGTCAGCTTTGAATGGATAGTCTCTGCTCGCTCTCATGAGAGTAAATCCATCCACACGAGAACAAGCAGAGACTATCCTGACAGCCTGAGCATGGTATGGGAGAGAGCTGGATATTTCCCTGTGCTCTGTTGGTGAAGGGATATGAGATGGGTGGGCAATGAATAGCCAGTGGTTAACCTAGTGGGCGTTTGAGCACAGCATACTGTGCTCCGGGGCAATGGGACTCTGTAACAGAGGTGGTAAGAACCATTCTATCGTACCCTCCTTTCGTCAGGACTTGGGTTTAAAGTTCAGTGGTCACCTGTGTGTTATTTAAAAACATACTTGACCATTTTAAAATCCAAGCTGTACTGAGAAAAAATTACATGTTAGTGGGATTAGAAGGACAACAGAGTTTGCAAAGAGCCATGCAGGAACATACAGGAGAGAATATGGAAGAAAACTACACTAGGCAGGAACAGTTCATGAACAATGGGTACGCATGGCTCAGCTTAATTGGGAATTAGGCATTTCTGAATGTTGATACAATCTGAAACATAAGGTGTCAAATCACTCATGTTCTCAAGGTTGAGTGTCTTCTAACATAGTTATGTCTGTGTCATGTTATGTTATGTCTGAAGAGCTTGTCACAAGTGGGAAGAGGGTCAGAGGAGCTCTAGATTGTAGTGGCACGTGTCAAGGTTGCACACAGTGGCATGCTTTCTCTATAAACTTTGTCCATTAGGTAAGGAGATGAACTGGGGAACAAGGAAAATAAGGGAAAGTTGTTCTCTTTTATTTTCAATTATATCTGATAATAAAAAATGACTGTAGGCAGCAATTCAGCCATGGGGAAAGTGCCCACTGGAAATGCTACTGAATAGCAGACCTCAAATCCTATTATGTGAGTAATAGTCTAATAAAGCGTGACTATTCTTTGCCACCCACATCAGTCTGCACAAAGGAAATGGACCCTTGGGCGAAATGAGGAGTTTGATGAAAATTCTGTTTTCCTACAGATAGATGCTCCTTTGTTTTCTCTGAGTACAGCTCTGATGATGGCAGATCTCAGTGTGGGAAAGTCATTCTTGCTGTCAGGTTCTGAATGGAGAATGTTGAAATAGTCACCTGTATTTTACTCTGGCTGTGATTTCTGAAATAAAAGAAAAAAGTGGATTAGAAACTAAGTTGGGATAATAGAACCTTTATACAACCTAATTACATAAGAGTAGCTTAAAGGTTTTGTTATTGGTAAACTATTCTTTTTGTGGCCAATGAAGGTTAACAGATAATTTGGGTAGACAGTTTTTCTGGAAGAACTTGTGAGCTTTTCTGCTCAATACACAGTAACCTTTTATTTGTAAGTAAACCATGAATGGGAAATAAAAGGGTGGAAAAGGAGGGAAGATAAGGTAAGAAAGGGAAAAGAGAGGAGAGGAGGGGAAAGGAAAGGAAAGGAAAAGAAAGGAAAGGCAGGGATGGAAAAAGAAAACGAGAAAGTGACATAAAATTGGGTGTTGTGTCAACTTTGACCGAAGTTCCTGTCTGATTGCTCATTGTTTCCTGTCCAATGCTTGGAGTCAAATACCCAAAAGGTAGCCAAGCTAACCTTTTAAAATGTATCACCACCATGTCACTGCCTGCTCCAAATCCTCCAGCAGCTCTTGTTGCATTCAAAACAAAACCCAAATTTCATAGGCCTTAACAGATTACTCTAGCTTGGGATGTTCCTAAAGGTTATGTGGTAAAGGCTTGGTTATTAGCCTGTGGCATTTTTGGGGGGTAGCAAAACCTTTAAAGAGGAAGTATACAGCAGGAGGAAGTTTGGCCATTGTAAAGTGCCTTTTCTCATTCATGTTTTACTTATAATTAAAAGAGAAGGTTACTGTGTTTTGAGCAGAATGGCTCACAAGTTTTCCCAGAAAAACTGCCCAAATTATCTGTTAACCTTCCTTGGCCAAAAAAGAATAGTTTATCAATAATAAAACCTTTAAAATACTCTTATGTAATTAGGTTGTATAAGGATTCCATACAACTTAGTTTTGAATTCACTTTTTATTTCAAAAACCAGTCAGAGTAAAATACAGACCACTTTAAGTCCCTAAAGGGGCTGTTAGGACTGTGGACCCTTGCTTTGATTTTCAGCTTTCCAGCAGCTGTCAAGTGAAGAGTTTTCCTCCACTTCACACTTCTGCCACGTTATGCTTGCCCACCAGAAACCAAAAAGCAATTGGGCCAACCATCCAGGGATTAACCCTATACAACCGTAAGCCGAACTGAACCATGAACCAAACTAAACCCTTTTCTTCCCTGAAGGTGTTTGTCTTGTGAATATGGCAAAATGACCTGAAGATAACTAGTTTGAAAATCTTGTTTGCTTTAGTCCCTACTTCTGCTCCTTCCTCAACCAGCTTCAGTTTGGGCAACTTCCACTTGTCATAAACAGGGCAACTCTTCATTCCCAGACCAGGTGCATCTCTTTGGTCTACCCTTTCTAGGAACATTCTGACCTCAGATGTCACCTTATTTTTAAAATAGCTATGTCTGTTTTTCTATTACCACAAAATTATAAAGAGTTGTGATTTCTCTGCATCCTCCTCACTTGTTGACATGTGACGGTCTTAATTTCATGATTCTGGTTTGTATGTCATTGGCAGAGATGCCCAGTGGCTGATGACATAGTGCAGTATGAACCACATCGGCTACTATGTTGTCTAATTTGTTGATTATGTTATATAATTATGCTTGCTATTACTTGAAATTTTATTGCCTTTACATATTTACTTATGTATTACCTATCTGTCTACTTAATATCTACTAGAATGTAAACTACGTGAGAGCTAGACTTTCTCTGTCTTATTTTGTGTGCTTGAGACACATTTTGACTAACATAAAATGTGCATTCAGTAACCATTTGTTGAGTAAGCCAGCTATTCTACTTAGCTTTTCAACCTGTAATTATCTATGAGACATTCCTTGAAATGTAGTTTTAAGGGACAGAGACTCTGCCTTTGATACACTCTTGGAATTGAATCCTCCTCAATGATCATCTTCTACTCCATATTCTGGGCATGATTACTATCTTAGGACCATAAGAAAGGAAAACTCTGGTAGCCATAGGTCAAATAAACTTTAATCACCATCAATATCCATTACGACCACATGCTCTGGTAGCAGTTGGTACCTGAGCTTATTCCTTGACCAGCTTCCACGTGAGACTCCTGCTCCTGAATCCCTGTCCCTAATGCAGGCAGTCAGCGGATGCTTTTGCCATCCTCTTTTCTGTAGTCCTTAGAGTGTGGCTCTTCCTTTTCTGCTTTTTCAATGAGTGTAGTCTTATTCCAACTCCAGCACTCATACCTAGAGTCTTATAGCAAACCGCTTGATTGTTTTTCAGTCTCAGTCTCTGCCGTCTGCCCTCTGTGCACTTTCTCTTACTATCACTTTTACAGTCCATGGTTCAAGAAGGCCTGGATTCCACTTCAAACTAATCGATTCTCTCCTCTTCCAAGCCATGACTCTGGATACACAGTCATATATACATATGACATATATATATATATATATATATATATATATATATATATGTCAATGGATAGACAGGGACAGATTCTGAGAAATAGGATCTAGCTTCAATATATAAGCTATGAATGGTGAAGATTGAAGTCTGAGTCTCTTCCTCTTCCAATATTGTTTGTTTACTTTTTTTCACTGCCACTGTAGCTTCTTAATTTTACCTTTGTAATAGGCCTTGTATTAAGACTGAGTCGCCAACTTCATCATTCTTTCTCCCAATTCTCTTGGCTATTTTATTTTAATCTCCCATGTAAATATTAGAACATGATGATCAATTTCTTTAAAAATTCTGTTGAGAGGATTATTTTAGTTGAGTCCCTAGGGTCAAATTGGGGTATGCTGACCATTTTTACCAATCTATGTGAACTCTTCCAAGTCATAAACATACCGACCTACTTCGATTTTATGGTCTTATTCATAAATATTTTGTAGTTTTTCTTCAATGAATAGTTAAAATCCAGTGCTTAAAGTGAATAATAAACCAAACGAAGAGTCATGAATCTGGGTCAAAACATGTGGCAATGGGTAGGTATTGCTGTGTTTATAAGGGAGGTCGAAAAGAGGGAGGAGAGAGAGCAATATGAATGCATTCTTTATATGTATGAAGCTGTGCAATAACAAAATTAATCAAAAACCCCATCCCTGAAGCATCAGAGAGCAGCGGAAGCCTGTAGCAGAGATCTCTTCTGTGCTGTAACCCACTTACATGACGTCCCTAAATATGCTTGCTAAATGCATTGATTTAAGACTTTCTTTTGTTCTGCATCTATATAAAAAAATCCTATAAGCATATCCATCCAAGGCAACCTGAAACCTTGTCCTTCAGCCAAGGTGCTCTCATTTGACTCAGAATATATCTTATTCCCTTATTTAAAAAAAAAAACATCTATTTTGTAGCTCTTAGTAAGAAAACATTTGCATATTTTCTCAAATTTATATATGTTTCATTTACTTTTTGTAATTTACTTAGGAAATTATTTTTCTAATTATTCCTTGCCATATTCAAAACTGTGGAGTTTAGCCACAGAGTTATGCAGTCTTGCTAAACTTATTGTGTCATAGCTCTTTTGTAGAACCTTTGGAATTACAAACAGATTTGTACTTTTAAAACATGTATGCTTTTCATTCACCTTTTTTGCATATTTGCTCTATTTAAATCATCCAGTAAAATTCTGTTTAGGAGGGGTGAGAGTGGACATCTATGACTCCCTCTTGATCTTAGCAAGCAGCCAGTGATCTTTCCAACAGTGGCAATTAAAAACTGTTGAGTTTTATTGATACCCTTCACCATCATTGTATTTAATTTCTATTTATGTATGGGTTTTTATCATGAAATTATAAATTCTATCAAATGTTTCATCTTAATAAGCCACAGTAACTAGAGTATATTTCTTGCAGTCCGCTAACAATAAAGTATTAATTCATTTTGAATAGCCTATATAAACTGTCAATATGTGTCCCACTGTATTATGATTTGCTATTCATTTTTATGAAAATATAAATCTATTGACCAGTCATTGAAGACACTTAAACAGATCAATGTGCTTGACTTATGTTCTTAAAAGGCCATTATACCTATTGAGTAGCCAGTAGATAAATGAAAGGATAAATTAAATACTCTATGATAGCCCATTATGAACATGGCTGTCTGGTTAGGTGAGGTATATTGAGTGTTTCAAGATAGAGAATACAAAATGTCCCTTCTACCCTATCTCAGAGATACTCTCTTGATATAAAAAGACTCAATTAATCTCTTTGAAAGAAAATGTTCCTGCGAGAGGCAATTCCTGTTGGATGAAGTCCCACATTGTTGGCAAGAGTTTAGAAAATACCTTTCCTTCAAGCTATCTCAGACATGGTAATCCAGGAGGAGTCAGGCACTGCATCTTAATTGATGTCATGATAAACAGTTGCATCTGCTTTCTGGGAGAGCCAGGTACAAGACTCCATGTCCCATACTTATGGCAACCAGAACATCATTTTCTATTATGTTCTATTTAGTTCTGACAGACACATGATTAATTATCACAATCAGCATCTCTCCTTGAAAACGGCCATGGATCAGTGTGTCTCCCTTCCTTGTTAATTGAATCAAGGCTTGCACACCTGTTTCCACTTCCTTTAAACAAACACCTGCCCACTAAGCAACACAAAGCAATATTAAATCTCAACGAGCCTTATGCATAAGTACATTGTTCAACCTGACCTAATCAAGGCTGAAAGGTAGGAAAGCATGTGGTTCTAAGAAGACCATCAGCTAACCCTCACCTATGCTGCCTGCAGCTTTGTAGCAGTTCAGGCTGCATGAAAGAGCAGGCCACGACTAGCTGCATTCTATAGTGATTCAGAGTTTGCCTGATTTACCACTTGTATGACATTACCAATTCTCCCCACACTTATAAGCCTCTATTTGTAATCATTAAAATGGGGTGAGGTTAGTTCAAATGCTTATTTCTCATACATGATTCAAACCCAAACAGAATTTTGCAGTATTTAGCCCAGTGGTTCTCAACCTGTGTGTCATGACCCCTTTGGCAAACCTCTATCTCCAAAAACATTTACATTGCTTCTTATAACAGTAGCAACATTACAGTTACGAAGTAGCAATGAAAATATTTTTTATCACAACATGAGAAAAATGTATCAAAGAGTCCTAGCTTGAGGAAGGTTACAAAACACTGACTTAGACTGAGGCAGACAAGCTTTAGAATAATTTTTAACTACAATAAGAGAATATTAAGAACAACTATGGTTGAGCAAATGTCCTTGTTGTATAGTTGAGTACATTTCGAATATATGCCTAGGAGCGGTATAGCTGGATCTTGGGGCAGCACTCTTCCTAATTTTCTGAGAAAGCACCAGACTGATTTCCAAAGTGGCTATATAAGTTGTATTCCCAACATCAATGGAGGAGAGGCCCCCTTCCTCCACATCTTCTCTGACATGTGCTGTCGCTTGAATTTTTATCTTAGCCATTCTGATGGGTATAAGGTGAAATCTCAGGGTCGTTTTGATTTGCATCTCCCTGATGACTAAGGAATTTGAACATTTCTTTTAGTGCTTTTATGACATTCGATATTCCTCTATTAAGAATTTTCTGTTTAGATCTGTACCCTATTTTTAAATTAGATTACTTGGTTTGTTGCTGTTTAACTTCTTGAGTTCTTTATATATTCTGGATATCAGCCTCTGTCAGATATTAGTGAAGATCTTTTCCCAGTCTGTAGGCTGTGGTTTTGTTTTGATGACAGTGTCCTTTGCTTTACAGAAGCTTTTCAGTTTCATGAGGTCCCATTTGTTGATTTTTGATCTTAGAGCCTGTCCTGTTGGTGTTCTGTTCAGGAAGTTGTCTCCTGTGCCAATGAGTTCAAGGCTCTTCCCCACTTTTTCTTCTAACAGGTTTAGTGTGCCTAGTTTTATATTGAGGTCTTTGATCCATTTGGACTTTAGTTTTTTGTAGGGTGATAAATATGGATCTATTTGCATTTTCTACATGTAGACATCTAGTTAGACCAGCACCATTTGTTGAAGATGTTATCTTTTTTCTAATGTATTGTTTTGGCTTCTTTGTCAAAAATCAAAATATCTGTGGCTGTGTGGGTTTATTTCTGGGTCTTCTATTCTATTCCATTGATCCTCCAGACTGTTTCTCTGCTAATACCATGCAGTCTTTATTACTGTTGTTCTATAGTACAGCTTGAGATGAGGGATGGATCTGGAATCAATGAAGAGCCATGCCTCTGAGCATTTCCAGGAAGTATTAACTGATTGAAAAGGTTTCCTTAGAAGGGGAATTATCTTCCCACAGCAGCCCAGATGTGATGGAGTCTGGGAAACAGCAGTGCACTGTCTGGCTCTGCTTCTTGCTGGTGATTATGTCTGTCTCGGCTGCTGGTGCTGTCCTTCACTGACACTAGACTCTAGCTTACTCTGGTTACAACGTGGAATGAGTACCAGTGACTTGTCAGGGAACTTCCAGGCTATCAGCATCAGCTGGGGACACTTTTAGCTTTGTAAACTGTCAAGCTACCATATTCTCATCCTCTCCACTCTGTAGACAACCACTGTTTGACTAAGCAGCCATTATAGAAAATTCCATTTCACACAGCACACACAGGCACGTGCGCGCGCGCGTGCGCGCACACACACACACAGACAGACACACTATTTTTATTGTCTCTATTACTTCAGAAAACACTGCCTAATGCATTGTGTAAACAGAAAAATCTGTTTAAGAAAAAAAAAATTAAATCCTCAATTGGAGATTAAAAGACAGGAAAAGGAAACTCTGGGAAACAGATTTATGTCTGCCAGCCCTTATCAGGCATGTCCTAGCAGTGAAGTGGGATTCCCATGCACTGATGATGCCAGCAGAGGGAGAAGTGAGATCAGAGGTGACAGCCACAGATGCAGACCACACTAGTCTCTTGTACATTGACATGATGCAAGAGGGCCACACCAGAGTAGGGACGCTAAAATCATGGTTTTCTGGCATTATCTGGGGAATAGGGCCATAGGATCCAGAGAGTTAAAGGGGATAATTCATAGGCAGCAATTACCTGCAGAGAGGGCATTCCCAAATACGTATATAAAGTTTTGGGCTCACCCTTGAGCTGTGCACACATTGTTCTGAAATGGTAACATGTTGTACACTTCCACCTAGGTCTTAGACTGACTTCTCAGTGGTATCTGTACAAGGCAGAGTGACTATGAAAAGGCTGAGAACAGTAAGTTTAGTAGAGAACCACATTCTGAAAATGGATTAGAAGCTAGTCAAAGGTGAACTGGGCTAATTCTATAAAGCAAGCATAAATATCAGGAATCACAAAAAACTGGAGATCTGGCCTTCTATCCAGGGCTGGTGAGGTGATATATCTTGGAGGAAAAGGTACAACCACCACTTATTAAACCAGCACAATCTATAACTAATGTCTAAGAATTTGTCATTTTACCTACAAATATATGTAGTCCTCACCCCCCATCAAGGAAAGTTCTCTTAGCAACAGCCAGAGATATTACAGAAAACCACAACCAATCAAAATACAGCGTTGTGTAGCCCAGTCCCAATAGATAGATACAGCTACAAAACAACTCCTGCACCTAAGGCTAAGGGAAAATAATATGATTACTATGGCTTTTTCAAACATATTTACTGTTACTTATCCCTCTTTCTGTTTTCCCTCAATTTCTAGGAAATTGAGAGTCTATCAGATATCAAAACACCCACAATGCAATCTAAAATTACCCAGGGAGAACAAACAACAAAATCTTACTACCCTTCAATGGAAAATATATCTAACAAAATGCAAATTGAAATGACCCTGAGATTTCACCTCACACCCATCAGAATGGCCAGAATCAAAAACAAGTGATAACACATGCTGGAGAGGTTGTGGAGAGAAGAACCCGCCTCTACTGCTGGTGGAAATGTAAACTTGTACAACCACTCTGGAAATCAATCTGGCACTTCCTCAGACAACTAGGAATAGCGCTTCCTCAAGATCCAGCTATACCACTCCTAGGCATATATCCAAAAGAGGCTCAAGTACACAATATGGACATTTGCTCAACCATGTTTGTAGCAGCTTTATTTGTAATAGACACAAGCTGGGAACAACCCAGATGCCCCTCAACTGAGAAATGGATACAGAAATTGTGGTACATCTACACAATGGAATATTACTCAGGAATAAAAAACAAGGATATCATGAAATTTTCAGGTAAAAGGTGGGAACTGGAAAGGATCATCCTGAGTGAGCTATCCCAGAAGCAGAAAGACACACATGGTATATACACACTCATTTAGACATATAAAATAGGATAAACCTACTAATCTGTACACCTAAAGAAACTAACCAAGAGGGAGGATTCTGGCTAAAATGCTCAATCCCCAGGCAGAAAGGCAAAGCAGATTGACATCAGAAGAAGAAACAAGCTAGGAGCCTGTCACAGAGGACCCCTGAAAGGCTTTGTCCTGCAGAATATCAAAGCAGATGCTGAGACTTATGGCCAACTGTTGGGCAGAGTGCATGGAATCTTATGAAAGATGTAGGAAATAGTAAGATAGGGAGAGGACAGGAGCTCCACAAGGAGAGCAACAGAACCAAAAAATTTGAGCACAGGGGTCTTTCCTGAGACTAATACTCCAACTAAGTACCATGCATGGAGAAAATCTAGAACCCCTGCACAGATATAGCCC
Organism: Pachyuromys duprasi; assembly: GCA_028658305.1. Taxonomy (NCBI): domain Eukaryota; kingdom Metazoa; phylum Chordata; class Mammalia; order Rodentia; family Muridae; genus Pachyuromys; species Pachyuromys duprasi. Next base: position 77,784,343 of record CM053763.1, on the reverse strand, counting down.
ATGGCATTTCAGTATCCAAGTGGGTTCCATAATAATGGAAACAGGGACTGCCTCTGACATGAACTGATTGGCCTGCTCTTTGATCACCTCACACTGATGGGGGAGCAGCCTTACCAGGCCACAGAGGAAGACAATGCAACCACTCCTGATGAGAGCTATAGATTAGGATCAGAAGGACTGAAAGGAAGACCTCCCCTATCAATAGACTTGGGGAGGGGCATGTGTGGAGAAGGGGGAGGGAAGGTAGGATTGGGAGGGGAGGAGGGAGGAGTTTATGGGTAGGGGATACAAAGTGAATAAAATATAATTAATAAAAATAAAAATAAATAAATAAAAAATATAAAACATATTTTATAATAATGTGTATTCTTGAAACAAGAGATAGACATTGCCAACGAAGTAGAAAAATGAAGGTATATCAAAGAAACACATGGAAGCTTTAGAAGTGAAATATGCTGTAACAGCAATTAAAAAAAAATCTACTTAAGAAATTGAAAAGCTATAAGTCTCAGCATCTGCTTTGATACCCTGCAGGGTAGAGTCTCCAGAGCCCTCTGTGGAAGGCTCCCGTTCTGTTCCCTGATTTCTCCCTCTTCTGATGCCCATCCTCTTTGCCTTTCTAAATGGGGATTGAGCATATGAGCTAGAGCCCTCCTTCTTGATTAGTTTCTTTAGGTGTACAGATTTTAGTATGTTTATCTTATATTATATATCTACTATCCACTATGAGTGAGTATATACCCTGTGTGTCTTTCGGTTTCTGGGATACCTCACTCAGGATGATCTCTTCCAGTTCCCACCATTTGCCTGTAAATTTTATGATTTCCTTGTTGTTGTTTTAATAGCTGAGTAATACTCCATTGTGTAGATGTACCACAATTTCTGTATCCATTTCTCAACTGAGGGACATCTGGGTTGTTTCCAGCTTCTGGCTATAGCCAAATTTTGGGCAGAGTGCAGGGAATCTTATGAAAGAAGTTGGAGATAGTTAGACCTGGAGAGGACAAGAGAGCAACAGAACCAAAAAATCTGGTCACAGGGGTCTTTTCTGAAACTGATACTACAACCAAGGACCATTCATGGAGATAACTAGAACCCTTGCACAGATGTTGCTCATGGCAGTTTTCAGTGCCCAAATGGGTTCCATAGTAATAGGGACAGAGACTGTCTCTGAGATGAACTGATTGGCCTGCTCTTTGATCACCTCCTCCTGAGGTGGGGAGCAGCCTTACCAGGCTACAGAGGAAGACAATGCAACCACTCCTGATGAGAGCTGATAGACTAGGATCAGAAGGAAGGAGAGGAAGACCTCCCCTATCAGTGGACTTGGGGAGGGGCATGTGTGGAGAAGGGAGAGGGAGGGTAGGAGTGGGCTGGGAAGAAGGAGGGAGCTACAGGGAGGATACAAAGTGAATAAACTGTAATTAATAAAAAAATAAAGAAGAAATTGAAAAGCAACTGTCTCTGAACTCAGAGGCTGACTCTTTGATTACCATCCCCTGATGGGGGAGCAGCCTTACCAGGCCACACAGGAAAACAATGCAGCCAGTCCTGAGGAGACCTGAGAAGCTAGGATCAGAGAGAAGGGGACTAGGTTCTCCCCTATCAGTGGACTTGGAGAGGTGCATGGGAGGAGATGAGGGAGGGAGGTATGGGAGGGGTTGAAGGAGGGGGCTACAGTGGGGATACAAAGTGAATTTTAAAAAGTGGGAAAAAAAAGAAATTGAAAAGCAGAATTCAGATGCAAAACAGGGGAGTCAAAGAGCCTGAAGGTAGGCCCCAATTGAAATTATCCAACATGGAAAACACAGAGGGGAAATTTTTATAAAATATGAATCTCCTCAGAACACTGTGGAACAAAAGATGAATTTTTTATTTGCAATGTTGCAGTCCTACAAGGAAAGGAAAAAGAAATTAATGCAGAAATACAAAATTAAAAAAAAATAGCTGATTATTTCTAAGTCTAGGATAGGTCACATAGTTATAGATGTGAGAAGCTGAGTAAACCACAAACAGTCGAAAGTTAAAAGGAAACAAGCTAGTACTCACTGTAATCAAGGAACAGACACATGTTACTGTAATGCTCTATGGACTAATCTCTTTCAGATTTAAGAATCAGATCAGCCAAGTGTTTGCTACAGTTCAAGGATTTTTGTACTTTGGACTAACACCACCTCTTGGAATGGCTTTTACTAATAATCCTCCCATGGTCAGTAAAGGAAGCTTTAGCAGCTCTTGAGCTTTTCTGCCTTTCACTCAGTGTCAACATCAGCCAGGCCCCCCATACTGAAGAGTTAAAGCCCAGCGGCAACAACACCAAGTTTATTCAGATTCAGATCACCATTGTCCTCTTGAACAGCACCAAGCTCTGGCAGGGATGGTGCCTCTAAAAGTAAACAGCTAATGGTATCCTTATTGAATTTCCAAGTTAGTCAGAAAACTGCCTCAGTTTCTCTTCTATCTCCACCATTCCTGCTATCATTTAGCATAGACCCCCTAGAGCTGCTGGGACTCCACCTTTTGGCTAGATTGTAGACCAGAGTTCTGAGGTGAAGATGTGAATTTGCATCAGCTATTTTATTGAAAATGCAAATGAAGATTACAGAGGAAAAAAAAAGTCGAAAGTGCAAAATCTTCAGGAACATGTGGATGTAGGAAGCAGGCAGTTGAAACAGAATTTATTAAGTGAACAAGTAAGAGTACAAGTGAGATGGAGGACGAATCTTCATAGTGGAATCACTTGGAAAATAGGTGATCTCTCTAGAAAAAGTATGGTCCACAGCTTCATATTCTTCAAGTAGGCTCAATATTAGCCTCAAATACCTGACAATAGCTTTAATTACCAAACATTAAGCTCTTTTAGACACTATAATGTCATCCAAAATACTCTTCATCCCAAATTTGTAGAAAAATCTTATGAGGTCCATAAGCCAACTTTTTTTGTTTATCTTTTGTGTCTTTCCTTGGATTGGTTAATTCACCCATTAATGCAATGTGTGGGAGATAAATATTTTTTTAATACAGAAACCTTCTAATCAGTGTGCTGCAAAGCCTTATGTGAACCAGACAATAACAAAATAACTTGTTCTCTATTAGAAGTCACCAGCATTCCAGAACCAGTTTAGTGGAATTGTAGAGGGGAAAGAGAAATAAGGCAAGGTTTACGAATAGATTGGAAGTGAAGAGTACTCTTACTCTTATTTATCTTGGACAGAAGTTGTGTTGCCTTGGTTGGCCCCCAGCTCTCTATGTAAACAAAAACGAACCTTTAACTTCTGAGCCTCCGATCTTTACCTCCCAAATGCTGCGATTATTTGACTGTGCTACCATGCCTGGTTTTCGTATGATCCCAGGGATTAAACCCAGGCCTTTGTGTATGTTCGGCAGGCACTCTCCTAGCTGAGCAACATCCTAGCTCAATATACACATGCTGATCTCAAATTTCCTTTGCGCAGAGAGATGAAAAATTCAAGGTACAATGCAATATCATTAAAAATCATGTCTAGATCTGGAGAAACGGTTCTGTGTTTAAGAATGATTACTGCTATTACAGAGGACCTAGGCCCATTTCCCACCACTCACATGGGGGCTCACTCCAGTTCCATGAAACCCAGTGCCCCCCTCTAGCCTATGAAGGCTCCTGAATTCATATGGTGTACTTATGTACACTCAGGCAATCCACATAAAGAGTAAAAATAAAAATAAACATTTTTTGGGTGTCAAGACAACATCAACACATCTTCAGGCCTTTCCACCTGTGTATGAAGAGGCAGCCATTTTGTGTTTGTTGGTGAAAGTTCTCACTTATTTGAAAAAGAAGTCAATAATGTTCAAAAAATTCTTAGTCTCACATTAGTCTCACCTCAAGAGGAATAATGGATAGTTTATTGTAGAGCCAAATATGAATGACTATGGTCTGGTGACACAAATTCAGGTTACCCCAAATACCATGTTCAAGTGTGGTAACAGTTTCATAGTGTTCTCTTAGTAACAGAACCAAGAATCAAGGCCCTTTCAAATATATCTGTGAAAACATCAAGAAGGCAGGACACAGCAAGACAATGCAATCTGCTATAGGCTCAGATGCCATCGACAACATTATTAGCGTTCGGTTGGTGGAAGCTAATGGTTTGTTGAGAATGCATTTAAAGAGGTTTGTTTGTTTGTTTTAGTAATGAAGATGTTAGGCAAGACTCAGGTATGAGCAATGGATGGTTTTCAAAAGGGACAAAAGAATAGCCCAAGATAGTTTGTTCTGAAATATTTTACCTCTCCACAATCAACTTCTGTCATTTTGCCTGCAGAATCTTTCTCCACATCTTACTGTGAAAACTTCCAAAGAGGGTATAGATATATAGATACATGTGTATGTATATATGTATATATGTATATATATATGGAGAGAGAGAGAGAGATGTGTATGTACACACACACACATATACACACACACACACACACACACACACTTTTCTCTGTGTAGCCCTGGATATCCTGAAACTCACTCTGCAGACTAGGCAGGGCTCAAACACAGAGATTTGCCTGCCTCTGTCTCCTGAGTTCTGAGATTAAAGGCATGTGCCACCACTGCCTGGCTCATCTCAAATATATCTACGGAATATCTCTTCATAGGCAGTCAAGGATTCCAAGACCAGTCATCAGAGTGAAGCAGCTATCACAAAGGTTTACAAGGTTTAACAGTTTCTTTTTTCTTTTCTTTTCTCTTCTCTTCTCTTTTCTTTCTCTTCTCTTCTTTTCATCCTTCCTTTCTTTCCTTCTTTCTTGTTTCTTTTGCTTCTTCCCCCTTCTCTCTTTCTGCATGTGTGATTGTGCATGTGTGTGCATGTATCGAGACAGGATATCACTATGTAGACCTGACTGGCTTGGAAATCCCTGTGTAGACTAGGCTGGCCTTGAACTCAAAGAGATCTGCCTGCTTCTGCCTCCTAGATGCTGGAATTAAAAGTGAGTGCATGTTAGCTGCTTGTTATCATATAAAGTATCCTGGGCAGAAACACAAACCAACCTTGTGTTATTCAGGGTTCACTAGAGGAAGAGAATGAAGGTACATTACAAAGGATGAAGGTACATTACAAAGGGTATTTATTAGGTTGACTTATATGATGCAAGCTTGGTACTCCAATAGTAGCTACCTACCCACTGGAGAGAGTGAGAACTTCTCAGTCGACAAGACTGGACACCTCATAGTACCAACCTGGTGTCATAGAAGGCCTGCAAGATTCCTGGAGACTGGCTCGTCTTCGTATGTGTTTAAAGACAAAGCAGCTGGGTTTTGACATCATTGAAGGAAGATATCAACAGGGTAGTTACACCAACCAGCAGGGAACTGTGCTGTCAGGCAGAAGCAGGTTTTCTTTCCCCCCACATCTTATTATATCTGAGCAGCAGGTAGCAGGTGTTGCTCTAGGAGAGGGTCTCCATACTATAGTGAATTCTAGCAAATGTTCTTACAGGCCTACCCAAGAGGCTCATCTTTCACTTGATTCCAATTTCAACCAAATTGAGAATTACAATTAACTATCATTGATTAATGTAGACTTGACAATCACAACCCACTCTTGTAGTACTGAACTACTACTTGTGATTTATATTGGTATTCCCTTTTCTTTTTTTAATTAAATTTATTTTTAAAAAATTTTTATTAATTACAGTTTATTCACAACCGATGGAGATTAGAGGACAATTTGCAACTTCTGCCATGTGTGTCCCAGGTATTGAGCTCAGGTCATCAGGCTTGGCAGCAAGTATCTTTACTGGGTGAGCCATCAAACTGGACCTCGAGTCTCATTCTTTTAGCCAAAATTCATCTCATAGGATAGATTTTTTAAAAATTAAAAAAATTCATAATATAGCCAAAGTTTAACAAAAGTAAAAGTCTTTTATTAGTCCTGAACAAAGCCTCTTACTTCTACCTTCTTCCTTTTCATATGGTCTAAGTTCTAAGGAGGACCAATTGCAATGCTGGCCTTTCTTAAGATTCGTGTATTATCAGGTAAGCAGGAGGGAGGGGCCATAGCTGGTTATGAGAAGGAAGGGCTTTCCTCAGTGGTCTCCAAAAATTGAAACTGTCCGTCTACTTAACAGTTATACACAGTGTTATGTTAAGAATAGGAGAGTACCGTGATGAGAGAAAGGCATCAGGACTAGCATCTCAAAGAAGACAGTTTGCATCAAAATGAAAACCCCAACTAGAAGAGCCCAGGACATGCAAATACAACAAAGATGGGTGCTCTATTAATGACCCATAAAATGACATGACTCATGTGGTCCAAAGCTGTTGAGCTAAGATTGCCAGCTCTCATGCCCACTACTACCCTAACAAATTTTGTCTTCACAAACTCTATTTCTATTATTATCCATGTGTCCTTGGATCAATTCTTTATTCCAGGACATAAGAACCTAGAAAACCTAGTGCGTGGTCTCTCGAATCTGGTCCATGCAACAGTTGGTGACTTTAGTCAGGAAGACTTGTCTTTGATCTCTTATGTAACTCAAGGGAGTCCAAGATGCATTCCTTTTGTCCTTTCTTTCCTTCCCTTCTTCCTTCGCTCTCTTCCTTTTTTCTCCCTTGTACCACTTCTTCCCCAACTTCTTTTCTGTTTATTTTCCTTGCATCCTCTTTTCATTCCCCCTCCATAAATCCCCCCAGAGACTATGGACCCAGATTTTGGGACATGGTATTTGGCTTCAGTTGCAAATAATAGAATCTCTGAAGACAGATTCATCTTGTCCATGTTCCCATTTTTCCCTTCTGGACTTGATGAAACCCATCATCTGGAATCCCAGAGTGTAGCTGCACTCTCATTTTTGCCCTCTGTGTTGACCAGAGAGCTCACGCAGGGTAATAAGTCTAGTGCAGTAGTGGCTGGTAGGAAAGATTTGCACTTGGATATGGAGGTGGCTGCAAAGCAGGGTCCACATTCAGAGCTGAAAGCCTATATGGATACTGGACTGACCATGTCCATCCTTAGAGACATTTGGATCCTTTACCTTGCTGTGTACTCATGTGTTGCTGTAATTGAGCTTACGCATAAATATATTCACCCCCAAATATTTTCTACCCCAAAACATGACAGTGAGGGCTTTATTAAGGGACAATACAACATTTGTCCTTGGACTACAACCTGAGCAAAAAGTAACCACAGTTCCCAAATCTGAGGGCAGCTCTTACATGAAGGATGCCAATTAAAGATGCAAGAGTCTGAAAAGGCAACCAGTTGCAATAACCTATGGGTAAACAATGAGAGTGCTAAGACAGTGACACCCCCTGACACCTCTAGGTCCATGGTGTATTCCATCACTGAGTCCCTCAGCACAATTCCCCTTTTCTCTCCAGCTCATCCTGGACTGAAGGAGTTTGCTCTGTCTCTACTCTTCCTTTTCTTGTCGCTAACTACAATCTTCATTTAGTCTCCAGGACTAGAGACTTGAGAACAGAGGGCTCGGGTGTAAAGACTGATGGTAGCTATGCCACCTCCCATCCAGGCCATCTATGCACCCCAGATAATTTCTTGTGTCAGGGCCCAAGCTGAGTTCCAATGACAACCATGGGAAGTGAGTGCAGTAGGGCATCCTGAACCTGTGACTACAGAGGGACCAGATATCTGTTGTTTCATTTATTAATTCCACCAGGGTACCTGAGGCTCAAAACCTTCAGGAACAACACCTGCTGAAAATGTGGTTCAAAGTCTTGGGTCTTATCTCTTGGTGAGTCTAGAGGCCAAAGAACTAGACACGAGCTATGCATAAGCAAGAAGAGCAGGAGTACCTAATACTAGCAGTCTGGGAGCTGAGATGCACAAGTTTGATGCTGGAGAACCCAATAAGGCACAAGTCCAGACTAGGACAATGAGTCCTGTCTCTTCTCATCACTTCTTATTTACTTTGTTCTACACTTTCTGACCCTGAGAGGTAGGGCTGCTGCAGTGGTAAATACTACTGTGTGGTTCTTTTTAGGTCTCTAGTTCGTAAAAAAATGTGGAATAATTTGGAACCTTAGATTGGAAATATGCAGACCTTAATGGGAGTCTGGAATAGAATAATGTTACAAGAAATGCAGACATGAAATGCTTTTGAGAGTCAGAAGACAATGAGGACTCTGTTGGAAATTGGACCAGGAGCCATTCATGTGATGTTTTGGCAAAGAATCTGGACATATTTTGCCTGTATATAGAGAATTAGCACTAGGCTGAGTTTAAAAGTAATTCATTAATTACTTTTGCAGAGGAAATTTCAAGACAGCAAAACTTGAAGTCTGTAGTGTGTAGTCATTACTGACGACTCTTAGGCAGGCCTGCAGTGAAAAAGGGCCAGGATGATTCTCTAAGCCTTCTGGGCTCAGTTGAGTATGTGCCTAGAAAAGATTGGCTTGGGTAAATATCTGTGGGAGATTGTCTTGATTATAGATTGATATAGGAGGCTCCAACCCACTAAGAATGGCACCATGCCTAAGTAAGTTGTCCTGGGCTGGATAGGAAAGCTAGCTATGCATGAGTCTGTGGGCAAGCTAGCAATCAGGGTTCTTCCATGATTTATGCTTCAAGTTCTTGTCTGAGTGCCTGTTGTGACTTCCTCAATGATAGGCTGTGACCTAGAGCCAATAAAACCCTTTCCTCTCTGAAGTTGCTTTTCATTACTGTGTTTAATCACAGCAAAAGTAAGGGAACCAGAACATTCCCATAAGTAGTCTTTGGTCAAAGGGTTTTGTCAAAGGAACACAAAGGAAATTAAAACAGAAATTAGTACCAGAAAACTGGAGTGTTGGTGTGATGGATTTGAGAACTGTGCTTATGGGAAGGATGGTGGAAAATCTTGAATCTGGGAAAGAGAAAAAGCTGTCCTTGTTATGTGTATCTCTGGGATTATTTTCTTTAACTTGGTGGAATAAGTTCTCTCTCTAAATAATAAAACAAGGAGTGTTGGAGAGATGCTCAGTTGGCTACTCTTCCAAAGGGCCCGTGTTTCATTTCCAGCACCCACATTGTGGCTTACAACCATCTCTAACTCTAGTTGTAGGATATCTGATACCTTCTTTGCCCTATATGGACACTAGACACAAATGGGGTTCACAGTTGTACATTCAGGCAAAACACCCATGCACATAAAGTAAAACAAAAAACAAATAAAATAATAAGGAAAGCCTTAGCTGTTAGTTGCTAGGTTTAGGGAAGAGACTTACCTTTATGAGTGAATCTGGTGTTTGTTTCTGATTCACATACAGGTTAAAAGTACAAATAGGCAGGTTTTCGTTTTTTTCCCCTGTCTTATTACCTGGGAGACTACACACTCATGGATGAGACTGCCTGTAGTAAATGAACAGGAAAGATCTGAGAGCAGTCAGACCGTGGCAAAAATAGAGACAGAGTATAGTTTATGAAAGTTCAGAGCAAAGTTATGTAGGAGAATGGCAAGAACCCCTTGCCCTATCCTGAGTTTTTTCTTTTTCCTCAGCAATGGGTTCAGGTATTTAGCTCTTAGACAACATTTGGCATTTCTTACTGTCCTGCCACATACTCCGTTGCTTTTGTTTCTTTCATTGACCTCTGGGCACATTGAGATAAGCTTCTATACTTTAAATACAATCCCCACCTGAGTTGGGCACAGTAGAATGGACAGTATAAGCATATAACACCAGCAGGCACTGAGACCTGCTCAGTGAAGGAATAAGCATTCATCTATCATCCCTCACCCTCCAGGGTCAGGACACAGGTACATTGCTAGTTATTACCTTGGTTGGGAAGAGGGGTCAGATAACAGTTGCCATCACTACCATAGCGGTCCACAAAACCAAGGCCATTGCATCTGAGTTTTCAATTTCCATTATAATAGTAGACATTTAGGGAGGTTAAAGGAACGATGGAAGAAATGATGAAGGAATAGAAATTGATGAGCATATGCTAGTAACATGGATAAATTTGGTGATTCATTTGTTCTCATGAAACATGGTGTCTTTAAAATCCCCAAAGAGCCATGTGGGCAACATTATCTTTATTAACACCATCATGGATTAACACTATCTTGGATTTTTGTGATGTAAATTCTGTCTCTGCGTCTCTACTCACCATATATCTGACATGTAGTTGCTTAAGAAGTATTATACCTAGCTTTAAATGTCAACTTTAAATGTCAACTTCGAGAGAAAAACCTTCATTGAGAAATTGCTTAGGTTAATTGACTTGTGGACATGTCTTGTGAGGATTGTCTCATTAATTAATGCAGGGGAGAGTTGTTAGAGAAGACATGAGTGTTTGCTCAATTGTATTTGGTCAGTGCTATACACTTGTAAATAGGAGCAATACTAATTTAATAAAACTCCATAGGTATGTATGCATATTTATGATATATCACATATGTAATTATATATGTATATATAATGATTAGAGAAGAAGGCATGAGTTTGAGAGGAGGATGTTGGGGGAGACATGAGAGGAATTATAGGGGAAAAGGGAAGAGGTGAAAATGATATAAATGCAGTGTAGTTGTGTATAAAATTCTCAAAAGTTAAAATTTGTGAAAATATGCAAATATGAGTTTACTGGGCTGTATTTATATTATTATATCTTATTGATATTGAACATAGCATTGAATGACTTAGATAAGTTGATGCTACATGTTTTATTTCTCCATTTACTTCTAGATAGTAGGAATTTTCTCTAGCTTTTGCTATTTCTTTTTACCCAAGTTTATAGGAGAAGATTTTAATAGTAATTTAAATAGTAGGCAAAATTGTATATGTTATCCAAAGCTTAGAGTTCATCAGCAAAAGAAGTCAGACAAGAGACTTGAGGAAGGAATTGAAGCAGAAGCCATTGTGGGATGCATTTTATTGACTTGGTCATCCTGGTTTTTTATACAGCTCAAGGTCCCCATAGAATGAGGCCAACCACAGCAATCATTAATTAAGAAAATGTCCTGAAGAGTTGCCTGTAGGCAATATTATGGAGGTATTTTCTCAAATGAGGCTCCATCTTCCTAGATAAATCTAAGTTTGTATCAAGTTTAATAAAACCAACCAGCACACATGAATACCAGAATTTGAATTCTTAAAACCTGAGAAGGCATGAAGGTTTGCCTGTAATTCCAGTACTTGGGAATAAGAAAAAGCCAGGGTAGGATGGATAGCTAGACTAGCCAATATTGGTGAGCTCTGGGTTCATCAAGAGAACTCAGGGGTCCTTTACGAGACAGTTTCTCCAACCAAGGACCATGTATGGATATGGCCTAGAACCCCCGCTCAGATGTGGCCCATGGTAGCTCGGTGTCCAACTGAAGACCCTCGTAAGAGGAACAGGGACTATTTCTGTCATGAACTCCATGGCTGGCTCTTTGACCCTCCCCCATACAAGCCCGGGAGTAACAGCCTGGCTAGATCTCAGGGGAAGACATTTCAGCCAGCCCTGAGGAGACAAGATGAGCTGGGGTTGGATGGAAGGGGAGGAGGTCCTCCCCCATCGGTGGACTTGGAGGGGGCAGGGAGGAGATGAGGGAGGGAGGGGGAGAGTGGGAGGGAATGAGGGAGGGGGCTATGCCTGGGATGCAAAGTACCTAACCTGTGATTGATATAAAAATAAATAAATTACATTAAAAAAAGAGAACTCCCATCTCAATAAATAAAGTGAAGCAATGAAGAAAGATACCTTATGTCCTCTCTCTCTCACACACACAAAGACACACACACACACACACACACACACACACAAACAAAACAAAAACCTCAAACACACTGTTAAAACAAAGGCAGAATGTTTCAGCATGTTGGAAGTCAAAGTAAGTGACAAAAACATTTAAGAGAGATAACGCTTATTAATGGAATATATGTGATTAAGTTTACTATAAAGGTTATTAAATATTTTCCTAAGGCAAGATATTGGTAGATACTTAGTTGTTAGTCTGTTTGCTGCAGAAATTCTGAGCAGCTATAAGGAGTAAGTACTCTAGACAACATAAGCTAACTTTTACATTTGACCTTTGGGATTCTCAACAAAAGAGATAAACTGTAGACTGAAGTCTCTTATTATCTGCACTTTGACCAGTTTTGAGTCTCTATGTTAATCTGACTTTCTGCAGAAAGCAGCTTCTTTGATGAGGGTTGAAAGACATGCTAATCTATGGGTATAATTGTAAGTAATTAGGAGTTCGCTTAATACTAAGTCCTTCTAGCAGAATAATAGCACTAGATTTCTCCCAAGGGCCTCTGATGGGTCTAGTCACCAATAATGGTGCTAGGAATATATTTCATCTTGTTAAGCAGGCCTCAAATTTGATCAGAAAGTACTTGGTTATTCCAGTAATATACCTGTTACTATTGCACGAGCGACTATGTCTTGTCAGGCCAGTTGTTTCTATAGTGCACAGCAATAACTGTAGGGAAGATTGATATTTATTTTTCTTCTCTGGAAGCTTAGTTAGCACCTTCCAGAAAACTAGCCAGTAGGGGTGAAGCCCTCAGGTAAGTGCCATTGTGATTTTTCCAGCTTCCACAACTTAAGTACATGGTGTGTTAGCAATAGGATCATTCTGTTAAGTTCTGGAGTGGTAACTAAGAGCATTGGCAGTAGCCTGTAATGTTTGGGGTCTGTTGGACCTCACTGGCCAACAATCCTAAGAAAGGAAGCCCATTCCTGGCTCTAAGCTTTTTGTTAGCCTGTGATGTCTAATAAGGGCATTGCCACTTTGTTACAAGATGACTCCAGTTAAACTTTGTGCATGTGTGTGTATGGACGTGCGTGTGTGCCTACATATTTCTTGAAGCTTCCACAACTGTAAATTTCCATATGACTTTTGTTCAAAAGTATTCATTGTTTGTTTCCTATAGCTAAATTTCCTCCTTTTTTCTGCCCTTCCATTTTCTACCCCATCTACCACTTCTTATTTCACGATTCCCTTTACCCCTTCGTATTGCTATGTGCCATTCCCATCCCTTTAATGCCACTCCCTCCACCATGGCCTTTTTCTAATTTTCTGATCTCTATTGCTATCCCAAATGAAACATACACACCTAAAGATTTAAAGTTAACCTGCAAATATAAAAGAAAACATACAGTGTTTATCTTTCTGGGTCTTGCTTATCTCACAGAGAATGACTATTTCTGTCTCCACTCATTTACCTATGAGTTTCATTACTTTAACTTTTAACAGGTGAAAAAATATTCCATTGTGTAAATGTACCAGACTTCAACTATGCACTCATCACTTGGTAGACTTCCTTGCTATTTTAAATAGAGCAACAATGAGCATGGATGAGAAAAAAAAAAGTATCTCTATAATAGAATGCAGAGTCCTTGGGGTATATTGCTGAAGAGTGATATAGCTGGATCTGTGGTAAATATATTTCCAGCTTTTTGAGGATTTCCAGAGTGGCTGCACCAGTTTTCATTCCTACCAACAGTAAATAAATGTTACTCCCTCCTCGTATCCACACCGGCATTTGTCATCATTTTATTCCCATCCAGCAATTCTGACTGCGGTAAGATGAAATCTCAATTAGTTTCAATTCATATTTCCCTGATATCTAAGAATGTTGAGCCTATGGAATGCTCAGCCCTAAGTGGTACATCTGTATCGTACCCTTTATCCTAATGTTTGGAGATAATTGTGGAAAGAGGTGCAGAAATATTATAAGAGCCAGAGGTGGTGGATGACTACAAGAAAACAGGATTTTCCCCCAGACACATAGACACCCACACTATGAACTCAGAGCAGTTGTGATAGCTCATCCCAGACAATCTCCCCCAAAGGAGAGAGGAGGTGGGCACAAGGTTTCATCCTTATGTGAGTAGCTATTGGCAATTAATAACTGCTGGAAGATAACTTGATCTCTTAAGGCCATGGCCACTCATAGGTCAACTACTGGAAGGCTACACACCTAAGAGCATACAGGTAGCACAATATTCAATGGAAGAAAGAAAGAGAAAGAAAGAAAGAAGAAAGAAAGAAAAGAAAAGAAAGAGTTTAGTAAAGGAGAGAGTTGGATATAAAAGAATTAGGAGAGTGGATAAAATCAAAATGCATTGTGTGATGTTCTCAAGTAGCTAATAATGTTTTATAAAGGCCCCCACCCCTTTGTTCAGAAAAATATAAACAAATAAATAAAAAGTACAGGTGCTCTGCTCCCTGGGCCTCAGTATGTACTTCCATCACACTTGCTCTTCATGGAGGATCTGGGGCTGCCAGAGTCCATTCCCAGTGAGTTTCTGCTTAAAATGGCCTCCTGCCACTGTTCAAGCAGAGAACTGAGCAGGAAGGATTCTTGGTGTCTTTCCTTCTTCAGCTGCTACTTTGTGCAGCTTTTGCCTTCTAATCTCCCTCCTTGCTTCTCTGTCCCAGTCCTTCCTCCTCTGCCTCATCGTTTTGTGTTTTTCTTCTCATGGGGGACAGTGTATTTCCTGGATAAGCCAATCTCTCTGGGAGAAACTCTAGGCCATTTTCTCATTTGCTTTGGAAGCTTTCTGATTTTACTATGCTGTGAAACTCAGGTTTTTTGGTTATCACTGACAAACCTTTCTCCAGTTCATTCCTTGGAGATTCTACCAGAGTCTATCTGCCTGTTATCTGCCATTTTCCCAAATCCAGTATTTTAGGTTTTAACAAAGAAATGTATGTAGCTGTCCTGTGGTTCTGGCCCACTGTTATTAGCCACTAAGTCATTTTTAGAAATACTGGATCACCTCCACCTGAAGGGGGAGCAGCCTTACCAGTCCACAGAGGAATAGACTAGGGTCAGAAGGAAGGGGAAGAAGACCTACCCTATCATTGGATGGGGAGGGTATGGGAGAAGAAGAGGGAGGGAGGATGTGATTAGGAGGGGATGGGGGATGAGGCTACAGCTGGGATATAAAGCGAATAAACTGTAATTAATAAAAATAATGAATGTAAAAAAAGAAATACTGGGAATGCAGAAATGAGTGGCAGAGTGAAGAATACCTCCAGCATTGCTGTTTCACTTCCATTAACCTGGTGAATGAACAGGACAAGGACGGGTTCTGCGCATGGCTGCACGACCTTGCATGCTCAAAGGACCAAGAAAAGAAGGGCCTTCAGTTTCGTGATTTGAAATAGCTTTTCTGTGAACCATTCTTTACTAACTTGTCACAGATTCAGACAGGGAACATCCCATATAAAATGTGTGTTATGTGTATATTTTAAAGGTAGACAGTTTCGACAGGGGAGAGATGGAATCTGAAAGTGCTTTTCATGTGCACTTGCCTGATGACTAAGGATGGTGAGCGCCTTTTAAATATGAATCAGCCATTCCTGTTTCCTCTTTTGAGAACTTTCTGTTCAGGTCCACAGCCGACTTTTTAATTGGGTTGTTCATTTTCTTGCTGTTAGTTTTTGAGTTCTATGTATATTCTAGACACCAAGCTGCTGTCAGATGATTAGCTGGCACAAATGTTCCCTTTTGGTAGGCTGCCTCTAAGTTGATTAACAGTTTTCTTTGCAATAAGAAGCCTTTTAATTGTATGAAGTTCCACTTATTGTTGGCATAAATTCCTGGGTAACCAGATTGCTATCCAGAAAGTCCTTACCAGAACTTACATCCTTAAGTGTACCGCCCACTCTTTCTTCAAGAAACTTCAGAGTTTCAGGTCTAACTCTGAGATCTTAGCTCCACTAGGAACTGTCTGTGCTCATGGTGAGAGAGAAGGACAAGCTTTCATCTTATACACCTAGGTTTCCCAACAGCATTTATTAAAAATGTTGTATTTTCTTCAATGTATGCTTTTGGCAATTAAAAAAAATAACATGGTTGTAAGAACATGTATCAAAGACCTTGACTCAATTCTACTGTTCCATGTGTCTATTTTTGTGTCAGCAACATGCCTCTCTTACTGCCATGGCTTTGTAGTAACTTGAAATCGGGAACTGTGACACCTCTAACCGTGTCTTCTACTATTTGTGACTATTTTGACTGCCCATGGTCTTTTGTGCTGCCACATGAATTTTAAGGTTTTTTTTTTCCCAATTGCTCTAAAGAGTTGCATTGATATTTTGATTAGGGTTACATGATATCTATAGATTACTTTTGATATGATGGTCATATTTACAATATTAATCTTACCAATCTATGAACATCAGCGGGCTTACCATTTTTTGATAGTTTCTTAATTTCTTTCTTTCACGGGCCCTAGGGTTGAATGTGCTACTGTTGTCTTATTAAATTGACACAACATCAAACTAGTCTCTAAATCTCAATTTTTCTAAACACAGATTACTACAACTTTCACACCTCTTCAGAGATGTTTCTTTGTGTAGTAGGTAATGGTTGATGCAAGAACTCACAACCAGGCAAAGTGCAGAGAACACCATCAGTGGGTTGCTCATCCAAAATGGCTCATCTACATCATGCCTCACACAAGACTCAAGGGCCATCATAAGAGATAGTATGAAAAAAGTTTAAGAGTCAGAGGCCAGGAATGATTAGAGTGAAACATGACAGGCGTATTTTCTGAGCATGATACAACAACTACACTCATGAATTCAAAGCAACTGTAATTGCTTGCACAAGATTTGCACAAGGTAGTCACTCAGCCTTCTGGCATAGGGTGTAAGGAGTCCCTGCCCCCAATTGAAGATCTATGGACAGTTAATGGCTTCTGGGAGGAGCATCAGTTTTCATTAAGGGTAAACATGGTCCCTAGTATAGCAGTCACATGGCTCCATACCAAAGAGTACATAGGTAGCACAAATTGGTCATGCTGGGGTTGTTTGACAGCAAAACAAAATGAAGGTATAATGTTGTGGGGAGGACTGAAGAGGTGATAGTGGATCCTGGAGGAGTTGGGGCAATAGGGTAAATATGATCAAAATGTAGTGTACAAACTTTTAAAAGAATTAGTAGAGATCTTTTAGTTAGAAAGTAAAACATTAGAAAGGCTGACTTTGAGGTAGGAAAGTTGGAATCTGTGTTTCAGATTCTGTTCACGTTCTCCGTTTTCCAGAAGGGAAATGTGACATCCATTTGAATACTCTGTCATCCTTGTAATTACAGCTGTTCCATGTTGCTCAAATTCCAATTTGAAATTAGATATACAACCTGCCATCCCACAGGAAAACACCCTGGAAATATTCCCCCCAAGAAGAAAGAACTTTGATTCTTTGACCTCTTTATAAATGTCCTATTTTATTTCACAAAAACCAATTACATGAATGAAGAACCAGTAATTCCGGAACAAGTTCCATCATTACATTTTTTTTTGCTTCATTTTTCAGTGTTAGCAAAATTATTTTCTTTTGAAGAAAAATAATGTTCAGCTTTACAAAAAAATAAAAGAAATAAGAAAGATCTGTTCAATACACAAATTCTTACAGGAAAAGTTTCTGAAGAATATTTTCATGAATTTTGTTACTCAAAATAATACAGTCTCTGAGTGGGTTACAGATCAGAACAGCCTTCAAGGCTGTTTTCTTTGTCTCTATCATGGAACGTGGGTCTTCACTCATGCACAACAAAGCCAAAAAAATATGTGACTTGAATTCCAAGTGTTGTTTTGGAAATTGGACTCTCTAATTGCAGCTTTGGCTTTGAGAGCACTGAAATCTGGAGGGAGTAAAATCCACACAAGGAAGAAGAAGATATAGAAGATATAACAAGATATACAACAAGATGTAGAAGAGTCCAGGTTGTTTCCTGGCAAATGCCTAATTTGACGTCTGAGTTTAGTCTTTTCTTCTTCTGTTTTTCAGAGCTCAACCTTTTTAAATTATCATTTATTACAATGTATTCAATTTTCATTTTGGCTGTGCCCCCCTCCCTCCTCTCTTCCCAATCCCACTCTCCCTCTTTTCTTCCTCTAGGCCCCTCCCCTAGTCCACTGATAGGTGAGGTCCTCCTCCCCTTCTATCTGATCCTAGCCTATCAGGTTTCATCAGGACTGGTTGCATTGTCTTCTCCTGTGGCGGCAAGGCTGCACTCAGGGGAGGTGATTAGAGATCCTGTCTCTGAGTTCATGCCAGAGAAAGCCCCTGCACTTGGACACTGATTCTATGGGCTACATCAGAGCTGGAGTTTTATATCCTTTCGATGCATTGTCCTTGGTAAGGGTATTAGTCTCTGCAAGGCCCCCAGGGCTCAGTTTGTGTGTGTGTGTATGTGTGTGTGTGTATGTGTATGTGTGTGTTGTTTTGGCTCTGTTGGTCTCCTTTTGGAGCTCCTGTCCCCTGCAGGTCTTTCTATCTCCTACTTCTTTCATAAGATTCCCTGCACTCTGCCCAAAGTTTGGCTATGAGTCTCAGCCTCTGCTTTGAAACTTCAATCAGTAGAGTCTTTCAGAGGCCTCTGTGGTGGGCTCCTGTCCTGTTCCCTGTCTTCTCCTGCTTCCAATGTCTATCGCGTTTGTCCTCCTGATTGAGGATCGAACGTCTTCCCTGGGGCCTTCCTTGTTGTTCAACTTCTTTAAGGGTATAGATTTTAGTATATTTATCCTATATTATATGGCTAATATCTACTTATGAGTGAGTATATACCGTGTATGTTTTTCTGTTTCTGGGTTTCCTCACTGAAGATGATCTTTTCCAGTTCCTACCATGCAAATTTCATGATTTCCTCGTTTTTAATAGCTGATTTGCCTGCAAATTTCATGATTTCCTATTCCATTGTCTAAATGTACCACAATTTCTGTATCCATTCCTCAACTGAGTGACATCTGGGTTGTTTCCAGGTTCTGGCTATTATGAATAGAGCTGTTACAAACAGGATTGAGCAAATGTCTTTGTTGTGTAGTTGAGCATATTTTGGATAAATATCTAGGAGTGCTATAGCTGGATCTTGAGGTAGCAGTATTCCCAATTTTCTGAGAAAGCGCCAGATTGATTTTCAAAGTACAAGTTTACATTCTCACCAACAATGGAGGAGGGTTCCCCTTTCTCCACATCCTCTCCAGCATGTGTTGCCAGTTGAGTTTTTAATCTTGGCCATTCTGATGGATGTAAGGTGAAATCTCAGGGTTATTTTGATTTCAGGAAAATGACTTCAGCTTCATGTAAAGGAATACTTGTGTTATTTGCTTCCTGAAGGGATTGGGAGGAGACTAGGGAGGGGGACACAGCCAGAATGCAAATTGAATACATTGTAATAAATGATAAAACAGCAATGGTTTTCTCTAGTTTTAATTCTATTTTAAAATAAACAGTCTAAACTTTTCTCAAGAGTCAACTTGGACAAGATCAAAATATAAGAGAAAAAGAGGAAAAAGAGCTTGACATCATTCAGGAAATACATGGGGGTTCTTGTCATTATCTTGACAATGGGACAACAGTTATGATGTAAAAGTTGCTAAAATGATAGGTACAAAGGGATACCATGTAGTGTAAAATATTTTATATGAAAGCAGCAGAACCTATCTGATTACAAAAGTCAAATGTGGTCAGGACATAAAGTTTTTCAAGTTTTTCTAAGCAGTGAGTATTTACCTAAAGCAAACCAAACCCAATGCAGAATGTCCACAGAAACAGGGTTACAGTAGTTGACTGCGTCAGTCAGTGAGCCACACACAAGCCTCAAAACCTAATAGTCTTAAAGATAAACATTGTTGTCGAAAATCAGTGAGCATCTGCTCACTCCCTGTGTGTGTGTGGGGGGGGGAGGAGGCCTAGATGAGTTTTTGCTCTAGAATTTTGTTGTGACAAGACACATCATGTACTTAGTACAGCACTCAGCTAAGGGTACGATAGTCAACCAACGACACCTACCCCTCTCACTCTCATCGTCCTGCTAATGACAAACACTGTATTGACTTACTGAGCCTTGACAACATTCCAAGCTTCGGCTAAGGGGCTGAATAAGAGTCATCTCTGTTCATTTATAGGGAGGACCATGAGACCTAGAGACCTTCGTTTATTAAATACAAATAATTAGTAATGAAATTGGATCAAACTTCGGATTTATTGCGGGAGTTCAATTACTTCTTATTAACAAGCCCATGATTCAGCACACCTTTTAAAAAGTCAGTCTCTTGATCTTTGAGCACTTTCTCACTATCAGAATCCTCCAGACAAATAGAACCAACTCAAGTTAAGACCTTTATCACATGGACCAGGAGAGTCAATGCTTACATTCTGTCTGAGTTCAAAGCCTGAAAGCTGGAAATTCCAGGTGATATTTAGCAATTAGCCCATCAGTCATTGAAGACAGCAAATGTTCAGGGTGGAACATGAAAGCCTTTCTATTTTGTGCTTCCTTTTATCTTCCTTATTGGAGAGCTGGGATCTGGTCTGCCACTGACTATATAGAGCTCTTTGGGGATTCCATTTCACATCCTTAATTCAAGCAGTGGGTCTTCACCTCCTTCACAGCTGAAATCATCTGCCTGATGGTTGAAACTATCCACACACAAATCTCTTTTAAGCCCAAGCTCAGCTCCTCCTATAGCCTGAAATGTTGCTGCTTCTGTGGTGAGATCATTGTCTTCCCTCTCTCTTGAGAGTATTACTTTATTCTGCTCATCCATTCCTCAAGGGTTTGTTAATATACTTCCTGAGTAAGGTGCTGTACTCACCGAATCTTTCTCAACAGAATGAAGGGGCTTACTGATGTTTTGCTTTTTTGCATCAATAATAGTAAACATATTGAGCATTTACTCTGTGAGGGATACTGTATTAAACATTGCAACTAATTTACTACATTTATTCTGTCCGATTAAGCAATGTAGCATTTGCATAAAACACTCACTTCTGCAAACTCTAAACACTGCAGATCATTCCTACATTAGTTATAGTGCCTAACTGAAGAATATATCTTACACAATAGCTGAATAATAACAAGAATGATACCTATAATGCTTATCTGATTGTTTTCTGAATGTTGCCAAACTGTTATCAGTTGAAGCTGTGCATGCAGAGCCTGTGATATGAAGGCTCACCCATCCCCTCATACAGACAAGAAACTTCCCTCATGCAGTTCCCAGGATGCTGTTTCTAACTTTTATTTTTCATCTATTTCTAATTCTAGAGAGTCCTCCTTTGGCCTTTGTATTCACCACCATAAATTTCCCTTGCAGTAGGAGCCATGTTGTTCCCACAGCTGTATGGAAAAACTGGACAACCTTTGCCTTTAACTTAAGGGACAACAGCAAGCTATAGACTTGTAACCAGCATCTTTGCCTCCCTGTAGGCTCCATGGTGGTATCTTCCTGTGATTACTAAAGGTAGAGAGGACCCTATGAAAGCCATGTGCAACATTTATGGAGGCTTTCTGCTGGTCTTGAAATAACATATGCTCTTAGATTACTGGCCATGGACTGAAGGGAGTCAGGATCCTCACTCAGACCCCTTCTATTGTATCACTAACTTCAGTAGGCAAAATGGCCTGTTTCCACAGCCCAGCCTTGTGAACCTTCCACTCTTCTGCTTTGCAGGTCTTGTACCTGAGTTCTCTAGGGCTTCCTCCTTCTTACCTTCAAGTCCTTCCTAATGGATTCTTTTGGTGAGGCCTCCAGGACACCTTCCTCCCATGTCATACAGTGGGTTCTGTACAAACTCACAAACTGCTTGTATGGAAATGGCATTTATTCATTGTGTTGTTTCTCTCACTTTATCCAACTCTTGATGCATAGACATTCTGTTTTGTCCACAGCTGCCTCCAGCATCACATACATCTCCAAACATGATTTCCAGATGCCTGATCAGACTCAGATACTTATCTTTCATAAAATCAAGACACATTGTTATTTTCTTGATTTATAATTATAAATATGTATGTGTTTTTATATTTATCATCCTCCAGTATGACACATGTTCTAGAGGGTAGAGGTCATATCCTACTCAGTGACTATAATATACCCCAGTCAGGTACATACCAAGTAATTTCTTATTATATAAGCAGTGAACATTAAACTACTCAGAGTTTAATCATAGATTAGATAGGTACATAGTATTTGGATTCCCTTGTTACCACTGTTCTGGGATCTCCCATTTTGTACAAAGGTCATCAGACACACCCTGGTGTAACAGACACTTCTCTTCACTATGACTTGCTGAAGGACCCGGACATGATTCTGTCATAACTGGTGACTGTAGAGAGATTCTGCCTTTGGTCTCATGGTCAGAGGGACCAAGGGTAACCAGCTGAGTCACCCCAGAGCAGGTAGTCTGCAGCCCACTGCTGGCAGGAAGGACAGCCTCAGGGACCACAGTGTGGGTTTGAACACATGATCTCTGGCCATGCTTTCCTTCTGTCCAGTTGCATTGTTGCAGATTTTCACAATAGTCAGGTAGCTCCTCTGAGAGAAGGTCTAGCTGCTGAAAGCAAAGACAAAATGGAGTGTGTAAGGAGCAGGATAGGAAGATAGGGAACCATGGTGACATGCTAGGCTGGTTAGTTTTTTGTCTGCTTGACACAAGTCATCTGGGAAGAGGTTCCTTCATTAAGAAAACTGCCTGCATAGGATTGCCTGTATATCTTGCTCAATAATGAATGTGGGAGGGCCTAGTCCACTGTGGGTGGTGTTGCCCCTGGGCAGGTAGTCCTGAGTTGAATAGGCATTAAGGCTGTTTCTATTACTAGAGAGCAGAATTCCTCCATAGCCTCTGCTTTAGATCCTGTTTCTAGGCTCCTGACTTACTTGAGATACTGCTTTGGTTTCCCCTGATGGTCAATTTTAATTTGTAAGCCCAATAAACCCTTTGGTCTCCAAGCTGCTTTCAGACATGGTGTTTTCTCATAGCAACAGAGTTTAACTAGGACATATGGGGAGAAATGTGTGGGTCCAGGGATCTGAGCTACTTTTTCCACAAAGAAAGGCAGGAAGCCAGATACCACTGAGAAAGCCCAAATTGCTCACCAAAGAAATGTATGTTTGCCAAAACATTTTACAGTAAGTAAACTATGTTTACTTAGGGACCATGAGTTGTGCTCACCTCTCACTCTTAACCCTAAACAATATCTCCCGTGAATCTATCTTATGAATTTGTTCAGACAAAAAATTCTTTTATAGATTTTAACTATCAACACATCTGTTTGTAGTTGCCCAAGGTGTTCAGTAAAGGGTGTTAGATCCCCTAGAGCTGGAGTTACAGGTGGTTGGGAGCCTGTCACGGACGCTGTGCAGCAAACTTTTGCAAGAGAAGCACCCACTCCTGTCACCTCCCTTGCATGGAAAATGAATAATTAGTACTTCCCTTTCACTCAAATGGCAGGAGAAAGCTCAGCTACAAACCTGAGCCAACCACCACTTGACAGCTGTGTGGGCATGAGCAGGCGAAGGTCAATCTCCAGGGCTTGAGTAACTTTAGAGTATGAAATTGTCACACCATTGGCTTATTTAAAGCGGGTCTCCAATAGCAAGCTGAGCCATTCAGACTCTGCATCCACTCTGTGCCCACCACAGTCCTTACCAGTAGGATCCCTTCTTTGATTTGCCTGGCTCGGTCTCCTAACTGAAATGCCAGCTCCGCCACCTGCTGCCTCAGGGCCTCCCGTAAAATCCTCAGGTGCTCAGCCTCTTCCCTACAGGAAGGCAATAGGAAAGCAAACTTCAAAATTACCAACAAGTGCAGTCTTCAATTCTTCTTGACATTTCTTTTCTTAATTTTATGTGGTGTGTGTGTGTGTGTGTGTGTGCATGCGTGTAGACCAGAGGGAAACTTACAAGCAGTTCTCTTGACAGAACTCAGGTTGTCAGGCTGGGCACATGGGCTTACCCACTAAGCCATCTCGCTAGTTCCCAAGATTGTTTAAAAGAGACTTTGACCTTCCTTGATTCAGCTGTTAAGGTAAGTTTGTCACTAGGGCATGTCACCCCCACCCCACCCTGCCCACCCTTTGCAGTGTTAGGAAACAATGGATTTGGACTTTAGGTAGTGCACTATCATTGAGCCATATCACCAACACACAGTCTCCAAAAAGAAATTTTGTTGTGGCATAATTTATGTATCATGTTTACCTATTTCAAGATGAAATACATTATGTGTAAGAAAGTTACCAAGTTGGGTAAGGATGACCACTCCGTGGCTCTAGACCATGCCATCTCCCAAATAAGAACATACAACACTCCTCAGTAAGAACTTTAGGGTTAAATCCTCTCTCCACAGCAACAGACATTAAGTGATACGTTCATATTTGTGAAATTTTCATCCCCTGGGACAATAGCACACATTTCTAAACTCCAATAACCTCCCAACATTTGCTGCTGCACAAGTCCCATTCCCATCAATTAAAGAAATCCTGCTGTCCTTTCCTGTCTTCCCATATGATTGCCCCTCTTTTGACCTTCTTAAATAGCCCCAATCTTTAATAATGAGTATACCAACCCAGTGATGGCTCTCAGAGTTTCACACCAAGAAAGCAAAACTAAGACCATGAAAGCAATGGAAGAGCTGGCAATTTCTCATTAGCCCTGCTGCATCATGCTCATCTGGCCTGCCTGGTCTGATTACCTTCCTTTGCTCCAGGTGTGTGGTCTGGTACTTACTTTTATGCTTGCCTTAGATAATTACCTTTCCTCTTCTGACATGTCTCTGGGAAAGAGTGCCTGCTGTCTCATGAAGTGCTGTTCGATTTCCTCTAAGTGCTCCCAGAAACTCTGGCACACCAGCTTCATGGTTTCCATCTCATAGACCGTGCACTGACAACAGAACAAAAGCCTGAGAATAGTGACCTTCCTGCTAACACCGCTGAAGGGCTCTGCCTTCCTTCCCATTTGGAATTCACTGTTTGCAAAGCAGCTCAACTATTTTGCTAACATAGTTTGAAGAGAGCAGGGAGGCCCCACCCACAGCTTTGGAAGTAATTAGAGATTGTATTTGACTAAGACAAAAGGAAGCCGTTGCTGAGTGGCACTTGAGTGAGAATTAATTATATCCATGGTGATCCAAGCTAGTACAAGACAATACAGAGATTCAAGAGAGTGGACAGAGGAGAAAAGGAAGACTCAGCAGAGAGCAAACTTGCACTTAGAAAAATGGAGCCTCCTTTAATCTTACTCAGTTGGTACCTAGTAGCCCATCACTCTTAGCATCAAGAATGTTGTATCAGCTTGTATGAATTTGTTCAAGACAATCTTCTTAGAATGCTTTTTACCCTTGCTTAGCCACATTCCTTGAAGAGGAAAATCTGCAAGATCCAGTCTACCTATCTAAGAACCTCAACTGAGAGAAATGTTACACACCCATGCTCTCTAGGAACTAGAATCAAGACTTGAACTCTTCCACTCTTCCTGTGCAGACACCCCTCAGTCTTAAACATTGGCTCTCTCTTGGTGTTCCTGATTTAATAGTTTCTTGTAACCTCCAAGAGCTATGGAATTCTCTACAGCTAAGACCTCTGACTTGAGTTGACCAGATTCTGGCATAGCAGTTGGCCATACCCCTAGGATGGTTACCCATTATCATCTAATGAAAGTGCTTGGCTAAGAAAGCTCAATGTTGCCAGAAATCTCTCTCTCTCTCTCTCTCTCTCTCTCTCTCTCTCTCTCTCTCTCTCTCTCTCTCTCTCTCTCTCTCTCTCTCTCTCTCTCTCGCACGCACACACACACAAAGTCTGTTGCCCTTATTTGCACGTATTTAGGGATAAACACTTGATGGAGTTTTGTACTTGGAAAAAAACCCTGCTTTTCACTCTCTTCATTTATGGGTAAGGCCTCATTTGATTTTTGTTCCCATACATGGTAGCATGTAAACAGCTGTGGTCTTTGTTTGTCTTGACAGCCAGCCAGGTTGTTGAGAGTTTATGGATGTTACCTCCCTGTCATGTCCACATTGCCACGCAGCTGATATCCCAGTCTCTGGTTATTGTCATCCTCCCACCTTCTCTTCCCTGTTGTTCCCTGAGCCTTAGAGTTTTGCTATGGATGTAGGGGGGACGTATGGTTTTGCTATGGATGTCCTGTTTTGGGTTGGGTATCAAAAGGCTCACTTATTCTCTGTGTTTTGGTCAGCTGTGGACCTCTTTGATAGACTCCATATGCTGCAAAAATAAGCCTTTTTTGCTGATGATCACTTCACTGAGTAAGCATCGCCAGGGAGACAGGCACAGAGGCAAAAACTCTAGCTTTCATTTTGAAGGACTCACAACTATGAACATGCGTGTTGTACGATCAAGAAGTGTCTTTCTTTTGTATTTAACTTATTTGTTCACTTTATGTACCAATTGCGACCTCGCTCCTTCCTTTTCTCCCAATCCTACCCTCCCGCCCACTTTCGTGATACTGTCACCGCTGGGTACCAATTCACCCTGGCACATCAAGTTGTACCTGGACTAAGTGCCTTCTCTTCCACTGGGGCAAGACAAGTCAGTCCTGCCAGAGAAATGAGATCTAGAGAGAATCAACAGAGTCCAAGTCAAAGAGAGTCCCTGCTTCAATTGTTAGGGGACCTACTTGAGGACCAAGTGTCTTTCTTAAGGACCTGAGAGCTGTTCCTATGAATTAAGTTCAGCTAGAAGTCTCTGTAGGAGAATGGGCTTACATGGGCTTTGGTAAAGTAATTTAAGTGAAACTCATTTGACTGCCAGGCCACAGAATCCACCCTCCTCTGCCTCTATCCAAGATATATATATATATATATGTGTGTGTGTGTGTGTGTGTGTGTGTGTGTGTGCATATACATATGCACATATTATTTATCCTCAAAATCAAAATCACAAGACCAAGATCATGGTAGCTTGGTGCTTGTTGTTTTACCTAGAAGTGCTTAAAATACAGTCAGCTCACACACACACTCGGCCTTTTGCCATTTTCTATTTCCCTAGCTCCAGGGAGCCCCTGTTCTCTCCTTTCTCTCTCTCACTCTCTCTTTAAAATACCCATATCACTCTTGCACCGATCAAAATAAAGTCCAGCTCTTTCCTTTACAATCACTTGTGACTGAATCAAAGCAGTTTTGACCTCTTTAACTGCTGTCCTCTGTGTATCTTTGAACCACTGAGCCTGATCTACCTGTGGGTCACTGTGCTGATTTGCTGATCTCATAACAGCTCTTCTGCAAGCTTCAGCTCGATGTTTGGGGGTAACCCTTTGAGATAGAATGATAAGGAGTATGGAATTTGGATTTGGGGATTGCTTTTTATTTTAATTAATTTATTTTTATTCACTTTACATCCTGGTTGTTTTCCTATTCTTCTTCTTCTCCCAAACCCTCCCTCCTTCCCTTCCCACTCCCTCTTCTCCTATTTCTCAGTAAAGGGGAGCTTGTATTCTCATCTATCAGCTCATCAAGTTACATCAGGACTGAGCATGTCCTCTTTCCCTGTGGCAAGGCAGTCCCACCAGGGGGAAGTGATCAAAAAGCTGGCAAGTGAGTCCTGTCTGATCCGGTCCCCACTTCTCTTTCCAGAGCATCCACATGAAGCCTAAGCTGCCCATCTTCTACATCTTTGTAGGGCACCTAGGTTCAGTTCCTGCATGGTCCTTGGTTGGTGCTTCTGTCTCAGCAAGCCCTTCTGGGCCCTGGTTAATTGGATATGTTGGTCTTCCTGTGGAGCTCCTGTCAGCTCCAGGTCCTTTTCTCTTTCCTCCCACTTTTTTTTAATGTAATTTATTTATTTTGCTCCCACTTTTCCACATGACTCCCTACTCATCTCCCAATGTTTGGTTGTGACTCTCACTCAGCATCTGTTTTGGACAGTGCTGGATGGAGCCTCTCAGAGAACAACTCTTGAAATGCTCCTGCCTGCAAGCTTAGCAGAGAATTGTTCAGTGTCAGGGGTTAGCACTCTCCTGTGGATCTTTGGTTGGGTCAGGCGTTGGGTATTCCTTCAGTCTCTGCTCTCTCTGCTCTATCTTTATCTTTACACATCTTGTAGGTAGGATAAATGTGGGGTCAATATTTTGTGGGTGGGTTGGTGTTCTGCTAGGATTCGGGGTTCCTGATGGCCAGTTGGTGATTTAAGATTGTAGTGCTGTGGAAAATTCCGAAGTGCTGCCATCTCCTGGTTATTCAGAAAGACACAATTTAGCCCAAGAACTGGCAAAAATGTTTCAGTATGAAGGAAATCCAGGCAAGGAGAAAAATGGAGGTGGTGGGGTTGGAGGAGCTCTCTCTCTCTCTCTTTCATTTTCTCTCTTTCTGTGCAGTCTGGGTTAAACCCACATAAAATACAAGGTCTACTCTATCGGCTCAGCCCATTACTGCAAACTTCAGCAGTAAGGGTGGCAGAGTGGCAGAGTATGGAAACAAAACAAAAGGACACGAGCTTTCATTTTCTAATTGACTCACACTTCTTTTTTATTTATTTATTTTTTTGAGATAGGGTTTCTCTGTGTAGTCTTGGCTGTCCTGGACTCACTTTGTAGACCAGGCTGGCCTCTAAGTCAAACTCACAAACTCACAGATATCTGCCTGCCTCTGCCTCCCTGAGTGCTGGGATTACCGGCATGCGCCACCGCCCTCAGCCACTCAGAATTTTTAAACTTCACAGTATTTTTTTTAACTAAAGCTCTAAATACTCTAAAGCATTTTAATATGTAGAAATCGCATTTCTGATGCATTTTATTCTGGAAATATGTTTGGTTTCAACTTAACATATTTTATTTAAACTACTCCCAAGAATTCATATGTAAAAGGCTAATTAAATGAGTAGATCAGCTTTCCACTGACAAATTATAGTTAAAAACTCTCATGCACATAAGAATCTAACTATTTCAACAAACTAGCCTTCTAGGTAATCTAGATGACCACAAAACTGTAGGTTTCTCCATAATGTCATACATCATGTAATAAAAGACAATAATAGAGGAGATATGCCTTTTCAGGTCAAGACTTTACATAAAATTGCTCTTACTTTCAACATCTGCCCTGAATGCCTACTGCCACGTGACAGATAGCATCCATCTCTGTCTGTAATCTTTATTTACCAATGGCCTAGTTTCCAGTTATTTCTGTCCATAATAGAGTTCCTAACCCTAGCTATCCCACAGCACTTAACCTAAAGCCACATTTCCTGCAGAACTTTTTCTCAGATTTTACAGACACACCCATGCTCATTCACAGCCCAGGTCCTTTTCCTTTTCCAGTCTCCAAGTTTCTCGAATAACACCAGGCTCATGAAAGAAAGCAACCCCATGCTCATCTACATGTGTGTGCAGACACATGTGTGTGTGTCTGAAAAATAAACACACATGTGGAAGCGTATATGACCACAGGAGTTTATTATTCCTGTTGAATTTGTGTTTCTGAACCCTTAAATTTAGAGGAGAAATACATGGCTACCTAGTAAAAGTCGGTAGAGTCCCCATTTCTGCCAAATCAATTACATTTGTCTTTTCTGTATAGTTGCAAATTCTTTTTTGGGTGGTTATGTGTGTCCACGTTCATGCAGTGCAGGTGTGTGTGTGTGTGTGTGTGTGTGTGTGTGTGTGGTGTGCATCATGAGGAAAGGGACAGACAGCAAATTTTAAAATCAACTGCTGCTGGTTTGACACCAGCCTGAGGATGATGACTATGCAAAAAGGGTCACAAGACCTTTCCATGTTGTCGTGCCAAATGAAGCATAACATCTGTTACCAGATGCCAAATTATTCCACACAGCTATAATTGTGTAAATCTAAGGTCCCTTTTTAACAGAAATAGGGAAATGAAGCCCTCCTGGTCCATATTCAGAGAGACTCATGGTGCTGGTCCAGACTCAGTCTCTATTCCTATCATACCAAGCATCCTTAACTTAGCTTCTGGACCCTGTTGTGGTATAATGTTCTTGTGGAATGTATACAATTTACCCTTGTTCATTCAAATGCTGATTTCTCTACCCCACTATCTGGTTCAATCCTGACATTGCATTATGATGTTTATTCTAAGCATCATCTGTCTCAAGTTTGTGTAAACATGCCACCATTTGTTCTCTGTATTTTCAATTAAACAACCAGTCAGTACTGAGCAATGGAGAGAATAGGGTGGGACATCCTGGCCCAGAGGGAGAAGGAAATGAGTGGGAGGAGTTGAAGAGCAGAGATGGGTAAGAGAGATCTTGGAACCACGGGGAGAGATGAACCGACTTAAGATATGACTAACAGCAAGTATAATGTGGGAGAATCTGAATGGGAGGAAACTACAAGAGCTTGGAGGTTTAGGGTGGAGTAACCATTGCCCAGCATTGTGCTCTAGGTTAATTAAATAAATGCTAGTCTCTGTGTGGTGATTTGGGTATACAACAGGTTTGGGAATAACCAATGTTTAACTAAAAGTTAAATCAATAATAAATATTAATAACTGGCAATAGGATCCTATGCCTGAGTTTCTCCAGGCCTCATCAAGTTAACAGTGGTCCTCAAACACAGTTTGAGGCGATCACTTTCTAGCTTCTCAGTCTGCTGATACATGCTTATTACTTTTCTTCTTAACACTGCCAAGAAATGCTTGCATTATTTTTAATTGGTGGGGGTGATGTGATCAGAAAACAGAAAACAGCATCCTAATATATCATTATGATTATCAAATGACATTGGGTATATCTTGAAGGACTTTTTCTTCTAAATTTTTGAACATAATTTTGATTGTATTCTTCTTGTTATTTTTAATAAAACATAAAACTAAATATGATTAATTTACACTTCTTTGTAAAATTTATCCTTGAGAAGAGGTCTCACCTTGTAGCCCCTAGCACTTACTATCTATGTAGACCAGACTGACTTTGAACTTGTAATGATCTTCTTGCCTTAATCTCCTAAATTATGGGATTATAGAAATGTGCCACCATACCTGAACCAGGCTTTCATTACAGAAATAATAGTATTTATTTCTATGGTCTAATTGTTTGTATAGGATTTTAAATATCATCTTCGTTATCTAACTTTCATGTCTAACATGTCATATAAACTGAATGGTTAAGCAAATGTTTATTTTTCCAGAGCTGTGGTTTTCAATCTTGTTAACACTGACATTTTAGACTAAATGCTTATCTGTGATGGGGCTGCCCAGTGCATGTATGGTAGCATGTTCAACAGCATCTCTGATCTGTACTCATTTGTTGCCAATCATACCTACTGTTCTTCCAGCTGTGACAAGTAGTGCTGTCTCCAAAGGCTTCCAGTGTCACCTGATGTAGTAGGAAATGACTCACAGGAGAAGAAAAATTCCTTAGAGTACTAATAACCCTTCAATAAATGAGTATGGTGGTGATTTTTCTATTCTCGTAGATTTTTTTTTATTATTTTTACACTGAAGACTGAGTGCTGAGACATTCTTCCACTGAGCTGTATCCCCAGGCCCATTCTCCAGGATTTGGCTATTTGGATCCCAGGATATCAGCTATGAATCAGCCTTCACCCTTTCCTTCCACTGAATAAGACACACAGAGTTGATTACAAAGCCTACATAAAGCTTTCTATGAGTAGTACAACCTTTATTCTTGGCTCATTCTTAAGTATTCTAAATGTCTGGTGTCTTGCAATCTGAGAATTAATTTCTCAGTACATGTTAGGCATATGAAGAATTCTATATGTTAAAAGTTCACATGATAATTTACTTTATCTTTCACATAATCACTCTTATACATATTTAGATATTTTTAAAATTAGGAACATATTTATCCAAGATTGGAGTTGGGGCTCACCACTTAGTGGTTGGGTGTGCTGAAATATTACCTAAACTCTGTCAGTTCCAGTTTCTTTGTTTACAAAAGAGAGAGAAATTGCAACACCTTAGAAACTCAATGAATAGTTATGGCATATAAGAAACTGAAGATTAGATGGAACAATGTATATGAAATGTTTACACTAGACATTTAGTACATTTTTTGTGGAATTAAAGGATAGAAGGAACCCATTGGGCATTGGACTATAGTACTTAGTAAGTCAGTTTCTCTCTACTGTATATGAACAACTGCATCATCAATGCCCTTTACTCTTTGTAAATGGAATATCAGATGTGATAGTGTTGAAAGTTTACTTGTTAAGCCTGAAAGCCCTAGACTATTCCCATCCCCAAAACACTAAAAAAAAAAAGAGCATTAGAAGGATTTGTTATAGGCAAGTTGATTAATCAAGGGTTAAATTAGGTTGACATCACTCAAATTTTCATAACCCCAGAACTCACTTGTAAACCAGTTATGAAAGTTTGGGCAGAAGTCTCCTTACATGGCATCAGAGGTTCAAGTATTACAGCAATAATAAAAACAATACAAGTTGATGATTAGAGTCACACCCCATCAATTAATAGTAACTTGAGCTTTCTTGGAGCTAAATATTGCAATGTGTCAAGAATTATATTGTGTGCTTTACAGAACTTTTCATCCCTAGACAATTTTATAACAATGAAACGAATCAATCCCCTATATGTGTATATATGTATGTATGAATGAATGCATTAAACCCAGAGCCTTAAGCAAGTACTTAGCTATTTAGGACTTATTACTCAGTACTTAACAAGTACTTAATAAGTACTCAGTACTTAACATCCACAGTCTCCATCACATTGATATACATAACGGTCCTAGAAACACTAAATGGCCAGGCAAGATTATATAGCCTACTGAATTTAAAACCCAGAACTTCTCAGTTAGACTAATGCAGAGATGAGAATGGTCCATTAATATTATAACCTTGAACGTATGAATTTATCTCATAAACTATAAAACACTCAACAAACATGACTTGAGTTTGAAAATAAGAGGTATGCTCTGAGTTTTCTCTACCATAAAGAAAGATTAACACCACTTCTGTGGTATTAGTGGTGTATGTGGTTCATCTGTCTTTCCAGTTTTGTAGAGGAAACACTTACAGAGCACAGGTCCCTCACAGTGGTGTCCTGAAGTATTTTCAATGTCTTCATGAACTGGGCTTCAGGATCTTCTGTGTGTGAATACAGGAAATGCCTACAGATAGAAGGTTTTGGGCCAGGGTTTTGCCTCCTTCCTTGGCAATTGGAACAGTGATGACAGCAGACACAACAGTGGGCAGGTATAATGTGGCAGACGCCTGTTGGGTAGATGCTAGAAAAACCTGTATCCAAAGAGACAGACTTGGTGAGGGGCAAGGGTCCATGAATTAAGGCCTTATTAGGTGAGGGCCTGGGTTTGCATTCACATGCATAAGTCTGAACAGCAACATCATTGACCTGCTTTGTTCCTGTCTGCAGTCTCAGGTCTGTTGTATTAATAGGGTCACATGGAGTGCATTCAAAAGCTGTTCTTTTATTATAGGTCCCCAAGCCTGCAACACTCTGAACAGCTGACACCATATTGGAGGACATCTGGGTTGTCACAGAGCAAGAGCTGGCAACATTTGAGTCAGTGGGAACATCTCCAGGTGGTTTATCAAGGTGGGGAATTGACCTCTCAAAGTTTTGAACAAGGTCACCTTTATGGGGCATAGCTGTTCTGTGTTGGTGAGGGAGCTGTGCTGGCCTCTCTTGTACCAGTGAGCTTTGCTGGGTGTCAGGGCAGACTTTTCGGCTGCCGTCTGTTCCTGAGATCTTAGAATCCACATGATAGGAATTGTCTGGAGTCTGATCAGTCCTCGATGACCTTGGTGATTCAAAGCAGTGACTCTGTATCAGCATTTTCCCAGTACCCTTATGCTTCAGAGACCTATCTTCCTTTTCTGTGACATGAGTTAGAGTGACCCTCATTGTGTTATTGAATGTAGAAGTGATGACAGATCCAACAACACTCTCTTGTTGTTCTCCATCTGGGATGGTCTTGGTGAGGGTCATATCTGGGTTGACTGTCTCTGCTGGCCCTTCCATGGCATTGAGTTGAAGCTCTTCCTCCACCATAGATGCTGAGGTCTTTCTTTCCAAGACATTCATATCTGGGCTTGCCAAAGATGAGACCACCATGTTCTTAGATTTAGAGTCATGTGATGACTCTTGCTGAGAGTCTTGCCATAATGCTGGGCTATGACTTTGTTCCCTTGGTTTGCTACCTCTATACTCTGTGGGACTCTGGGTGCCTGGTAAGGAAGACACCTGCAGGAGAAACCGACATGGAAAATGAATCAGGAAGTTAGGGAAGACTAGTGGCACAGAAGTTATGAGCACAGGCCATAAACTCGGAATTATATCAGATTACTACTTCAGCTATGATATTCAGCTCATTGTTTAGAAAAATGAAAACAAAAGAGAAATGGGAGGAGAGGTGAGCATCTCAACACTTGGTCTACTGTGATCCTATATTCTTTGCCCACTGAGTGTATATATGCCGTTTATGTTGGCCACTTTAGGTTTGTCCTTCCAAGTTCTCCAGAACTGACTGTATGGTTGGTGTGTGGTTGTTAGGACTGGAAAGTGTGAAGTAAGGAGTCAAGGTCCCATTCCAGTCCCTTCTACCTGGAGGGGCTGAGGCTCTGGAAGCTCCTCCAAAAACCCACTGCTGTCAGACTGACAGCTATTTGTTCTATCCACTCGGGTGCCTGTGGAAAGAAAAGAGACCCAGAGGTTAGGGGAGTAAAATCATCCTGCCCATAGGACCAAGAGTAAACCCTCTCTATACCTGACACATTAGAGATCCTCCAAGATCTGACCATGAGTGACCCAATGGGACTTCAAAGAACATCTTTTTTCAAGTGTCAGAAAGTTCATGTACAATTATATCTACAGTTTCCTGAGCCTGTAACGCATGACTTCTTAAACTGTAATATGGTTGATTGTGAGCTGAAACTTTACTGAAGACAAAAGAAAATAATCCAAGAAGTGCACATCTCTAAATATCACATTAATAAAACAACAATACCTTCATGTAATATGTTTGCACATATATATTATTTTTCTCCTGACTAAGTTTTAGGTAATAGCTCTCTCCTAGATTTTTCTGAACTCTAATTCTAAGACAGCCAGGCCATGCTCATGTCTAGACTGTGTCTTTTGTTACTGTGAAACATTGAACAGGGCAGAAAAGCAATAGTGCTGTGTGTACAGGCTAGGTTTTGGAGATATCATATGTACATGTTGTGTTGTATTGTTTTGTGCTGTGCTGTATTGTGTTATACTGTGTGTGTGGGGGGGTGAAAGAACAGGCACCCAATAGCAAGTCACTATACTGAAGATTAAACTATGTCATTTTATTTTGAGGCAGGGTCTCATCTATTCCAGGCTGGCCTCAGATTCACGATGTAGCTAGGCCAAAAAGGATCATAAACACCTCATCCTCCTGTCTCTACATCCTGAATGTTTGGACTACACGTTTTTATACTATTACACTCAATTTTGTGTACTGTTGTGGACTAAATCCAGGACTTCATGCATGCCAGGCAAATACTCTATTAACCGAGTTTCACTCTAGCACAAATTATTAGAATCTCATTTATTCTAGTAACACTTACTTATACTAGAAGGCCTTGTCTCCTCTGGGGAAAGAAAAAGACAAAGTATGAGTCTGGAAGTTGGTCAAAAGGATGGCTGTTGATAGATATGATACTTTAGAAATCTGGTACCTAAGTGAGGAATGTATAACATTGTTTAGGCAGTTAACTTCTAACTCAAAGCTCTTAGCTACTATTTATCTTTGCAGATCCAACCTTGAAGATGCCTCCATTCAGAGCAATGCCTTCTTCCCATGGGGCTGTCTTCAGCCAGTCTTAGTTGTCATATTCTGAGAAAGCAGAAATAGTCTCCAAGGTGGTCCAGCCAGCCCACATCCAACTTGTTTGTCTGAGGTCAAAGCAGGAAGAAAGACACTAGCCTTCCTACAGCTAGGAAGTTTAAACCTCATATTCTTTAATTTAGACTCAAGACATTTAAAGGCTAGAAATCAAGAGACAAAAGCATTTAACAGCTGAACCTGAGTAAGACTGAGGAACTCAGAGGAAAATTTTGACCCAACGGTTTCTCTGATTAAAAAAAAAAAAACATCACTGTTGTTGTGTTAAGGATAAAATATGGAAGTCTTCACCCAAGATCTTCTTCTCTTGGAAAGCTGGAGTAATAGGGTCTAGAATTTCTCTGCCTTCTGAAACAATCAAATACTGGACAAAGCACATGAAAAATGTGATTTGTTTTGTTTTAAAACAGCAGACAGAAATTCATGAGGCAATAACTGAAAAGCAGGATCAGTGATGTGAGCCCCAATGATTATTAAAATTTCTGCCCCTAGTTTATAAGCTTTGGTATAGGAACAGAAACTAATGGGGAGTCTTGTAAGACATCTATAATAAAGGAAGCAGAGTTAAGACTTTAGCAAGAGTGAGACAGCCACAGTTTGCAGGTCAGGTTAAGAGAAAAAGAAAATCCTATGGAGAAACAGTTCTCAGGTACCTCTTGAGCTATGCTCTAGCATAGGGGAGGAACGATCTGAAGGAGTTAAAGGAAACAGGGCTCAGCATTCACCCAAGCACAAGAATAGGGTGTGAGTCCACCCACCACATTGGAAAACTTCATAATTCACATAGCACAGTTAATGTCTTGACTCAGAGGTGAGGAATAAGTAGCCTGAGAATAAACATTTTTCTGGTTTCCCAGACTCTTAAGGAAGGGACTCTTGCCAGCTTGAACATGGCACTTGGTGAGCACGCCTCTGTCAATTTTGTCCCTTATCCCCATTCCCTCTGCCTTGCTAAAAAAAATTAAAGTATATTCCTAAAGCTGGCTACTAACATCTATTTCCTTATTTAGCCACTTCCTTTTGAGGCTGACTGCCAAGCTCCAGATATCAAAGTATTAAAGTATAGCAATTAAAAGCGCACTTTGGTTAACATGCTTAATCAAAATATACCACCATATCCTTGCCCATTCTGACACAGATTTCCCCTTTTTCTCTTATTAAAAGTTATACTTGCAAGGTCTTCTGCTGCTGTTTTTCTCCCTAATTCAGAAAAGAGGCACTTTAACTTTTCTTCCGTGCTTAATAAAGGGTCTTTCTGTGAAAACAGGTTTTTGAATGTGATTTGTGCCTAATCTGGGTCTGAAAAGGAACACTTTCTATGTGGGGTCTCCTAAAATCAAAGGCATCAGCATATTTCCTGGTAACTCAACTCTGTCCCAAGAATAGCTTTCAGAAGTGGAGCAATGCTTACCATATGCAAAACTAAAGCTACACCACTGAGCATATATTACATGTCAAATGTGTGCCCACCCCTTCAATAAATAGTCCCAAACTTGTGTCACACAGACAATCCTTATGAAACTCAGTAGGTCACATAACACAACACCAAAACAAAAAGACAGGAATGTGGGAAGGATATTTGCAGGAAATAGGATGGGAGGGAGATAAGAGATAGTGGGGAAGAGTAATCAAAATGCATTATATACATGAAGGAAATTATCAATGAAGAAATATGATTAACTACAAAAGAAGCAGGTAAATGTGACCCAAACAGGGAGGGGGAAAAACCCAACAAATGGAGACAAATAAAGAATTGATGCTGATGTTATAATGATCAGACAAGGATATTAAAACATTTCTGACTATATGCCATATGGTCAAGAGTCTAGGAATATGATGAAATGTGTTAAGTGCAGACACTGAAGGTGTGTATGTGCATGCATGTACTCACTTTGCGTGTATATATGTGTGTTTAAAGACCTGAATCAGACTAAAGATGAAAACTATACTGTTTATGATAGTTTATAATGGATAAGATTGAAAGCAAATTCAAATCTGTGTAATAAAAGCAACTAATGAAAAGAAGACATAACTATAGAAATGATTCTGAATCAAAATAAGATATGGAAAACAAGATTTTAAGTGGCAAAAATCACACCAGTGTACCGTGGGACCGCCCCGATTGGCTGGATATATTAATAACTAGAAAACTCTAAAGAGCATGGGGAACACTTGAAATATTTGACAGAAACAAACTCCCAGCACACAGAACAAGAGCAACGCCGTGCCAAGGTACATCAGAAACAACTTATTCAATAGCAATGCTGAAGAGAAAAAGCCTTAAAATCAACCCCAGTAGGAAGGCTTATTACAGTCAGTTAACAAAAATAACAGCAGAAGGACAATTGGCTTTGAAAGTAATCCAGTGAAGAGATGGGTGGATGACTCCTTTTGAGGATAAACAGTGAAGAGCAAGCAAGGGAGCATCAAATATTTAAAAAGATTTAACTCGGTGTCCAACTGAAGACCCTAGTAAGGGGAACAGGGACTGTTTCTGTCATGAACTTGATGGGTGGCTCTTTGACCCTCCCCCTAGATCCCAGGGGAGGACATTGCAGCCATCCCTGAGGAGACAAGATGAACTGGGGTGGGATGGAAGGGGAGGAGATCCTCCCCTGTAGGTGGACTTGGAGTGGGCAGGGAGGAGATGAGGGAGGGATGGGGAGAGTGGGAGGGAATGAGGGAGGGGGTTACGCCGGGGATGCAAAGTAGTTAACCTCTGATTGATATAAAAATAAATAAATAACATTAAAAATAAATAAATAAATGAATAAATAAATAAATTACATTAAAAAAAGATTTAACTCCTTTCAAAAGAGAATTGAAGACTGGGACCAAACCCAGTAGTTGAGTAGTTGCTTAGCATTACTAAAACGCTGAGTTTGGTCCCCTGAAATAGGGAAAAATTGTCTATGTAAAAAAAAATGTTAACAAGATAGCATGAGGCTTATTAGAAAAACGTATGAATCTGTGAAAATAAGTACTATTATAACTTAGAGCAGGTTATATGGAAGGAACCAATCAAATAGATGCCTTGAAGCATAACATCCAATTTTTATAGAACATTTTACACCAATAATAGAATATTTGCTTCTTAACTATCAGTGGAAATGATAATTTATTTATTATTGGAATTTTTATTATTTTATATTCTATAATTATAATATATTATTATATAATATAATATTATTAATATATTAATACTACATTAATATAATATATAATATAACATAATATTATATAATAATAAAAATTTTGTTTAACATATTTAAGACCTGGATGATCTTGTTATAGTCACACTCAACTAGTATTAAAACTTGCCAGCTGAAGGCAGGCAACATGAAAGGAGAGTAGCGTGACTTTCAGGGTTAATTGCTTTAGTGAAGATAGGGAGGTTGGAAAGAGAAGAGGGTAGAGGATGAGTTAACCAAGTGTATATGAAAAAACCTAATAAGTATCCACTAGTTTATAAGCTAATTAAAAATTGTAATACAAAGAAAAGTCATGTGAACAGAAGTGCCTTTCTGGGTGGAAAATGTTGCTCAAAGAAGACATTTGTTCTTCAATGAAGATCTCAATGTGGGGTACAGGATACCTTTCTAGATGAGTTATTGGTGAGAGGACCCAGAGTTACCCAAAATAATGTGGGTTACTGCAATTGGTTGCCCACTACAACCAGATGGTAAGTTCCTATTGATGAAGACACCACTCTGAATGTAGGACATATAGAGAAATCAATTTGTATTGACCAGAAAATTCTTCCCTGATGGATGGTTAGCTGACATAGTGGCAAACAGTGCAATGAACTTTCTGAAGGGGAAAATATTAGTGGTTTATCCAGATCTGGACCCCACATGCTTTATATACTGACCTGCCTGGCAATTGGAACCAATTGGAGCAATAGTGGCATGATGATTTGGGGCTAAACGACCTTTTTCTGATTTGATCTGAGACCTGCTCCATAGGAAGAATTTCTGGTTCTGTGTACCTAGTCAAAAGCCCAAGACTAGGGTAGTTATAGGACCCTAGGGGGAAAACTTACTAGTGTTATTTGGCTAACTGGTCATGTTCTCAAATTATTTTCTTAAGATTTATATTTATCCCATACATTTATCTTGCTTGGATGACAGCTGATGCAGAGACACATAACTGGTTAAAGTGTCAAGTATAAATGACCATAAGTGTTCAGCTCTGAATGAATCATCTATATTAAGCTCTTATTGCACTCCCCACTCCACTCCGCAGTAGCAAAGGCTCAGGGAACATCACAAAAGAAGGAACAAAAGGAATGAAAGCGCTGGTAAGATTTGGAGGAGAGCTGTGAAATGCTAATTTCTGGGCATGATATTGTTATTGCATGCATCAACTATAATGGTGGTTACCTTCACAAGATTCAACCAGTCAAAATTACAGCCTGGGGGGAGGGGTCTGTGAGATGCCGGAGCAGCATTTGGCTTGGAGATCTTTCGGCCAGTTCCACATCTGCCTGGTCCAACTGGGTCACGGACAGCCAGCCCAGCAGAAGCAGGGAACCCAGCAGAGGTGAGCTGGACATGGGACCCAAGCCTCATTCTCCCCCATCATAAGGTGGCCTGTGGGAAGCTGAAGCAGCATTCAGCTTGGAGATCTTTCTGTCTGCTCCCCATCTTCCTGGCCCACCTGGGTTATAGACAGTGAACCCAGCAGAGGAATCACCAGGCAGGCAAAGAGCAGAGTAAACCAGATGGTTAAAGGCCAGCATAAGAACACAAGCAACAAAACTCAGGGCACTATGCCACCACCAGAAACCAGTGGTCCTACCACAGCAAGCCCTGGAGATACCTTCACACCCAGAAAGATTCCAAATTTGACGTTCGTTATGAAAATGGTAGAGGCATTAAAGGAGGAATATAAAGCTCTCAAAGTAGCACAGGAAAATACAATCAAACAGGGGAAAGAATTGAACAAATCTCTTCAAGAAATGCCTATAAACATATGAGAAGTACACAGATCACCCTGCCACATAATAATCAAAACATTAAATTTACAGAAGAGAAAATATTAAAAGCTGCAAAAGAAAAGGCCAACTCACATATAAAAGCAAACTTATCAGAATAGCACATGCCTATTCATCAAGAAGTTAAAAAGCAACAAATCAAGTAATCCAATTAAAAAGTGAGGTACAGAACTAAACAGAATTCTCTATAGAGGAGTATCAAATGGCAGAGAAACACTTAAAGAAATGTTCAATGTCCTTAGTCATCAGGAAAATGCAAATCAAAACTACTCTGAGATTTCACCTATACCATTCAGAATGGCCAAGATCAAAAATTCAAGTGCTGGAGAGGATGTGGAGAAAGGGGAACCCTCCTTCATTGCTGGTGGGAATGAAACATGTAAAACCACTTTGGAAATCAATCTGGTGCTTTCTCAGATAATTAGATATAGTGCTTCCTCAAGATCCAGCTATACCACTCCTAGGCATATATCCAAAAGATACTCAAGTACACAACAAGGATGTTTGCTCAACAGTGGTCATAGTGGCTTTATTCATAATAGCCAGAAGCTGGAAACAACCCAGATGTCCCTCAGTGGAGGAATGGATACAGAAATTGTGGTATGTTTACACAGTGGAATACTACTCAGCAATTATAAACAAGGAAATCATGAAATTTGCAGGCAAATGGTGGGATCTAGAAAAGATCATCCTGAGTGAGGTATCCCAGAAGTAGAAAGACACACACAGTATATACTCACTTATAAGTGGATATTAGACATGTACTATACGATAAACATAGTAAAATCTGTACACCTAAAGAAGCTAAGTAAGAAAGAGGACCCTGGGTAAGATGATTAATCCTCACTCAGAAAGGCAAACAGGATGGACATTGGAAGAGGGAGAAAACAGGGAACAGGACAGGAGCCTACCACAGAGGGCCTTTGAAAAACTACCCAGCAAAGTATTAAAGCAGATGCTGAGACTCATAGCCAAACTTTGGGCAGAGTGCAGGGAATCTTATGAAATATGGGAGCATTAGGAAGACCTGCAGGGCATAGGAGCTCCTTAAGGAAAGCAACAAGGAAGCAAAGTATTTTCTGAGACTGATGCCTCAACCAAGGACCATGCATGGAGATAACATAGAACCCTGCTCCTAGGTAGCCAATGGCAGCTCAGTATCCAAGTGGATTCCCTAGTAATGGGACAGAGACTGTCTCTGACATGAACTCAGTGACTGGCTCTTTGTTCACCTCCCCCTGAGAGGGGAGAAGCCTTACCAGGCCACAGAGGAGGACAATGCCGCCAGTCCTGATGAGACCTGATAAGCTAAGCTCAGATGGAGGAGGAGGAGGACCTCCTCTATCAGTGGACTTTGGAGCAGGGCATGGGAGGAGATGAGGGACTGAGGGTGAGATTGGGAGGGAATGAGAGAGGGAGCTACAGGTGGAACACAAAGTGAATAAACTATAATTAATATAAAAATAAAAATAAAAAAAGAAACTCTAAAAGCCAAAAGAGCCCAGGCAGATATATTACAGACACTAAGAGATAACAGATGTCAGCCCAGGCTACTATACCCAGCAAAACTTTTACTCACCATTGAAGGAGACAACAAGATATTCAAAGACGAATAAATAAATGAATAAATAAATATATTTGGTCCTTGTGGAGCTCCTGTCCACTCCAGGTCATACTAACTCCCCCTTCTTTCATACAACTCCCTGTGCTCTGCCCAAAGTTTGGTTATGAGGTAATGAGGGAAGGGGCTACAGCTGGGATACAAAGTAAATAAACTGTAACTAATATAAAAAAATAAAAAAGAA
The DNA here is from genome assembly GCA_028658305.1 of Pachyuromys duprasi. Lineage (NCBI taxonomy): Eukaryota > Metazoa > Chordata > Mammalia > Rodentia > Muridae > Pachyuromys > Pachyuromys duprasi. Next base: position 77,742,060 of record CM053763.1, on the reverse strand, counting down.
ATGTTCAACTTTCCTAGTCATCAGGGAAGTGCAAATCAAAAGGACTCTGAGATTCCATCTCACACTGATCAGAATAGCTAAGACCAAAAGCCAGCACAGGCTGGCAAGAGTGTGGAGAAAAGGGAACACTCCTCCATTGCTGGTGGGAATATAAACCTGTACAACTACTTAGGAAATAAGTCTAGTGCTTTCTTAGAAAATTGGGAATAGCTTTATCTCAAGACCCAGCTATACCTCTCCTGGGGCTATAACCAAAAGATGCTCCACCATACAAGGACAGTTGCTCAACCATGTTCACAGCAGCTTTATTCACAATAGCCAGAATCTGGAAACAACCTAGATGTCCCTCAACCAAAGAAAGGATAAAGAAACAGTGGCACATTTCCACAATGGAATACTACTCAGCTAGTAAAAACAAAGAGACTATGAAATGTTCAGGCAAATGGATGGAACTAGAAAAGATCATCCTGGGTGAGGTAACTCAGACCCAGAAAGGCACACATGGTATGTACTTACTTATAAGTGGATTTTAGCCATATAGTACAGGAAAACCATACTATGAGGCACAGACCCAAAGAAGATCAGTAACATGGAAGATCTAAAAGATGGTGCATAAATCTCACTCAGACAGGGCTACAGAATAGACAGAGGTAATGGCTGAAGAGAGGGGACAAGGGAGGAGAGGCTGTGTAGAGGGTAGAGATGAGACCTGGAGAGAGCAAGGGAGAGAGGACAGAAGGCCTGTGGAGAAAGGAGAAACTGAGGGTGCCGGTATCTCTGTGACAAGTTGGAAACCTAAGTTAGGCTCCTGGGAGGATATGAGGGGCACTCAAGCAGAGACTCCTGGTAGCAGAGGCAACAGAAGCCCACGCACCCACAAAACCTTGACCCCCAAATAACCCTGTTTACAAGATGTGCAAAGATAAAGATAGAGCAGAGATTGAGGGAATACCCAACCAATGCCTGGCTCAACCAAAGATCCATCCTATAGAAGAGGGCCAACCCTTGACACTATGAATAATACTCTGGTAAGCTTGCAGACAGGAGCTTGTCAGAGTGGTCCTCTGAGAGGTTCTATCCAGCTGTGCCTCAAAACAGATGCTGAGACTCATAGCCAAATATTGGGTGATGCATAGGCAATCTTGTGGGAAAGTAGAAGGATAGAGAAGAGGAGCTGGAGCTGACAGGAGCTCCATGAGAAGACCAACAGGGCCAGCTAACCAGGGTCTAGAGAGCTTGTGAGACTAAAGCATCAATCAAGGGTCAAGTATGAATTAGACCTAGGTCCCCTACAAAGATGTAGAAGATGGGCAGCTTAGGCCTCATGTGGGTGCTCTAGAAAGGGAAGTGGGGACTTCATCAGACAGGACTCATTTGCCAGCTTTTTTATCACTTCCTTTTGGGGGGACTGCTTTGCCAGGCCACAAGGGAAGAGAACATGTTCAGTCCTGATGTAACTTGATGAGCTGGGGTGGATGGGAATTTTTTTTAATTTTTTAAACTTAACAAAAAAATCAATACTGTTTTGAAAAAAAAATTCCAGCAGGAGTGGGAGAAGAGCTATTTGACATCTGGTGGCTGCTGAAGGAAGGAGAGTCACTCTCCTTTCTGGCTATGGCTTATAAGTAAGTTGCCTGTGTCCTGATGGGCAGCTCACACTCGCATGTGGACAGCGCTATTTGGACTCAGGGAATTTCTAATAACAACAACAATAAGAGGACAAGGGAGATGGGGTAGATACTATGGATCTTTGAAGGGAGGTGGTGATGAATGAAAATGCCTTGTATAAATGTATGAAATTTCAAAGAATAAATAAAAATATTATTTTTAAAAGCTTCAGGTCCTTTTGAAGTTAGGAAAAAAAATTATGTGACAAGCAGATAATTATTATGATGACATTTCAAAAGCCTGGTATAGACTTCCTAATATTTTTTACATAGTTCCTTGACTACTTTACCTAGAGCCCATCTATCCAACAGCTAAGTGAGCAGACCACTCTTGAATACTTTCTACCTGAATTTTCTATTTCAAGCTACCCTGTGTCCTTTAGAGCACTTGACAGTCTTTTCCTACCCCAGGAGCTCCTGACAGTAGAAATTCAGTAAGTAGGACTGACTGCCATATCTCCTTCATCACCCCTGGCTATAGCATGAAGAATAAGAGTCCTCAGTAAGAGGCCTGAACACTTGGGGGAGGACAGGCAAGACAGAGTGTGAAGCCACTTGCTTTAGCAAAGTGTTGGACCTTTGAAAGACTCCCAGCACACCATTGTTACACACTTTCCAGAACATCTCTGCAGGATTCTTGTTCTGGGGCAGGCGCCACAAGTGTGGTGTGTGATGTCTAATGACTCCTGTTACCCTTGCCATGATCAGAGGAAGCAGTGTATTCTGCCAAATATCTGCCTATATGCTGCTTAGTCTCTAATGACCTGGTCTAAATGGAAATACTTACATCCCTGAGATCAACGGGTGATTGATTCCAAGGCATTCCATCACCCAGAATACCAGAATCTCCAGATACTCAAATCCCTTACACAAAATGCCACAATACTTGCAGTTGACACATTCACACCCTTTTGGCCTCTCGAATCATCTTAGATTACTTAGAATACTTAATATAATTTAAATGGTGGTTAAAAGTTGTTACACTGTAGAGTTCAAGAAACAGCAAAGGGAAAAATCTACACATTTAATATATACAACATATTTCTGATAGTTTCAGTTGAAGGTGTGCAGGTAGACGCAGCTCTTACGGGTGCGGGCACTCAGTGTAAGAAGCCGTAGCACTCTAGGTCTCTACACCGTCAGAGCCATCTGTCCTAAAGGATATGCATCTGCAGTATTAACAGCAGTTACCTTTCATCAACTGTATTTGCGTAAATCTCACAATTGTTAAATCTCACTTAAGTGATATCTCTGGACTTTAATTAAACTCAACATAGAAACAAACTGAAAATTCACTTCTGTGGCGAGACTGAACAGCAAGTCGGGCATGATTCTCTCAAGAAAAGAGGATTTTTCAATTATTGTTTGCTTTAGAAGTCAACTGTGTGCAGCCTGAATCATTCTGAGAGATGTAAGGAAAGCATGGGCCGATTTACAGATGGATTAGTTTCTTTAGGAGACTAAAATCTTTACCCCTTATAAAAGGGTTTCGGTGACTATCAATAGCTAGGTGCTGGATCTTCTCATTCTAAATTTCTCCTTAGGGCTTTAGGAGTTAAACAGAAATAAAGGATGAGAAATCGCCTGGCCTGGGATGGCTATGATGGACTATTAAGCAAACAGACAAATACAAATGAGCATCGTTTATCACTGCCACACCCTCACGTTAACACACAGGCAGGAGGGCTTGACTTCCGGAACAAGAACACGGCACTTGAAGAGCAAGGGAAGTTGTACTACACATCTGGTCATCCCACACAGCCCCTAAAACCTACCAGACCATGCCTGGGAGAACCGCAGCAGGTGCTTACTACCAAGGGACCTTTGCTGGGGACTTTCTCCCAATGAGCCACAGCTCTGCCCCCTCCCCCAGTGGAGGCCTGGTTTTCCACCTTGCTTCCTGAAGTTGTTGGGTTCCTGTTTGTTCTTCTAGAGAGGATTTTTTTTTGTCACCCAAGCTTTTATTTATTTATTTATTTATTTATTTATTTATTTATTTATTTATTTATTTATTTAGCTTTCGTAGGTCCTTGTTCTAAATCAATTAGGTAAATGACACCCTCCATCACCAAAACCTCTCTGCTTGATTTCTTCTTGCCCTCACCGACTTCTAGTTCACCAACTCCATTTATCCCGTGGCCCAAAGATGCTAAACTCTAAATCTATTTTACTGACATCCCATTGGAACACCCAATTGACTCATCTGATAGATTTATAGCCACGTCCACCAGCTTCCGGTCCTGACTCTCCTAAGTAGGAGCTGTTATTCTGTTACCTTGGGCTTGTGATGAGGTTAATGCCCAATAAAATATGTGTGGATTTACTAACACATAAATATCTTGTCTAATTACAGGTAAGTTCTTTCCAAGGGCATCATTTTAACTACTATAGTTTAGTCTCTGTTGGTATCCCTGTTTATACTATTCATGACTGTGATGAGTAACTTTCATAGTCGTTAGAAATTAACTTCTGCATTGCACAATTGCCTTCAGAGATTTAGATTTTACCCTCTCAGTTGGGTGAGCCCTGCATGCAGGTGGGACTGCTGGATTGTGTTAACCCAGGAGAAAGACGCCTTAGGCACTTTGTCAAAATCACCAGCAGATGGCAGCATTACACCAATCACGGAGGAGCCAGGTCCCTGCCAGGGCCCTCCCACCGAAGGAGCCGCCTTTCTGGACTGTGTCATCAGTAAAAGCACCTGAGTTGCATTGAAAATAGCCTGAGTTCAGAGAGTCTCAGGAAACAAAAAAGGGCAAGTAGTTGAAATGTAAATTGTGAGGAGACGAAAAGAACGGAGTATACAGGGACAGGAAGTATACCACAATCATACAGTACAAGAACTATGGTCCAGCCTTAGGCTTTGGGGTTAAATCATCCACATCAATAGAATCTTCATTACCTATTTAATTGCCAAGTATCTATCGCATTCATTGTCCCAGGGTGGAAAATTCTGTGACAGCTCAGCAGTGAGGCTGAGTCACGTGTCTCAGAACCGGTGTGGACTTACAGATGAGGCAAAAGCAGATGGCCCCAGGAGGGGGTAGGAAGTGGCTGCTTTGCCCAGTCAGAAGCAATGAGGATGGTTTGGACAGCAGTGATTATCACAAAGACACTTTAAAAAAATGTGATTTCAAATGCTTCAGAACATCTTTATGGTCTGTCTTCTGGTCCCCACAATAAGAAGTCAAAATGGAATTACCTACCATTCGATGCAGCAATATCTTCTAGAACCTTCCTCAGAGCTATCATCCAGCGACTTTACACATGGAATTATTCATATGTGGCAGAAAATATACAACTTTTAGAAAATGCTCCTGCTATAGAAAGCCAGATCTGTACTACTTCCTATTGTCTGGTCACACAGGCGGTGTCTAAGCCCCTTTTCTGAAGATGGCTCTCTGAGTTTAGGACCTCTGAAGATGGCTCTCCTCACTTGTGGGACCCCTTATGTCCATACTCATAGGATGGGGTTTCCAAGTTATTTGTTCTTCGCACTTTTAAATAAGCTCTTGTACAATTTGCTCTAAGTCCAAGCCCTCAAATCTAGTTTTAGGAGCTGACAGACTGTCTGGCCAGCATGGAAGAGAGAAGAGTGGTTCTCTGCTCCCTCTGTCTAGTTCAGTTTAACACACATAGCCTACCGGTTTGCATCCTTGTAAGGTTTGTTCTGGGCCCTGTGGGATGGAGGTCCATTCTGTCAATGATAGTCTGACCTCCATTCTGAAGTCTGTGTCATCCCTGGCTTTCCCAAACAATCCTGCTGTGAGCCAAGTCCTTGCTGATACAGTGAGAAGGGCAGGGTGCAGAGGCAGAGCTGCAGATGTTCCTGTGAGACCCTCCATCCCTAAGAAATGTGCACTGGGTCTTCCTGGGTTTTACATTGCCCTAGATAATGCACAGCATGCCAGCAAAGATACTTGCCCTCCTGAGCTCATGACTGCCTTGGGTCTGATTCCAGGAAGTACTGGAGAAAAGATGGTATGGTGATGGGCTTAGGAAAACCTATCTGAGACAAGTTAGTGCCTCCATTCACACCAGAAGCTCTGGGTAGCGCAGTTTCTTCTATAGGAGATTCCTACAGCAAACCCAAGAGCATCCATGAGCACTCAGATGGTGCTTTGCAAGCTTTTGAATCTTAGGATTTTCCCTCTCCTCTTCTTCCTTATTGTTCCAGGTTTACCTGTTTCTCTTTCATTCATAAGAATAGCTACATTTCTTAGCCACTGGGGTGGAAAAATACTTCTCTAAAATGAACTTATTTGGCTTGATACTGTGCATTAATTCACTATTATAAAAATAGTAATATTATAAAATGTATACAATATTATAAAAGAATTTCTAAGGTAAAGACACCTTAGAAAGTGATAAAAGAAACTATGTTACATAATCTAATCACGTGGGATGAAAAAGTATTTCTGTGTACTCTGGCCCAGGTGAGCACCTCACCTACGCACTGGTGTGTATTATACCCACTTTGAAGCCTACTTCTTTTTAAATAATATATTGTGATTTTTTTATGGACAATTCCTAAAATGTGTGTGTGTGTGTGTGTGTAAGCACTTGCGTTTTCTCTGAATAAAACTCTCTCTTTTTTATGTTTTTCAGAAGCTTGGAAAGGCAAGCTTTAGTTTCTTAATAGCTAAATGCCTTGTGGATCATTCTAGAATTATTGACAGTTTAAAGATTTACTATTTAGCCCTACTAAGAACTCTGTAAGCTCCAATAGTAGCTTGCCTTTGGGGTGTACTCACTGGTGCAATAGGGACATAGATGTTCTGGGTAACCAACAACCTTTAAAATTAGGTTTAAACATGGTCCATGAGATGAAATCTACACCTAATATTAAGGTCAAGAACCTGAGAATAGACAGGTTATGGGCACTTGGAGAAAACTAACCATTATTCTGCTAAATGAACATAGCAATAAAATAACTCCTAATGACATACTGTTATACCCAGGGAATAGTTCATGGTTCATCCATCATCCAAAAAGTTTTTTTTTCTTGTGCTAAATAATAATTAATGCCCACAACTGCACAATGTGCAGAGTGAGAGACTTTGAAGTGGTCAGCTTTAAATAGTATGTTTGAATCAATTTCCAACACTCCAGGATTAGGGGTTGATGTGAAAGAGGAAGCAGAAAGATTGTAAGAGCCAGGGTTGGAAAACCTGTTGACTCCAAGAAAACAGTGTTTTCCAGACACAATAGAGCTGATACACATATAAACTCACAGACGGTGACAGCATGTGCAAGACCCACACAAATTCCAAGTGAGCAGAAAGTCCCACCTCTATCAAGAAACTGCGTAGTGATGGCTGCAGGGACAGGGAAAACCAGTTTTCTTCAATGGAGTCACACAGAATATGTTAACTACACTTCAACAAAGAGCTTGTGTTCTGTATTTTCTTTTGTTAGACACAGAGAGAGAACACAGAGTTGGATAGTACTGAGGGGAGAAAAGATGTGGAAGGAGCTAAGGAGAAAGAATATGATCAAACTATTGTATAAAAAGTTATTTAAAAATAAAAATTTTCTATTTAAGCTCATCTTCCAATGTTATCTGTTAAATACTCATTTTTTAAAAATGTCCATGCTCTACACAAATGGAGATAAACATCTGACTCTCATCTAAAGGTTGGCCTCCTTTAATAAATTTGTAAATATCTTTAGGTACACTATGTAACTGTCTCTTTTTACTTGATTTGTCATATTTGCATACTTATGCCCATTCAATTTGCTTTTTTACTTTTCTTTGCTTCTTTAAGTGTACATCGTTTTTAATGAACTCTAAATCATTTTCCTCATCAGGCTTATTCACTCTTTCTGCCACTGTTATTTTGAGGTGTGGTTGGTTCTATTGCTCTTTTTCTTCTAGTAATTCAGAATACATAGTATGTTATTACTTTTAATTATTGATACTATAAAATTCAAATGTAGTTCAGATACAATTATTGATATTGTATCACCAAACAATTGAAAGCATTTACTCTGTAGCTAGTCAGTTATATCTCTCTCTCTTTTGGGGTGGTGATGGTAGAGTCAAGATAGGGTTTCTTTATGTGGCCTTGGCTGTTCTGGACTTGCTTTATAGACCAAGCTGGCCTCAAACTCACAGAAATCCGCCCGCCTCTACCTCTCCGAGTGCTGGGTTTACAGGTGTGTGCTGCCATACCAAACTAGCTAGTCACTTTTCACTGACAATTTTTGCTCAGCAATTCAGCATTCTATGGTGTGTTCTATGATTTTGGACGTAGTCATTGACACTTTTGGTATTTTCTCTTTGGAGAATATCCATGGTCATCAGTATGTGGTAAAGCTAAAAGTCTTTGAACACAGTCCTATCACACAGGCTGCCCTCTTTTACTGGACCTTGGACATTGCTTTTTCAGAAACTGTGGTTGTTCTGCCAGCCAAGCTCTTGCTCACATGAACAATTGCATCAAATGCCAATATGGAAGTCTTCCTGTCTACTTTAGAACACAACTAACATCTCTGCATATCTTCTGTCATCTGAGATAAGGGTTTGCTGATAGGTGACTGTGCAAGAAAAACCTTCATTGAGGTTATGATGGACCATTCTATTTTTAAATACTGTATATTACTTTCTCTAGCACCTTTTCATGTTGTTTTCTTTAAAGAATGTCATCTCTTCTGGGAAACTGTTAAAAGGACTCTTCAAAGTAATTCATGCCAGGGAGTAATGAAGTAATGGGTATTCATGCTTTCCCTTCCTCTACAAGATATGCCTCTGCCCAGGGGCAGAGGGGCTAGAAGCCAGTGGGGCTAGAGTTTAATGGAATGGAATAATCCATAAACAGCTGGCCACACAGGACCTTGAAATAAAGCAAGTTGAAATTTTAGTCTTGATAAATATTCTGAAAATAGAATAGTATATGAATTTATTCTTCAAACAGTTCCTTCTATGTCTACATGGACAATTTTTTATTAGTCATTCTTGAGATAAAAACAAAAAGAAGAGATCCATTTTTAGAAGTAAGTCTGATTCATTGTCCTGGAGGAATGTGATGTAATGATAAATTTTAATTTAGATCTTGGTTCATCCCATATTTCAAAACAGAGAGATAATAGTTTCTAGAACTAAATGAATAGTGAATTAATATTTCAAAGCACTTGGTATTATGAAAGTTTAAATTTTTTTCTTATCTTAAATAGTATCATTAGTTGGAATTTTAATTTCTATAGTTCCATGGTTAAACTTCATGTTTTTCTCTTATTGAAGCAGATTAGGAGATACTGTTGTTTAAGTTAATTCATTGACTGACAAGTTATTAGTCAATTGTTTAAACAGTAAGAAGAATTATTCTTTTTATATGGCATTCTAGTTCATCAAAAGCAAAAATCGAAGACAGAAAGGAGAGAGAATAGTTGTAAGGCTAGAGAATAGAGAACTAAGGTTTTCTTCAACTTGAAGGTTATGATTCTGTTGCCTTGTTGTCATGCAGGTGCCCCAGGTTTGATTTTTCAGCACCACATAAATGAATAAATAAATACATATCAAATTTATGATATACTCTCTACGTGTATTCTAAAGGACAACTATGAAATTATGGCCAAATGGGAAGCAGGACTTCCTAGAGAGACCAGCTGTGCCTAGTTATACCATACTCACTCTTCTGTGCCCATGTCACCATCCACTCCTCTAATTTTCTGCCCTGACTTGTATTCTGGGCTTGTGTTCAGTAAATGGGAGATGCTTATAAGATGGGAGGCTGAAGGAAGAGCCTAAACTGTGTGTTCACTGCCTCCTCTTCCAGGAGACCTTTGGAAAACAGCTGTGTATTTATGTTCAATAAATGTTTGAGATTTTAGAGACTTCAACTCATACAGGCCTAGAGAAAAGATGGACAGAGGATTGGGGCATTATCTTCCAGATATACATACGAAATCCTTTCATTTCACAGCTCTTACTGCTGTGAAGAGATACCATGACCACAGCAGCTCTAATAAAGGAAACGTTTAATTGGGGCTGGCTTACAGTTCATAGGTTTAGTTTATTATCATTGTGGTGGGAAGCATTGGGTGACATGAAGGCAGACATGGTGCTGGAAAGTATCTTGAGGGTTCTACACCTACAAACCCAAGCAGCACCTAGGGGATGAGACAAACTAAACCTGGCATGAGCACCTGAGACACAATTCCACCAACAATGCCACACCTACACCAACAAGGTCACGCCTTAAAATAGTGTAGACAAACAGGGCCACTTTCATTCAAACTACCATACTCACTTATTTCTATTTTGATACTTCTCAAAAGGATGTCTTTAATGTTACATTTTATTGCACTACTGATATATCTAGTCACTTTTAGTTCAAATAAATTGTATGTGCAAATTATTGGTTATTTATAGAACAATCACTACTTGATGAAAGACAGTACAGCTATTGAGAAGCTCACCCAGCATGGAAGCTACAGGTAAGATAGACAGCAATGAGAACTCCTGTGAATGCCCTTATCTGCGATTTTATGGTGATGAAGAACCCCTGCTGAACATTGTTTCCAGCATATGTATTTTAGGGACATAATTCACAAGGAGCTATAAGTCTCCTGAGTATTGAAATTAAGATCACTTAGTCATAAAGCTGGATGAGCAGCCTTGATCCAAAAGATTTGGTCCATCCTATAAGCACCCAATATGGTGGCAGTTCATGCTTTCACTCTCTACATATTCCCAGTCTAGTTCTCTGAAAAGCATTTTAAGGATGCCTATTACCAAGAACCTTGGGTGGCTTTTTGTCAAGTTGACATAAAATAGTGAAAAATGGAAAAGCAACGTTAGTTGAGAAAATGTCACATTGGCCTGTGAGGCATTTTCTTGATGGACAATTGATGTGGTAAGGCCCAGCCCAGTGTGTGTGGTGTAATCCCTGGGCAGACAGACCTGGGTATTATAAGAAAGTAGACTAAACAAGCCACGAGGGGCAAGCCAGTCAGCACCATGACTCTACAGCCTCTACATCAGTTCTTGCCTCTGGGTTCCTGCCTTAACTTTCTGCCCCAATTTCCCTCAGTGATAAGAGCACAATCTGACAGTTGTAACGTGAAACAAACCCCTTTCTTTCTAAGTTGCTTAGTGCTGTTTCACCACAGCAATGGAAACTGAGGAAGACACCCAACAAAACTGGTATGAGACTCTTAACCTCTGTTCCTTCAGCACTAACACCTGACAGCAGGGTTGCACCAACATGCAGAAAGTTGAGTTCCAGATGGTGAAAACATGAAGAGAAAACATGAAGAATTGTTAATAGAAAAATAGCCGTTCAAGCCCTTGCATTCCCCGTGTGACATCCATAGTATCAAGAGAGCACTATTTACTCTTCAGCCTGGGATGAGGAAAGCCTGAAGGGAACTGTGTCTAGTAGGGGCAGTCCAGCTAGAACAATGGGAACTTCAGGTGCACGGCAACCATGGATACAGAGGGCCTACTTCAGATAAGCAATGCAAGTATCTTTAGCTTCGTACAGCACATTGTATTGTGCTGGAGGATGTGCTGATGCTCTTTTCTGTACTTTGCACTTACACAAGAGGAGAACTAGAAGAAGCAAACACTGTAGCAGATTTTGAGACTGAATTCCTTTTCATTTCTTGGCAAAATATGTTTTTGCCAAGTTTACAACCCACTTGAACTTCTGTCTGTTCTTAGATTTTAGAATCAAGTTGGTTTCCTTTTAACACTAAAAAAAAAATCATAGACTTCGACCCAGTTTTAAAAGCAAGTCTTAACAAAGTTTACTGCAGATTTTTCTCATTACCAAAATTCTATAAATAACATCTCCTCTTAGCTGGATCTGAAATATATTCTTTAATTTCAGGTGAGATTTTGAAAAGGTCTTAGAGGCCATATTTGGTCCAAGTACTGACTATTCACGAAAGCCTGCAGATGACTTGACAGGTAGAACTTGGAAAAACACTGATACAAAGCTCAGTAAACACTTAAACGCTGGTAGAGCTTGGCACTTCTACCATCATTGTATGTCTCCTCTACCTTAAGCTTTTGGGTCAGATCCCAAAGGATTCCCACGGGCATGTAAAAGCATTTAACAGGTATTCGTCTCCCACCAGTAACCCACCACTTTTAAGGCTGAAAACAACCAAGATAATTTCAAGATTTACTGGGACACTATAATCTGCACATGGCCAGCTGACAGTTTGTATGGTGTTGATCCTCATCCTCAGAGAGGTACCTACAAGTCCTACCTCCCATTTTCTAGGGAGAATAGACTCTTCCAGGCAGATCCATGATGAAAGGACAACCACATTGTATGAGCATGGCGGTCCCCTCTTTGGAACTGCAGGCCTTGTGATCCAGAAGGATTAATCCCCATACCAGCTCAATTTCTTGAATGGAGATTTTCCCAAGGATCAGGAAACAATATTAATATCTTGACGCTCCAGAAGACTGTGAGGAGAATCAAGGTAGTGATCAAGCCAACCTTGGTTTGGCCATTCCTACCTCTTACTATCTTCTTGATTTTTTCTTTTTTATTTAAAGTGAAAACTTGTGTAAGTTCCCTTCAAAAGAGGGTGAGAGACTTAATCTCCCCCACCTTTCCAACATATCACACTGAAAATTAAGTTTCTGTCTTCCTCCATTTGTTTTCTTTGACTCCTGGAGTGAGTGACAGGGTCTGGTGTGTTGGGGTCCTAGGCCGCTGCCCTAGGAATCCAGTACAAGAGAGCATTCCTTTGATAAAATAACTTTAGAAAGAGAATATGTTTAAAGACATTTTAGGAAAAGCTTACTTTAATTTTTAACTTAAAAAAGAAATATGTTTTATCCATGGACCTACTGGCTGCCCACTTCTGGGTATTTGATACACGCATCCCAGCACAGAGGTAAATGCTAGTCAGGAAGAAAAACTGCTTCAGTGTGGTGGATTTGCCAGGCAGCCAGAGTCACAGATAGACTGTGCCTGGGTTCTGTTTATTTCTTAGCACTTGCATTGCAACCTCACTGCAGAAAGGACTTGAGGAATTGATTTTAAGTCTTTGTCTAAGGTCTTTTCCAGAAAGCCAACTTCTCTAAAATGAATGGGTCACTGGAAGCATTTGCTTTAGACATAAACCAGCAACGAATCTCATCCAAAAATGTGTGGAACTTGGGTGTTATAAGTTGGCCATACCCAGATGTCCCGATTGCTCCCCAATCCCCAAATAATGCTGCTGATGTTTCAGGGTCCCATTTTAGGGACCCATGTCCAGAATGTGAAAATGGTTGGTATTTTCAGTATTTAACATGTAAGGCTCATGTTTGTTTGTCAGAGATCAGCTATGAAATGGTAGATATTGAAAAATTCGTATCAATCACCTTCTCTGTTTCGTCCATCACTGAGTCATTTGCTCTTACTGCCATTTTAATTAGAGCAGCGCTCTAGGCCCACTGAGGTTATGGGTGTGAACACAGGACTTTCCTTCCCAGGTGGAGTCAGTGAGCACAGGATCTCCCTCTCCAGGTGGAGTGAGCACAGGGTCTCCCTTATCAGGCTGTTCTTCCTAAAGGAGGCCAAGTCTTTAAAAACTAAGTTAATTGATGAGCAGATTTCCTAGGAAGGGGGCTTACCAACCACCCATAAGCCTCTCTCTAGGGGACCCCCACAGCTGTTCATAGCCTCACCATATTACCAAGGAACAGTTTGTTAAGAATGTAAGTAACAAGGAGGTTCGAGGAAGACACAATGTAATGATCTAGACTAGAATAGGACCAGGACATCTGCACTGCTCATTACATCATTACAACCAACCTTTTTTCAAATTTATTACTTGGGTTTGGAAAGGCAAAGAGCAGCCAGGAGAAGTATGGGGCCAAGGCTTTCAGATTGCCAGTACAGAAGCTTTTTTTTTTTTTTTTGGTCTTGTGTGATTTGGTTTTGATTGTACTCCTCATTCACGTGTGCCTAGTCATCAGGCTGATTTCTGCTTTGGCGCACAGAAGATCACAAAACAGGTCATTTTTTTGTACTTCAATTCTCAGTCAATTTTAGGTCTGAAAATACAATGAAGAACTAAAAGAGCCTGGCATGAGGCAGAAAGAAGTGGGAGGCATATTGATGTATGTTTTACTATACTTTACTGTTTAGTTTATTATTTTCTAAGATTGTCTAGTTCACATAATAAAATTTATCATGAGTACACATATATGGTGGTTTAAATGAGAAATGTCCTCTCATAAACTTATGTATTAGACAACTTGGCCCTTGTTTGGTGGTGGTGTTTGTGGAGGTTATGAAGCATTTAGGAGATGGAGCTTTGCTGGAGAACGTACATCCCTGTGGGTGGGCTTTGAGCGTTCGTGGCCTTTCTTAACTTGCTTTCCCTGCTTTCTGTGTGTAGTTAGAGATAAAAAGCTCTTACTTTCCTGCTCTGGCAGCCTTCTGCCATAGGTTCCCTGCCATTAGAGATGCCTACTCTACAATTGTTCGTTCTGGACATGCTATTTAATCACAACAGCAGAAGAATAACTAACATAGAATATTAAGAAAAGGAGGCCTCCATTAGATGTCTTCATATCTGTCACAGATGAGACAGGGCTGCTGTAGTAATGCTAATGACAGCTATTGTGCTGTTCACGATTGTTGCTCATGATAGTCTCTATACACTGTAATCTCTACAGTGTAAGGCTGAATGTTTTTGTTATCATGCTTATTATAAAAATGGGAGCATTGAGGTTTGTGGGCTTCTGCACACCTATATAGTACATATGTCCAAGTTCTGATTCCATGCCTTTTCCACCATATCAGTTTCCTTGTTGGTTTTGCAACAAAATACTTAATAAGGGCAACTTGAGGAGCTAAGAGTTTACCATGATGATTTGAGGGACAGTCTGTTATGACAGCAAGTCATGGCAGCAGGAGTATGAAGTAGTTGGTCACATTGTGCCCATAGTCAGGAGGTAGAAAGTGATGACTGCTGATGTGCATCTCACCTTATCATTTTATTCAATCGGGACCCCATTCCACAGAGGTTGCAGCTTAAGTTGGGTGGCTCTTCCTAGCTTAATTAACCAACTTTCTCTTAGATATACAGAGAGGTTGATCTCTTAAGTGACAAGAGATCCAGCCAAGTTGACTGTATTAACTATCACAGTATACTTTTGTACTGACCATTAGGCCAATCCTATATCTATGTGCAAAAAAGAAATGATATATCATCTGTGTGCATTTAGGGAACTTATCTCATGTTTTTTCTCTCCAAACAAAATTCTCTACTTCCTTTGAACCACCTATACCATCATCACTTCCTATACCAGAGCCCTGAGTTTCTATTGTCACACATTATATTTTATAATCTTTAAAGACACCTGAGATTGTCTTAATTAATCTCATAAATTTATTGTGTATCAGGAACTGTTCCAAGGTCACAGGTTACATTATTGAACAAAATTAAAGTATCAATGAAGTTCATAAACCTATGAAATATTTGTCTTTTTGTGGAGGCCTAACTTGCCTTCATCTTAGTTCTGGGAATTTCATGAGTGTTCAATAAATATTTGTTAAATCACTAGAATGAATATAAGTGTGAAACCCAGCATGAAATTGCTTTTAAAAAAATAAGTTATGGACTGGTAAAGTCATGGATTTTGGAGGAGAACCTAAAACCACCACTCTATTAAACCAGCATGATTCTTAGTTATACTCTAAATGCTTCTTGGCGCACTCACAGACAAGTGTAGTCCTCATCCATGATCAAAGAAATTACCCTTTCCAACAGACAGAGACAATACAAAAAACTACAACCAATTAAAATGCATAGTTATGGATCCCAGTCCCAATGAACATAGCTACAAAACAACTCCCACACCGAAGGCTCAGCGAACATTGCAGAAGAAGGGGTAGAAAGGTTTGTAAGAGCCAGAGGATTGGATTTGGGGAGTGTGCTGTGAGGTCTGGTCTCCTAGTAACGTCAGAAGCTACACCTCTGAAGTCTCATCAGCATGAGCTGAACAAGGAAAAGAACAGCAGTCACGCTAATGTGATGTTGGAAAACCTAGGCGGCCTCAACCCTACACAAAGAATTATAGGCTACTAAAGGATGATCAAAGTGGCAGAAATACTCTTCCCCTGGGAGGAACACACCCTCCAGGTGTCCAGTATGAAATGGTCAGCCCTGAAAACTTACATAGAAGTGATGTAATACAGACTGAGAAGGTTATATATAGGAATTTATATGTATATACATGCATGGGACAACAATTAATGAAAAACAGAGGCCGTGACTTTGAAAGAGAACAAGAAGGGGTATATGAGAGGGTTTGGAGGGAGGCAAAGGATGAGAGAGATGATGTAACTGTATTATAATTTCAAAATTAAAGGAAAAGAATAAGCCATGGAACTAAATTGTATACCATCTCACTTTCATGCCCATGAACCTACACCAAGCAATAGTAACTCATTCCAGCCTTTGAAACATACTTTTATTGGGAAGCATTTATGAATTCCTTCTTCATTTCCCTGGTGTATAAGATGATATCAGATGTTTGTACAGGTATTTGAAACATTAGACAGTTTAGACTAAATGACAATCTAGCACTTCATTCTCCCTGAGGTCAAGGACAAAGGTAATACAGTGAAAAGGTCCCCGAATGCTCACACTGTCTGTATCAGCTGCTTGTTCTATGGCAAGCCCCTTAAATCCTCTGAGCCAAAGTTCAGCATCAGCAAATGTATATAATTCCGACCTCACGATCCGTGGTACATGTGACTAGAAGGTAAAAGAAGCTCACAGGTTCTAGAAAACTGTGAAGTTTATAAGTCGCCAAAGTAACACAAGTGCCATTAGTGTGGGTTATACTGTGAGTTGAGCAAAGAGTTCCAGTGGAAGTCTGTACTGCTGAGATACCTTTCAAACCCTAAAGGCAGAGCGCTGCTGAGCATACAGCACAAATACAAACATAATCACAGGCTCTGGCATTGGAGTGAAATACAACAGACTGCTGATCATATGGGGATTTAAAGGAAAGGTGGCCTGAACCAAGAATACCCTTCCTTCTGGTGTATCTTGCCACCAGATAGTCTGCAAGTAGAAAACTTCGAATCCACAATCCAGTAACAATCAGGTAATTATAATAAACACACGCTCTGACAAAAACAGAATTAGATAAGTTGCTTTATAATAAGATGAACATAGAGTGAACATACATTTTTTTCATAGTTGTGCACATGCCCAGCAAAGTTTTAAAAGGTCTCAGTCACCCACCTTGAGACTGAACAAACAGAAAGTGGAGGAAAGAGATGCATCTTCAGCAGATGTTGGCTGAAGATGAGAGCCAACAAGACAATGCTACACCAGAAGGTGGTAAGCTTACTTGTTCAAGGCCATTAAGAAAATACGATTGATCATTACTTGATCACTAGACTGTGAAGTAGAACTTCAGTGGCAACACATGACAGAGAACATGGAACTAAAAGAATTATTGCCGAAAAGGTACAGCAAACAAACAAGAAACAACAACCACAAACCATAACCATCTCAATCTTGATGGGATTGCTTGAGTTCTATAGTTTTCATGTTACTTAAAATTCCCAGTGCTCACAATTAGAAGGCACAAAAAGAAAAGCATGGTTACTATGCAGCAAAGCAAAACAAAATAAATGAAGAAAATCAGCCAATTAAAATTCTCCATGAGGAATCCAGACATTGCACTCACAAGGCAAAAAGAATAAATCAACAATTATGTATATGTGTGTTTATTTGTATATATTTATCTGTGCATACATATATATTTATCATGTGTTATATATTTGATACATACTCTTATATGTTTCATATATTATATATATGTATGTGTGTGTGTGAATTGATGGAGTAGCATTTAAAGAATTAAAGCAGTGTGAACATTAGTATAAAAGTACATAATACTAGCCAAATAAAATCTCAAAAGTTTGGAGCATAATAATTAAAATGAAAAATTCAGTAGAGGACCCTGTGTGTCAGATGCCATCTAACAAGTGAAAGAATCAGAAATTTGTAAATAAGTTGACTGCAATTATTCACCTGTCAAAACAGACAGAAAAATGAACAGAGTCCTAGGAAATGATGAGATACCATCAAATGTGACAATACACAAAACAGGATTCAAGAAAGAAAATAAAAGAAATTCGTCAATAAATAATTCAACAAAATCTCTTATTTTACCAAAAAGAAAGAATATAAACTCCCAAAACTTAATGAATTCTAGGCAGAATAAACTGAGAAAAGGGCATGATTAGGGGCATAATGAAACCACTCAATAACATTATAAAAATCTTGAAGCTAGCAAGACAAAAATGATTTAGCACATACAAGAGATACTCAATAAGGTTAGGAACTATGTTCCTTTCAGAACCCCTAGGAGCCGAAAGGTGATGGAATGACATTTTCAAAGCAGTAAGATGAAAAAGAATGCCAACAAAAGATGAAAGATTCTTTATTCTACGAAGCCATTCTTCAAAACTAAAACACTATTTAAGACATTTCCAGTGCTGGAGAGATGTCTCAGCAATTAAAAGCACTGACTGGTCTACACAGAGAACTGGGTTCAGTTCCCAGCCCCCACATGTGGCTCACAACTGTCTGTTCAGGTGACTCTCACACATACATTCATGCAGGTAAAACACTAATGCACATAGAATAAAAATAAGCATGTTATTTTGAAAAGATATTTACACACAAACAAAACTAACAGAATTCATCACCAGCAAAGACATTTTTGTAAAAAGAATAGGGTGGGAGTCCAATAGGAGTGCAAGTTTGTACAATCTTTTAAATTGTTTATGTTGACTTTGTCTTTATTATTTTAAGCTGAGACATGGACTCAACAGGCATTAAAAATAAAGCGAGTACATGAAGTGGAGAAAGAAAGATATTGGGGGAGTTATTGAAAAAGAATTGGAGAAGAGGAAATCAAGTGTGTATTTGATCTAAACACATTATTTGAGTGTGTAAATATAAGTCAAATATTTTAATAAAAAATTAAAATATACTTACTATAAGTTAAAATTAAAATATATAGCATAGTTTAAGAGCTATATCCAAAAGCAATGCTTAAATGTTATAGGTACAAATGCCTATGCTAAGTGATCTGAATAGGTGGAACTCTGATTAGGAAGGAGAAGAAGATAAATACAGAAGAATATAGAAGGAAAGTAAAATAACAATGTGGATTCTGAAAAAGCCATAAGGAATCATATTACTATTTACCTGAAAGCTCTAAAGTATATATGTTTGCTGTAATGGAAGTTTTGGTTTCTTGGTAAGCTGAGTAATGTTATATAAATATGTTTTTTTTTAAATCCCAAATGTGGGATTTTAGTCGGGCTATAGTTTGTCCACTTCTGTTAATTGTCTCATGTGGGGTGTGACTTTTGCCAGCTGATAATGACCTTCCACATGTGGTATGGAGAGGGGAGTGATATAGGGTTCTGAGGATATAAATTTGGGAGCCGGGAAAGAGTGGCATGGCATGGGGTGTTGGTGTGTGGCAAGTAGCAGTTTGGAGGGACCAGACAGACAGATGGCATGGCTGTTTGGAGCAGACAGAGAGAAACGCTTCAGGGTGCAGCCCCTTGGAGAAGACTGCTGTCTGTGCTTGCTGTTGACAGAGATTGGTATAGCCCTAAAAGAACCTATTGATCCTAAACAGCCTGGAGAAGTAAAGGGGTCTGTGTCACTTCTCCCTACTAACCTTCTCTCTCTCCTCAGGGTTGGTAGAAGGGAAGTAGAGGCCTAAACACCTCAAATAAAACAGAGTTTTAAAAATGAGTGCTACAGTTTGTGTTTAAATATGCATATATTTTTAAATAAAATTTTCTGATCTAGGCTGACAATGTTCCTTTCAAGAACCAAAGACAACCTAACCTGAGAAGCTCTCCTTCGAATTATTTGTTGGAGTTTTCCACGAGATTTCCAAAACATGTAGGCTATTACTATTGCTCTGGTTATCCCCCAAAGGTAGAAGCAAGTATTTTAGACAGGACCTAAAGGTCCCTGAGTTGGAACTGACATAAATGCCTCCTCCCTAATATCTAACTTCAATGGTACCAGAGGCAACATACAAGCTTCCAAAGGAGGGAAACCATCAACAATCTTACCCAGCTATAATGCTTATCAGTCACAACAGTTACAGACATGGCACTTGAAAACTCTAAGGGTGTAATAATGGCATACATACCTTGGTGGTAACCAATAGCTTTTGAATTAAGCTGAAGGCCTTCTTAAAGAATGAAACTGTGCCCAGTACAAAAAACTAGCCACTACCTAAAGCTGGTGAAATCATGAATCTTGGAGGAGAACCTATAAATCAGCATAATCCCTAACTAAACCTAAATATTTGTTTTTATACCCACAGATAAGTGTAGTTTTTACCCTTCATCAAGGAAACTTATCTTTGCAACAGAGACCATTATAGAAAACCACCACAATAAAAATCCAGAGTTATAGAGTTCAGACCCAGTGGATACATATACAAAACAACTTCTGCAACTCAGGGATTATTGCAGAAGGTGGGGGGGGGTGGAAAAATTACAAGAGCTAGAGAATAATAAGTTTGCTACAAGACTGTGTCTCTTCTTAACATCAGAAGGTACACTGATAAATGCTCACCAACATGACTGCCTAAACATGAGCTGAATAAGGACAGCAATAGATATGCTAATGTGAATGGGGGAAACCCTAGGAAGCTTCAGCCCTACAAAAAGAGCTACAGGAAATCAAGGAATGCTAAGAGCAGGAGAAATAGCCTTCTCCAAGAAAGAATTCAACAATTGGTTGTCCAATAACAAATGCTCAGCCCTAAAAACATAATCAGAAATAATATAAAGTGGACCAAACAGGTTATATTTGAGAATATGCATGTATATACATATATGCATGTAACAATAATTCATGAAAAAATGGCCATGAATGTGAAAGAGGGTAAGGAGGGGTAGATGGGAAGGCTTGAAGGGAAGAAAGGGAAGCAAGGAATTATTTAATTATAATCTCAAAAACTAAAAAAAAAAAAATACAGAAAGGAAAGCTAGGAAGACACTTTAGTTTGAGCACACTTGCCTAACATGTTTCATTTTAGGTTTCATTTGGGTTTCATTTTCAACATCAAAAAACCCAAATCAAACAAAACCCCATACAGTTTAACTGGGTCTGGTGATATTCATAAAATACCAATGAAGGAAGAAAGTCCTCAAGTAGAGCTACACTTCAATGAGAATTCCAGAACCTCAATTTCAATCTAGTTCTTTAGAGTTGATCCTAAAACAATGAGAAAGGAAGATGGAAGTAAATGCAAAGCGTGTAGAATAAAGGAAATAATGAAGATTAGAGTAGAGGTAAACTAAATAGATGAGAAAAAGATAAGAGAAAGAATCAAAGGTAGTTTTTTTAACAATGAGGAAAACTTGCCTTAAGTAGGTTGACCTAGTGAAAAAGAAACTTTCAATTAATAACTTTTAAACAAAAAAAGGAGTAACTTTAGGTAGATGTTTGAATTTTTAGAAAGATGCAATCCACTAAGAAGTATTCTTGGGGAAAGTATAATTGATCTATGACAGATACTGCTTGGTAACTAACTGGTAACTTAAAACATTTCACAAAGGAAAGCTCGTCACTATTGACTTTGGTGATAAATTCTACCCAATGTTTAAAGAGTATTAATAACTTGATGTTACGATTAAAACATTTATTTGTTCATAATTCCTCAACAAAACACAGGGGAGAAAGCATCCACTGCCACTGTAACAAATCCCCGAGATAATCAACTTACAAAAAAAGGATTTTATTTCCCTCACAACTGTGGAGCTCCTATGGATTTGGAGCTATGAAGAGAAACTAGTGGGCATGTGGTGAAGCCGAACTGCTCATCTCATGATCAAGGAGCAACATAAAGACAGAACAGGCTCAAGTTCTTGAGATGGTTGATCTCTAGTGTCTACCTGACTAGACTTAAAATCAGTATGGAAACAGACCTCTGAGTATGTCTATGCCATTGTTTCCAGGAAGCATGGACTGAGGAGGACGGACCTACTGTAAATGCAGGTGTCCTCTTTCGTGGGATGGCTCTGAGACTGAATGAAAAGGAGGACACAAGTCAAGCACCAATCATTGTGGGTACAACATGACTAGCTACATCAAGCTCCTGTCTCCATAACATCTTTAGCATGATGGACCATCCTCTCAAACTATGAGTCAAATGAACTTTTACTTCTTTAATTTGCTTTTGTCAGACATTTTATTCATAGCAATGGGAAAAACAACTAATACAGCCCTATTTCTCCTTCAGAGCCATTCCCCAATGACCATGAATTGCTCCCACTAGGTCTAGCCTCTAACATTTCTGTCACCTCCTCAAAGGACTACACTGGGAATAAGACTTTGCTGTCTAGGCAGTTGGAGTCATTCCATATCCAAACATTTATTGGTCCTTCTTAAACCTATGTTTGATGGTAAAGCTGGACAAAGATGTCAACAGAGGTCTGTGCATGCAGATGAAAAGGTTGCAGGAAAATATTCATACTAACTCATCAACATTAATAAGAAATGTATGTATACTAGATTTATTCTACAATCAAGCGATATATCTCAGGGATATAAGCATGATTTTCATCAGAAAGTTACTCAACATAATACACAGTAAATGAAAGACAAAGTCATGTTTATAGCAACCTTAAGCAATACAAAGAAAGCATTAGGCAAAATACAATATTTTTTAATGATGGAAAACACTCAACACATTACAAGTAGAGCTGGCTTTTACCTGATAAAGGGCATATATAAAAAGAATGGGGGACACTGAACTTAATATTAAAACAGTGCATGCTTCCTTACAAAGTCTAGCAACACAAAATACTCACTCTCTCTGTTTCCAATTTTAGGACAACTTAGCAAGAAAAATGAATAAATTGAGGATGAATGTGAAGAATTAACTTTTGATTCACAGATGACATGGTCATATACAAATACATTCTACATTCATTATATACACATATATTCTACATTATACTCATATCTCATGATTTGAGGAACATTTTATTCATTGATCATCTATTTGCATGAACATTTCATAGAAACAATTTCAGGTTGCTTGCCTGTTTTAAATTTGTCTTTTTGTCATTTAGTACTGAGAGGTTTTTTTTTTATATACTTTGTCATATGTCTATATTCTGTATATAAGATTCAAACATTTATATCATATATACACATAAAATGTGCATGTTTTCATCTTAGAATTATGTACATATATAGAGATATTCTAATAATTTCACTAAATACATGTATATTTTAGGTATATCCCTATATGTACATGTAATTCTGGTAAAAGCCATTCAAGTAAAGAATGTGTTTGGTAAAGTTGCAAGATACAAAATCAATATAAAAACTCATTTTTTTGTATATAGCATGAGCAGTTGCAAGGCAATGTTAAGAAAATAGTTCTAGTTTTATAACAACAAAAAGAACAAAATACTCCAGAATAAATTTAACCAAAGAGCTGCGAGGCTTCAAAATAGAAAGTTCCAACACACTGTTAGAGTTAAAGAAGAACAAATTTTAAAAAAATACACCCATATTATGACAGAAAACAATATTATTATTAATAGTTTCCAACTTGATTTTAAAATAGAGTTAACCCAACTTCCATCAAAATCCCTGCTACCCTTTTGTGTGGAAATAAAAACACTGACTCTAAATTTCTCTTTGATATTCAGATTGAGACTAGCTAAGATAACACTGAAAAACACTGTGGGTTTGTCTAAAACCCACAGCAAAGATACAGGAAAGAAGACAGCTGAGGACTGGCATACAGACACAGAGACTAATGGAGTAGAGTGGAGTGGCTTGGCAGAACTATACCCATACACTTACTTAACAAAGAAATAAAAGGCTATTCAATTAGGAAAGAGTAGAAATATAGACAAATGCTGCTTTGTGGCAGCCAAATAGCCACAATTACAAGAATAAAGTTGTGCCTTCTAATTAATACCAACCACAAGAATTAACCCAAATGAATACAGCTAATTTCCTAATGTCTAATATCCTGTATGAGAAAACTACCACAGGCTTGTAGGGTAAATCATAGTATACTGTACTGTGTAATGATGTCTCAGTTATGAAGCCAAGGGAATAATTAAAAAGAGAAACTCAGACACATAGAACTTCACAATCTAAAACTGAGTTTCAGATGGGATGATCAACACCATGAGTAGACAATCCATGAAATGGGAGATAGTATTCTAAAAGTATGTATGAAATATCCAATAAGGTACTATCATCATACCATAACATACCTTTGCTCCACATACCACACAGTAACAGAAAATGAAAAGGCAGACAGTAATAAACGCTAACAATAATTAGGAAAACTGGAACTTTTCTTCTTTGCTAGTGGTATTAGGAAATTCTTTAGATACTTTGACAAATCCTCTCAGTGTTGAACAACAAACCACAACATGCCCCTATAACTCCACTCCTCGCTGTGTACTTGAGAAAACACAGGCCTATGTATATACAAAACCTTAAACATGAATATTGATAGCAGCACTCATAACAGCCCTATTCAGAAGCTGTCAGTGATGGTTAATCTTAATTATCAACTCGATTAGATAGGGAAACTCCTTGGTGATTAAGAAAGCTTGCTCTAAGCTTGTCTACAAGGGTACTTCCAGACATAATTAGAACTTGAGAGCATCTAACAAATGGTGTATCTACTGATGGGTTAAAATCTGACTGTACTATTGAGAGCTGAGGGACTGTGGATGGGGGCATGGCTCAGGTTTCCTGCGCTGACTCACATAGACTTCCTGAATGCCTGATCTGAGCTACTCTGCAATACCTCCACCCACAGCATACCATTCTGGAACTGCTGAAACTCTGGGCAAAGCAAATCCTTAATCCTTCCTCCAGCAAGTTGCGGCCAAGCCATAGCAACAAGACTTACTGACACATCAACTTAACATCTATTAGCTGATGATAATTAAGGAAATTGTAACTACCTGTAAGATAGACTACTATTTGGAGGTAGCAAGCAATCTGTTTCTGATAAAACATGGATGAAGCTCAACATTGGGATAAATGAATAGAGTCACTCAAAAAAAATCTCATTTTCTATTACTCCATTTACAAAATATTCATAAGCACTGAGGAGAAACAATATTGATAGTCATAATCTGGGAAGAATGGATATCAGAAATGAAAAAAATGACTAATGATAGCTCTAGGATTCAATTATGGAATGATGGAAATAATCTAAAATTAGCAGTGACAGTTAGACACATGAAGGGCCAGTTTATGACATACAAATTACATCTCAATACAGTTGTTATAAAACAAATGAATGGATTAAGGAATGAAAACAAAACTGTAAGAGAAGGAGATGCTATCATGTTTCAAGAGCTAGAAAATATATTAAAAAACGTTAGCTTACTTCCTAGAGGAAAATGAATCATAAAGCAACAAAAACAAGAACTAACCCCATGAATACATCAGAACCAAATGGTATAGGAAGCCTTGTTAGCAATGTCTTCCATAGCTGCAAGTGAAGGAAGGCATGAAGAAACTTGATTCAGTAAGAGCTGTTTGGGGAGCAGTTAGATCATAGACTATCTTCCTCCCAAGCTTATAACAATGAATGGCTATTTACCTCTAACCCAGCCAAATGATGGAAGTTTGGTCATTGGATCTGAGAAAAGTAGAGGATCCAATGACCTTAACTTGGTGTTGTGCCCATTGTATTGCAAACACACACACACTGAGTGCTGAAAGCCAACATCTCTAAGCTGTCTTGACTAGCTTCCCAGATCACTAAATGACTGAATGTTACTCTAGACAGGAGATTAGAAGAACATTCTCTGAGGAATATAAGTAGTTCAAGATAAATGATCTAAATATCTCACATGGGTTTCATTCACTGTTATCTATACTAGGCCGACCTGCATTTAAACTTAAGTTCAACAAACTCTTTACATACATGCATATATTTTCAGAGTTGTTAATGAAAATTTTGAGCTTTCATTTTTTAATCACAAAGATCAAAGCATGAATTTCCAGACATCTAAGACAACTTGCAACATGGAAGATAAAGACCACAATTCGCAGATAGAAAAAGAAATCACTAGAAAGAAACAAGAACTGTGCCACAAGAAGAAAGTTCACAAACATTTACCAAGCCATGCATATGAGTATACATGAACTGTAACTGATAATCTGAATGAAAAGAGGGAGAGCAAAAATGCTGTGGGGGAAAAGTATATGAGGGCACACACTTCATACAAATTAAATGCCTGGAAATGAAAATGAATCTGCATTTGTCACTGAGGGAAACAAACAAACAAAAAAAACCTACCTATAAAAATCAACTTAGAAGTAGAAAAGGTTTATTTTGGTTTATGGTTTCAGTTGGTGCTCACTTTATTCTATCACTATGTCATAGTAGGTGTACATGGTAGAGGAGGCTTATTCTTTTCATGACAATTGCCAAGCAAACAAGAGAGCATTGGAGCACCAGTTCTAGAGTGCCAATATTAAGTAGGCGGATTTCCAGAAGGAAAAGTAGAAATAAGTGTTAGAAGATTACTAAGAAATAATTTAGAAACAAAGGTCATGCATTTGTGATTGAAATAGAATGCACATGTACTCAACCCAGTGGATTGAAATAGGTCCACTGTAAAATTTTAGAGCAGCAGAGATAAGAAAATTGGCATTAGAATTCTCGATGGCTGAGCACTGGAGTGAGAGGACGATGGGACAAATCTTTAGAATGTTGGATGGATTTCTAGCAACCCAGAATTCATGCTGAGTGAGCATGTCAATTAAGTGCAAGGAACAGATCAAAACATTTTTAGATACCTATCTAAAAACATTTGAGATACCTATGTTCTCAAAAATCTTCCGTTTTAGTGCAGTTCTTAGGAAACCACTGGAGATAGGTCTCCCTCAAGATGAGATCATCAGTTGAGAAAGAAAAGTTGGGACCTAGAAAGACGGTTCAATCAGTGAAGCACTTGCCATAGAAGTATGAGGATTTCTGAGTGTGGATTCCCAGCACCCATGAAAAAAGCCAGGTGGAACGTGCATGGCTATAATTTCGACACTAAGAGATAGAGATAGGAGGATCGTCCAGGCTTCCTAGCCAGTTAATCTAGCCAAATCAGTACATTTCTGGTTCAGTGAGAGACCCTGTCTTAAAATAGTAAGGTAGAGCATGCTTGAGGAAGACACTCAGTATTAACCTCCAGCCTCTGTGTGCATGCACTCACATTCATGTGTGTACTCTTGACACATACAAAAGAACACATAAACATGAATACACCAAAAGGATGCACATGCATACATACATTTATGTGCACACAATAGAACACATAAACATGGATATACAACACTCATGCACATAGACACTCATTTGTTCAAAAAGAACATATAAACACATACACATATACATATATATAAAACACATGCACACATATACACATGCATATACAGATGCTCATGTGCACACAAAGGAATATATAAACATACATACACCACATATATAAGCATGAACACACACACACACACACACACACACGAGAAATGTTCTAAGGAACAAAAGCTCCCAGCTGTATTCACATCAAAGGAATCTTCAACTGGGTGATCCTAAAATGGCAGCCTTGAATAAGGAAATCAAAGTAACCTGTGGGAAAGTTACACTGAGGACAAAATGTAGGGAGGGAATTCTGCATATTTCAATTCAAATGAAATGGTTGGACTATAAGCTCTTTAAATAAATGTGGACAATATATAAGAAAGATGAAGACATAAACTGTAGGAGAGAAAGATTCTAACCTAAAAGTAATGCAAAGGGCACGTACGGATGTGATTTCCCACTGCAGACTTGGAGCATCTCCCATTCAGTGATGAGACAAAACAGAAATTACCAAAGTTGAGTAAGCTAAGTTTAAATTGAAACTACCAGTTTGTTAGCTGATATACCATGTAAAAATTTACCTTCTGAAAAATGTATTGAGAATATGTTCGAAGGTATAAAAGTAAGCGACAATATGCACCAAGGAAAATAAGGAAAACATAGCAACAAAAGCATCAGCAATCAATCAAATCAGTTTGTCAATCATTGCCCTGGGAGGCTACTCAAATGTCTCACAGCTGTCTTGGTCCACATTTTGTTTCCTTCTTCATCATCTCCTTGAAAATTTTCAGGTTCCTCTTTAATTTCCATGCTGAAAATTCTAGTTGATACAAGATTTGATTTTAAAAATGAGAGAATATTTGTCTGATAGGTAAAAATTTATTTCCTCTAATCATAAACAAGGCAGAATGACAGGAATGACGGTATTGGTTGACATCATCTTCGTCAGTTTTTAATGCATGGCTTTGATTTTGCTTAAGCCTCTGATGCTTACCGATACTAACTGTCATGAAACTTTCTGTGCATGCATGTGTTTCCTCCTTCCCCTCTCTCTCTCCCTTTCTTTAATAGTCTCTGCATTTATTAAACATTAAGGTTTAACTTTGTTGAAGTTTCTCTAACAGCCTCTGAACAATTTTTGTTGGGCCTCCTTACCCACTGAACACACACTTCTTGAGTTTCTAGTCCATGTCCAATTCTACACAACGTGGGATTTCTTGGCTAATGTATGGAAAGATCTTTGGACATCTACAAAAATTATAACTTTTTCTGTTTTATAGTTATAGTTCAAATATTGGGTTTTAAGTAGTAATATTCTCAGGAGCAAGAATTTGTATAATCAAATATCATAATAATTATAGGAAAAAGATGTGAAATGCCCTATAGACAGACTCTCACATGTTTAATGTTAATGAAAGTAGAAAATCTATATCTATATTTTATAAATAGAATTTTAAAATCCAATTGATTAGTGTAT
Source organism: Pachyuromys duprasi (assembly GCA_028658305.1). NCBI lineage: Eukaryota > Metazoa > Chordata > Mammalia > Rodentia > Muridae > Pachyuromys > Pachyuromys duprasi. The sequence continues at coordinate 77,713,529 of CM053763.1, read as the reverse complement.
CCATCTGTGACCAAGATTTTACCCATGAGATGGTTATGTAAGAGGGCAACTGTACATGTTGAAGGAAATAAATGATGTCAGACATCATCATTGAGGTCTGTGTGGGCATCAGAAGATGACTGAGTTGGCAGTAGACGAAAGCAATGAAACTCTCAGCTGCATTGGCTGAGACTCCTTCCAACTCCGCTCACCCGGAAAAGACCAAGCCTTATCCCTGGCTTCAGCTTTCCCAGAGAGAGCTAGAAGAGGAAATATCACCTCCCCAGAAGGCTAGAGAAGCCAGAATAAGATCACTTATTGAAGTAGGAACCGCAATATCTAAAGCTTTTCCTACCATTACTTCTAATGATATTGGGTGTGTTATTAGACATCAGCTACCAGAGCCTCATGTCATGAGAAAGCATAATGTTTGCTATACAGGCAAGACCTGGGCTCTCCATCCCAATATGAAAGGGTGGTAGAAACCTGTGCATGTCCCCTTGTTCCCTTCAAAGCCCTTGATCTTCACAAAGCTATCTGGAATTCTGGCCAGTCACAAGCTTCCTAACCAGCATAGATCTGTTGAGGCATTGCTCACATTGTCTTTGTTGGCACCCTACCTTGTTGACTTTCTCTTTAAAAGGTTCTAGCAATCAGCCAGACCTCTATCACAATCCTTTTTCCTTCCTTTCTGTAAACTCAAAAATGTATAAGAGATTTGCTCTCTAACTCCCCTTTAAGACAATCCCAGACTGAACTGAAAGCTTCTTGGTTTCTGACCGGTCATAGCTACTTTGTGAAGAAACTCAGAGCTGTATCTCTTGTTCAGCATCAAGCTTATCTTTTGAGAGGTACAGTCTTTTGAGATGTTTGCCTTCCCTTTCATGCCTAACAGAGCTCCAGCTATTGATATGGTATAGAGTCATTATTACTATCACTATTAGTTTTATACATGATATAATATGCAAGTGATGCAAGATTATTTAATATTATCATAGCTAAATGTAGCCTCTAGTTAGACAATATAATTTGGTTCATTTGTTTTTCTCTTGGAGTGGAGCACCTCAACCTCAGTAACATGCTTTGATTTTTATATGTCTTCAGTGATATTTTCTCTATTTATCCATAAGTCCAGTTCCACTCACATTTTTATTTGGGGGTAATATTTGAATATTCTAATAGAGGAACATTAGGTTTTCTTTGTTGTTTTGGGTTTTGTTGTTGTTGTTGTTTTGTTTTGCATCTGCCTAGAGAAATAGGTAACTTCTGACAAGAATATCACTATGTGCTAAGATAAATCAATGAATTAGAGTTCATTTTCTGATAGCTGGGTGACACTTTTCTGAACTTTTGTGCTGTCCTCTGTAAAACAAAACAAACTCTTATTTACCCTCATGTTAATTTTGAGTGTGAGTTTAAAATGTAGTTGGGGTTATAGCTCAGTAGTAGAGTAGAGCACATGCTGAGTATATATCAGGCCCTAGGTTCAGTTCCTAGATCTCTCAAATATATATATATATATTTTATATTAGTAAATATAAATATATATAAATATATATATATTAGTAGAAGGCACTATAGTCTAGAAGTTGTACTGACCATACTTTGGTGCTGGGGAGATGGCTCACTGAGCATAACACTTGCTGCTAATGCATGAAAATAAGACATTGGGCTCCCAGTGTCCACATAAAAGCTGAGGTATGCATCTGCAACCCAATTGCTAGTGGGAGGTAGACTTATCCTAAAGGGTGAACCTTGTAGGACACACAGCCTAGCCAAAGTGATGCTCTGCATTCCAAGTACAATCAGAGACTTTGCCTCAAAATCAGGGTAAGGAGCAATGAAGGAAGATACCTATGGGACCCCTATGTCCTTCACAAGTACATGTATGGGTAGACACACACTCTCTCTCTCTGTCTCTCTCTTTCTGTAACACATACACACACACCACACGGAGCTTTGTATACTCCCTGGCACACAGAATGCTCAATAGTGTTTTTAAAATGATTTATATTATTATTTGTAATTATGTATGTGTGTGTCTGCATATTGGTAGGTACACATGAATGCAGGTTCCCACAGAGGCTAGAGATGCCAGAGTCCCCAGAGCTGTTGTTATAGCAGTTGTGAGTACCTGACACGGAAGTTAAACTTGGGTCTTCTGGAAGAGTAATATGTGCTCTTAACCACCGAAGTGTCTCTCCAGTCCTCAACAGTGTTTCTTTAGCCTCTACTTCCTATAACCTCCATGTTAATCCCTTTGTAGATGGAACACCAACACTTAGCTGAGAAAGAGTGAGTATAATATATGCTAAGTGTTCTTAAAGATGTAATGATAGAGTTAGAGGCACATACTTTGTGCACAGTTCATTTCAGAAGCTAAGTAATTTCCATGTAGAAATATGTGTACATTTTGGGGATCCCTAAAGAAAGGGTATCCCTGTGAAACATAGCTTGTGGCAGAGATGGCCGAAGAGACAACAGCTGAGCTGAAACATTGAGGGACAGATGACTTTTGACTGTTGGAAAAGCAGATCAGCAGTGCAGCCCATGAAAAGGAAACAGTGCAGCCTCAGAGACACAAGAGTAAGGCATGGTGAAGATATACTTAAAAACCTTCAAAAATCACAGGAGGGCAGATGGAGAGAAAGTAGGGCTACCAGGGGGATGCTGAGATCAGAATGAGCAGGATCTTGAACTCAGTCCTGAGGAGGTTCACATTCATTATCTAGATGGCATAGACACATTCGTCATCACTACAGAAGTAAAAGCCTCCAGAACAAGAGTAGGGTATTATATCTACAGAACTCAGCATCAGGCGATTGCCCTTTTCACTCCATGGTGGGTAATACTCATGCTATCTGAACACATTCAGTCAATTAAGAATACTGACTGCCGGCTGCAAAATATCCCCCTCATGCCAAAATGTCTGTGGAGTGGGTGGGGAGGGGGAAGAAGGTGTGATAATTAAAAGAATTGTTACTTGCAATGTCACAGGAGCCTATGTGTTAACCCCACATGCTGGGAAGTTAGAATGCTCCCAGCTGCCATGGGGAGGGAGGATTTTGATCCCTGGCACCACTCATTGGGACAAGATGAATCACAAATGTGTTAATAGTGAGGTTCCATGTCATAACGTGCCAGATGGAGGTGGTTACATCTCTGATTGATTGCCTCCTGGCCAAGACAGGGGTTTTCCAGAAGGCGAATGTCTCCAAATTGGCATCCAAGCTCTAGGGATCAGCAGGTCTTTATTATGGTCAACAAGGACCTGACATTCTCTACTTTATGAAGTGTGGCTGCCCCGAAGACATGGGCAGCCACAACCAGTAGCTGGATAAAGAAAGATGTGTTGAATGTTGAAGGTGTGATTGACAACAGAAGCAGGTTTGGGCTGGGCGGCGCTTGTGTAGTTAAGCATGGCTGTTAGCCAATCCGGATGCACTGGAAATGAGATGTGGGTGGGGGTCGGGTGGGAAGAGGCAGTACAAGTCCTGCTTATGAACAAAATAAATTAGAGGACGACAGGGGGAGGGAGGGAGAAGAACAGTGAGGGTGGGAGGGAGAGAGAGAGAATGCTTCCAAGTCTCAGACCCCAAATCCCCACAGCAGATGAGCATGGATGCCAGGCAGAGACCACAGGACAGAAACAGAGCAAAGGACAACTAGCTGTCCTTCCTGCCTGTTCCCTTGCAACTCACTCCAATCCGTGACCACCAGCCCTTTGTTGTTGCTGCCTCCCCACCCCCCACCTCCCCGCAAGCTTCCAACTATAAACAGCCAACTACAAGGGCAATAACTGTGGCATCCTACTGGGAAGGAAGGCAGCCTCTCACAGTCTCTGGAGCAGGCGCTGGGTCCTAACACAGGACAGAGAATAAAGCTTCATTACAGAACAATGGAGTTAGCTGCCAGAGCCTACAGATTTGAATAAACAACAAATAAGCAACATCTGCTCCAGCATATGTGTATGGTAAAAAAAAAAGTCACAAAATAAAAGAATTTGTAAATGCCAAAAGCAACACTAAACTGCCAGGGCTACTGTAGAGTGAATTTTTAATTGCACATGCAAAGAGGCAGGCTGCGGGTATTAGTCTCACATATGTCTTCTTGCTGCCAACCTGGGAGTATAGATGAATTTAATTAAATAAGGATTATCCCTTCTCCCCAGTACAATTACTTATTTATAACAATGATAAAATTGCCTAATAAAATTGTAATATTTTTTAAAACAAGGCTAGAAAATACCCAGCATTCTGTAAAAGTTGTTCAGGGCTATTTAGGCTCCAGTATGTCTTTAAAATTAAGTCTATGCCTACTGCCAAGGAACGAAAAAAGAAAACGAAAGAAAGAAAGAACAGTAAAAAGGTTAGGAAAAAAAGGAAAACCACCACCACCAAAATGCAGGCTGCACCTCATCATAAAGCTCGTCACATTTAATCAGAGACCACATTATGGAGAAATATAAAGATGACACAGGGTGACATGGGACTCGGTCTCCATGGGGTGTGCAGAAAATTAAGCAATTGGACTTGAATTGAGTCCAAATAACTGAGCTGAGGGACTGGGCCCCTGAGGCCTGCTCTCCACCAGTCTATTGGCCCTAATACTTCTTCTAAACAGGCAGTTCCTAGAGATCAGTTCCCTTCATTTTTGGAAGGTGTGCTGTTGCACGGACACTGTTTCCCTTCAAACACAACATCTCTCAAGTCAACCAAGCAGCAAAAGAGAGGAGCACCCTGTTCCTCTCCTCAGGGACAGTGTGGAGGGTCTGTATACCTCAGCCATGCACACAGTCAGGGAGGCCTTAGTTACTGGTCTGGGTTTAAAGCTGTCATGGGTTAAGTGGCTCATGTGCCGGACGTTATGAAAGAAATCTCTGGCTTCCGATGCATGGGGTCTTAGTTTATTTTTTGAGTTTATTTTTAATTTGATAGCCTTCCTGCACAAGGATCTAAAAATGGGTGTTGAATGCACCGCCAGGAGCGTCCTTCACAGATCAGTCCATGGCAACAGAATCTAACACAGCCAGGGGCTCTGCAGTGTTTGCCTGTTGTAGTGGTGCTGTCTCCACGTTACTTTTCTCCCCTACCATGGGGAGGTGATGAGTAAATGCAACCCAGAGGATGCATGCTTAATATCTGTAATGTGGCACACAGGAATGTGATTGTGCAAAACAATACACAAGAATTTCAAAGGATACTTTCTAAGATTCCTAAATTCATACCCAGCTCTTTTCTAGTCATTAGTATCTTTCTTTTCATGTAGTACTTTTCTCTGTAAAATTGAATAATTATTTGGTTTCTGTTGATGCTCACAAGTTCTTTGAGAGTAAGGTTGGCTTTCCTCTCATTTGAATATAAGAAACTTGAGCTTCCATGAACTGTGATATTTGTCAGGGAATCCTGGGACTAATCTTCACATGTACTGAGGTGATCATATTGAAATCCAGGAACTAAAATATCAATTGTCTCCTGCCTATAACACACTGTCACAATGTTAATTCATACTAGTGAATTATAATGGGAACTTCTAGGCTGGGGATGTAGGTCAATGGTAGAGCCCTTGACTAGCAGACTTGAGGCTCTGGATACCCAGCATCACAAGTGAACAAACACAGCACTAGGACTCACTCTTCTACCTAAGATGAGAGGAGTCCAGATATGATGTGACCAGTGTTGGAGGCAGGCTGCATGGAGTCAGCCACTGGATCCCACTTTCAAGTGGAGCAGCTTAGCACAAGAAAGAGAAATAGAAGCAAGTGGTTCTAGTCTCTCCAGATGAGCAGTGCCATTTGCTCAGAGGGAAGGGAGGGAGAGACGTAAGAGCCCAGGGATCTGACTGTGAGAAATGACAATGATGGAATTGAATTAGTGCCTCAGCATCTTTGAAATAGCACCAGAAGACAGAAGGGAGAGAGGCATGAACAGAGACAGGGAGAGCAAGCAGAATCTAGTGTTGAGTGGTAACTGTGGAAGCCCAGCCCAGATACAAGATATGAGGCCACTTGATGTGCTGGGGTGAGTTGGTAGGAAGATGGGGGCTCCCACTTTTTGAAGAGAAGGGGAAGGAGGATATAGAAAGATGGTGGGCGGGTGAGACCGGGAGGAGAGGAGAGAGGCTGGGATGTAAAGTAAATAAATAAGTAAACTTATATCATAAAAAAAGAAAAGAACAGAAAAAACACAAAAATCCAAAAAGCATGCTCAAACCAGTCAGTAGCACATGGGAGGCAGAGATAGATGGATCTTTGTGAGTTCAATGATAGCCTTGTCTACAAAGTGAATTCCAGGACAGCCAAGGCTGTTAACACAGAGGAACTCTGTCTCAAAAAAGCAAAACCAACCAACTAACCAAACAAACGAACAAACAAAAGAAATGTGTTCAAATGTACCTTTTCTAAACCTGAAACAAAAGCACTACTAACAAATACTTAATAATTTATTCTTACAAATATACCTAATTTTAAACAGCATTCATGGATCTTTTTTGTTGAATAAATAGTTGGCTTTGTTTCAGACTAATTAGTAGACACAGACAAGTAAAAGAAAGAAAAGCCAGATGTCAGTCTGCCATCAAAGATCACTGTTAACAGGACAAGAGCTCCACAAAGACCAACTAGATCAGGGCACAGGGGTCTTCTATGAGACTGTTTCTCCAACCAAGGACCATGTATGGATATAAACTAGAACCCCTGCTCAGATGTGGCCCATGGTAGCTCAGTATCCAACTGGGTACCCTAGTAAGGGGAACAGGGACTATTTCTGTCATGAACTCAATGGCTGGCTTGTCAACCGTTTCTCCCCCCCCCCCGCCCCCGGGAGGAACAACAGCATAGCTAGATCCCAGAAGAGGACATTGCAGCCAGCCCTGAAGAGACATGATAAACTAGGGTCAGATGGAAGGAGGGGAGGTCCTCCCTTATCAGTGGACTTGGAGGAGGGCAGGGGGAAGATGAGGGAGGGATGGGGAGAGTGGGAGGGAATAAGAGAGGGGGCTACTGTCGGGATACAAAGTATATAACCTGTGATTAATATAAAAATAAATAAATTACTTAAAATACTGTATCTATTTATCTATGATCTACCTATCTGTCTGTCTGTCTGCCTACCTATCTACCTACCTATCCATTCATCTATCTATCATGTATCTGCCTATCTACTTACCTACCTATGCATCCATCCATCTATTATCTATCTACCTACCTCTTTATCTACACATATTTGTAGATTTATCTATTTCCTTACCCATCTATTTACCCATCAATCACCTAGTTGTATGGGAGAGTAAAATGTTTAAATATTTGCTGAAAATTAAATCTGTCCATTATACACTACAAAAGAAAGAAAGAAAAAATGTTTATTTGAAACCAATCACCACCAGACAGGCAGAAGACTGTTAACTGTAGCTTGTGTTAGCACTCAGTTTTTATTTGTTAAAGAAATTACAGATGCTATAAATCCTAAATCCCATATATTTATAGGCTCTCTATATGTGACCCTAGCTGGCCTGGAATACAGTGTACCTAGGCTGACCTAAGGCTCACAGATATTCACCTGTGTCTGTTTCCTGGGTGCTAAGATTCAAGGAAGTAACACCAATATCCAGCTATGGGTGTATTTTTTTTTATCTATATGTGTATTTTAATTGAAAGAATTGAGATATGCTTCTGTAGGAACAGTCTTCATAGTGATGACTTAGACTCTCAGCTCTGGTTTTAACCAGTGCATTCTGACAAAGCAGGCCCTCATGATCACATTCTCAGTGACTGCCTCATTTCTGTTTTATGCTTAACATTTAAATAATCTTCTTTGTTAGATATCTAAGCTAGTCCTGATTTTTGTACCTTTGTAGTGCTGCATAGAGTAACTTTCTAGTGAGTGTACTGAGGCCAGCATGTAGCCACAGTTGAAAGTTTCAGATACAAATTGTTTAATGAGTTTCTTTGACACAGATTGCGTCTGCACTTGAACCTCTATTTGACTCAATTTCATTTATCTTGTATCACAATTGAGTTGAAAATTGCTCACTTACATGCTTTTATTTAATAAAAATTCTTTCTGAAATCTTGCATTTTGTTAATTTTGTTAATATTTTTGTGAAATATTTAAAAATCTTTCAGATTTTAATACATAGAAAGCACAGAAAAAGAACACAACAAAACAACAAGCTTTTTGTTTATTTGTTTTGTTTTACAAGACAGTGTTTCTCTGTTTCGACTTGGCTGTCCTGAACTCACTTTTTAGAGAAAATTGGCCTTGAATTTACAGCTATCTGCTTGCCTCTGCCTCCCCAAGTACTGGGATTAAAGGTGTGTACCAACACACCCAGCTACCTTAGAGTTATATCAAATGCATAAGCTCTATCAAAATTTAACACTTGTAATTATTACTTTATGTTTCTTTTAAGATTGCTCAGGGTCAAGTCTAAGGCACTGCACAAACTAGGGAAATGCTTTTCCACTGAGCTGTAATCCTTTAAGAAGGAAAATTTCCAATATGGGAACCATGGTTTAACTTTGTGGCCTTCTACCACCTTTGCCTCTCTGCAAAATATAAACAATGTCCTGGTGGGTGCTCATACTTCCCCAGCATTTGTTTGTGCTTTTACTTTGTATATATTTAGTACACAATGAATACGGCTAAGGTTAATACATTCTCTATACGCACATGCACACATTCTATTTGTGCCATTTACCTGAGTGAAAAAGTAACTCATTTAATGTTGTTGCTGTGTATGATCCTACTGTTCAAGTCATTACAATACTAAATTACCTAGTCGACAAATTACGTTGTTCATTTTGACTAAATAGCCCATGAAATATAAATATTGTTAACACAACACCAGTAATTTAAAATGTATAACATGTAACATAAAATTGCATATACACTTATACATAGGCACATGCTTTATACTTATAAAAGTTATATAATATGTAACATGCGTATACTTTTTTAGAACAAACTCCACAGCGATTATCTCTGGTTTTAATTACAGTAGTGGTTCTTTACAATTCAAATAGATGTTGCCTATTACATTATTTCCTTTCTATGTCAATGTTGGTTTCTTCTCCAACTTTCCATTACATTTTCATAAAACTTTTCATCTTTTCCTGTTAAGAATTTAGTGCTGGAGTTTTCCTTAGCAAACAATTTGTCTTTGCTTTCTATATTACCAATTTCATTTGATCATTTTTTCGCATTTCTTGTGTGGTATCCCATGGCGCTTATGTGTGGAAATCAGAGGACAACTTAGGGGCAGTTGGTTCTCTCCTCTGTCACCTGGGGCTGGGTATCAAACTCAGGCCATTAGGCAGCAGGCGCCTTTACCACCATGCTACCTCTCACGCCTGGCACTTATCTTCATTCATTTCCATTAACTTATTCCTTAACTTCTCTAATTTATGTTTATTTCATAATGGTGGCTTCTTTAGGCAGATATTTTATTTTTGCTGAACTGGATAAGGAAAACAATTCATATTGTCAATTTGTGTCAAATTGCTTTTTCATAACTCTACATTTCCATAAAATTCCTTCATTATTATTATATTATCAGAATTAATAGTTTTAGCTTATATGTCCAGCAATGTAATTTAGAATGGAGGATGCAGCCAACCACATGATTTTTGTTTCTTTGTTTGGTTTGTTTATATGGGTTGAGAAGTGTTGAATTTGTTACTTCACTGCATTCAGTGTCTATGGAGAAGTGGTCTATACTTCTGTTTGTATCCAAGAAATCAATGAAATAAGCTTTGCATTCATAAATTACTGAACTTAATAAAATTTCCAAAAGTAACCTAACAATATTTACATATTTTTTTCATATGAAGTGAAAACAATGAGCCTTAGTATCAGTATCTTGCCTCCTTCCTGGTTTATATTTGACCTATTAAACACTGAAATACAAGAAAGGCTTCTTTAAAAATGTAAGATTTATTTATTCTAATTATATATATGTGGGTAGTTTGCCTGCATGTATCTCTGTGCACTATGTGTGTGCAGGGCATACAGCTCTCTCCTGGAACTGGAGTTCTAGACAGTTATGAGCTACAAAATCAGTGCTGAGAATCAAACTTGGGTCCTCAGGAAGAACGGCCAGTGCTTTTAACTGCTGAGCCAGCTCTACAATGAGATTGTTATTTTTTTAAATGAGGTTTATAATTTAGAATAAGCTGAAATTTAGTATTTAGGTTTTGATGTTTTCTTCTGCTTCAAAGTATGTACCATTAGGTTTTAATATTATATAGCTCATGAGGTTCTGTGTTTGTTGTTCTATTATCATGTCCAATTTTCACAGCTAAACTACCATCGTAAGTTTACTGTAATAAAGTGGAATTTAAACAAATAATTATCATATTTTTAATCTCATGGTGTGTGTGTGTGCATGTAGTGTGGTATGTGTGGGTATATATGTATGTGCAGTGTACAGTGGAAGCCAGAGGTGGATGATACCCTGTCTTATCACTTGCTACCTTAGCTTATGAAACAGAGCCTGTACTAGTTGCCTTTTGTCAACTTTACATAGACCTAGACATGTCTGGGAAGAAGGAATCGCAGTTAAGGACTTGCTTCCATCAGACTGGCATTTAGGCAAGCCTGTGGGGACACTTTCTTGATGGATGATTGATAGCCCAGCTCCTTGGGGGTGGGACCACTCCTGGGCAGGTGGTGCTGGGGTGCAGAAGAAAGCAGGCTGTGCAAGTCATGAACAGCAAGCAAATAAGCAGCATTCTTGTGTGGTTCCTGCCACCAGGTTTCTGCTGTGAGTTCTTGCCATGATTTTCCATTATGTACTGTCACATGTAACATGAAAGATGAATAAGCCCTTTCCTCTCTAAGTTGCTTTTGATTATGTTTATTATGTTTGATCATGTTTATCACACAATAGGAAGCCAACATAAGGAAGAGTCTATTACAGAATCTGGAGTTCATAGATTCATAGAATAGTGTGGGAACCTCTACCTCTTGATCCCAGCCCACTATGCCCAAACTTTGTGTGTAGGTGTGAGATCTGAACTCAGATCCTCATGCTTCCATAGCACGAGTTTTATAACCGAGCCAACTCCTAGTCTCTCCCAAGTTCAATTTCATAGCATTTTGTTTCAAGAGTTAAACTGTAACTGCACATCCTGTTAGTCTTACTATTTAGGTTTACTTCTTCCACACCCCAATATAACTGTTCTAGAATCCTTTTAGCAACATTTAATGAGAGGAGCAATACAAAAAAAAAAAAGCAGTAGCTAAATGTTTTGCATATAAAACCTTATTTACTCCTTCACAGTCCTTTGAGGTAGATCATGTTGCCAATGCTCTTATAGTTTTTCTTTAGACAGAGACACAAAAGCATGAACACTGGGTAAATCATTCCCAAGTGGCAGCTGCTATAGAGTGTGGTGTTGGTCGTGCTTCAGGGATTCACCTTTCTAGCATACCTTCAGTTCTTTGAGCACTTTGTCTTGGGAGGGGCATGGTTATGCTTGCTGAGGCTTCCTAGTTTTGGAAATGATGTCAGGTGGCCCTTGGATGTTGAAAGAATATGTGTGGGTATAAAAATCATTGGTTCACATATATCAGTTCTATATAACAGTGATTTTGTCTTCAGTTTGTCATTTAATATTGCTAATGAGATGTTTACATTTCTTTGTATATTTCTGTCTGGAAATTCATGAGTTACCTTTGCCTTGCCAAATCCTTTAATTTTATATAATTTACTTTGTTATTACATATTCTAGTTGCACTGATATGGTTGGGCTTGGTAAACATTTTAATATGACATTTATTTATTTTGCATAAAGTATGATATATACACACAAAATCAAATTCAATGGTTTGTGGCTTCTACTTGTGTTTGGCCATTGGCGATGGAAGAGTTGGGAGAGAAAAAGCTTGGATTCCTTGCCTCCCCTGTTCTGCTAACTGACATGTACCTTAGCTGCCTCCTTTCATTGACAGGTTTAGTTTTGAGCAAAAGTATTCGCTCCTGGTTCCAGGTACAACTTCCTTCCTGACTGACCATCCATCTATCATGTATCCATTACCTGTTGTGTAATGGCTTTGTATCTAATATAAGTTTTCAGAACCTTGGTCAAAACAGAAATAGGAAAAGTCTAACTCAACTGTCTGTTAAATCCACTTAGTATTTCATAGATCCATCTAAGTAGTGTTTGTTTATTATATCATTTCCTTGTCTTTTCCAAGAATTTAGATAATTTTTCCACATATTCATTACTTTCAGTAATTTCTCTTAGTCACTCTGTGATTAACTGCTTTCATTGTGTGAGTTTTAAAAGTATATTCCATTTTTCTATTAGTATTTTCTGTACTTCTATCTTTTTTCATTTATTTTTTATTTGTTACAATTCATTTACTTTGTATCCCAGCTGTAGGCTTCTCCCTCATGCCCTCCCAACCTCGCTCTCCCTCCCTCTTCTCCTCCCATGCCCCTCCCCCATACTTCTGTCTTCATTCTGTTTTATGTCCTTAATTTTTCAATCTATTTAAGTTTGCCATTGTGCTATTTCATGTATCTATATGAGTCCACTTAATGGCTTTTATGACCTCTTTGCTCTAGATTATATACATTACCCCCGCAGAGGTATGCTACTCATCGTTGAAGCACTTTCTTGAGCATCACTGACAGAAAGTGGAGGGGATGTTTTAGTTAGTGTGGTCTGAAGAGGCCTTTATCATCTTATTTTCTAAGGCAATTTGTTGCAAGTAGATTCTGGCTTACAAGTATTGTCTGTGGCCTCCATAATTTTTGATGAGAAGTCCCTTGTCTTTCAAATCTCTGCTCTCCTATTCTTTTCTGTGTCTGTTTAGTTCTCTTATAATTGCTCTTTATGCCATGTGTGTCTTTCTGGTTCTGGGTTACCTCACTCAGGATGATCTTTTCTGGTTCCATCCATTTGCCTGCGAATTTCATGATGTCCTTGTTTTTAATAGCAGAGTAGTATTACAATATGTAAATGTGGCACAATTTCTGTATTCATTCTTCCATTGAGGGACATCTGGGTTGTTTCCAGATTATGGCTATTAAAAATAAAGCAACTGTGAACATAGGTGAGTAAATGTCCTTGTTGTATGATGGAACATCTTTTGGGTATATGCCCAGGAGTGGAAAAGCTGGATCTGGAGGTAGCACTATTCCCAATTTTCTGAGAAAGTACCAAATTGCTTTCTAAAGTGGTTGTGGTAGGTTTGCATGCCCACCAGCAATGGAGGAGGGTTCCTCTTTCTCTACATCCTCTCCAGCATGTGTTGTCACTTGAGTTTTTGATCTTCGGCTTTCTGATTAGTGAAAGATGGAATCTCAGAGTCATTTTGATTTGCTCTTTATAACTTTCACTATAACACTTTGAGGTGTAGTGTTCTGTGCAATTATCCTGTTGGTATTTGCTAAGATTTTTGAATTTATATTTGCATTGTGCAGATTTATGAGTGAATTAGGGAAATTAATTTTTTAAAATCATTTTTCTTCACAGTTCTTGACCAATTCCTGCTCCTTCTGCAATTACATGTCTTCATATTTAGTCTTCAATATTGTTCTATAGGTTCCTGTACCGCAGATAAATTTTCACATGGTTTTTAAATTTGTTTACCCTTTTCATATTTTCTATTGATAAATGCATCTGCAATATGTAACACATATATGTTAACACTCACCAAATCTTTTCATCATTTCCAATTTTGTGTTTAAATACTTTAGGGGGACAAAACTTGATTATGTAGAACAGACTGGCTTCTAATTTATGGCATTCCTATACCATTCTTGAATGTTAGGATTATGGGTTTGTGCCACCTGCTCAGCTTGTGGTTAAGCTCTTCTACCGAAGTGTGAATTATAAAAATCATATCACTTTTTGAACTTTTCTGTATCATAATTTCTATTTTTCTTTTTAGATTTAGAATAATTTTACTTATTGTGAGCAAACTTTCTTTTACAATATTTAGCATGATGATATTTGGTAATCCCAACATCTAGAGTTTTTTATGGCTTTTCTTAATTTCTCGGGTTTTTATTGTTGTTTGTTTGTTTTGTTGGTGAGTACTGGTTATATTTTCTTATTTCTTCATAGGTTTAATAAATTTTATTGTACCTAGACATTGAAAATAGTTTCTATCTCATGATGCAAGACATCTTTATGGAAAAGGTACCTATTATCCCAAACAGAATATTTATTTCATTCCTTCCAGAATTTCCTACTTCTTGGGCTCTCTGATACATGTTTAGTTCAAGTACTGAACAGCACTGTGTGCAGATTTCATACCTAGAATTTGTGGATCTTCTAGCCATCTCTTTCTGGGATTCATGCCTCCTTTCTTTTTGAATCCTTCTGTCTTTATCACAGATTTTGTCTTCTAATTATTTTTTTTTGGCTTGCAACACAACTTTCTGCTCAAGTTTTGGATGGAAAGGTGCCAGATAAGGCCACCTCAGGCAGGAGAAGGCTTTTGCTTTCTTTAAAAAACCTGCCAGGTGCCAAGCATGGAAACCTGCAACTATTTGTATGCTGACATTCTATTTTCAATGTCTTTAGGTAGAACATTTGGAAAAACTATGTTTGATATTTGCAGGTTTTTTGGTGGGAAATCCGTCTATCATCAGAAACAGAATCAGATTATGCATGCTAGATCTGAGTAGACCCTCAGCCCTGAAGGACTGTCCTCCAGAGGCATGGAATTTTCTCATACATCTCACTGGTAATGAGCTCCTCCACAGATTGCTGAATACTACTTTGTAGTCAATCTTTTTGTGGCAGACATTTTTCCTGAATAACCAGATTTTTAAGTGTTAAATCTTGTGACAATTTTCCAATGTTTATTTTATAATGTGGCAGGAAATGTATGTCCTGATCAGCTTAATAGTTAGATAAGATTCATTTGGAAATGATGCTTTTGATGCATTGTTTGTTTTTAGTAAAATGTATTTTTTAATCCCTTGATGTGTATTTCTTTTAGAATCTTTCACACAATCTTTCTCACATTCAGAACCTACATAATTTCCATGGCTTCTGGAATATAAAATATGTACCTTCCCCATTTTAATTAGCATGCATATGTATTTCCTTTCTTATATTACTTGTCATTCCAAAGTTAACTTTTGAGAAGTTAAGCAAGGATACTGTATTTATAGTTTTGGTCTCCACTTCGTTCAAATTCACGTATGAAATAATTATATATTTTGCTAACATTCATAATTTTGTGTATGAGTAGAGGCAACTGAGCTGTAATGATATTTACGAGATTATTATGTGCTCTCGTGTGTGTGTGTGTGTGTAATGTATGGCTTTAAACAATTGCTTTCCATGGTTCTATAGGCTGGCTTGCTCAGCTCTGTAGTTGTCACTGGATCCTGGGCTAGAGTCAGCTCAAAAGTGGACTAGGCTAGGCATCAAAAATGGCTCCTTTGTAGGGAAGTTCATTTAGGGATGTCTACCAGGATGCCCATGCAGCATGGGATTGGGTTCTCAGAGGATGTGCTCTAAGAGCAGACATCCCAAGATCAGGAAGCAGCCAGGAGATTAAGAATCAACAGCTAGTGCACTAAAACTATCCAGCCATAGTCTGCTGGCACGAGCAAAACTCCCATGTTTTCATCTTTTAGATGAAATCATCTTTGAAATTTTGCATTCAAAAAATTGCATGCATATATGTGCTTCAAAGTGACACAAGATAATTTTTGTGCTTTATTACCCCAATTAATTTGACCCTTTGACCTCAGTCCTATTTTTATTAAGTTGTTTTGAGACAGGGTATCACAGGCTGGTCTCAAACTTGCCATTCTCTTGTCTCAGCCTCCTGTGTGTTAGGATTATAGACATGTGCAACCATACTTTGGCAACAATACTATTTTTGGAAATTTTTAAAAATTTTAAAAAGAAAGATATGTATGTGTGTGAGAGAGAGACTCTGACTTGTCCAGATTTTTCTTATTAGGCAAACTAACTACCACTTTTCTCACTTTAGTCCTCCTAATTTGCCTGACTTCCCACATAATCTTTTTTGGAATAATTGGGATGGCTTATGTGCTATCAGTAGACCTCCTAATTGAATGTCAAGGAAGGCAGTTTCTATTGACAAGGGGACCTCCAGCGTCATTGAGAAGCATTCAATTAGATGGAAAACAGATGCTTATTTTTGTCTTATAAACCTCAATGCAGGTTACGTGGTAATTACTTGAAGAGCAGGATAACAATTTATGTAATCAGCAGGACCCTATAATTACTAATGCATAATTTCTAAACAGCATTTAGCAAAATGAGACCCATACACACACTTTGTAATGGAAAAGATGTGTTTGACACCACACTAAATTAAATTTAAAATTTGCATATTTTCTTGCAGATGAAGCTAGTGAACACTAGCTTCATCTGCTCTATTTTGCTTGACTAATCTCTGCCTGATTCCAGCTTCACTGAAGGACCATGGCAGCTGTGAGAGCTGTGAGTTGGGGCATGAGAAGCAGGAACAAAGCAGGGCTTACTCTGTATTCTAGAATGTCGCACCATCCCAAGAGATACCAGGAAAGCTGCACTCTGGCAATTTCTGTCCATCAAGAGTCTGACACAAGGTCACACAAAATTTAGAATTCAAGTGTTGGTAGGAAACTTAAAAATGATTTGCACTTATTTACTTATCATGTAGGGAAAAACCAAGGCTCATCAAATGGTGTAATTTGTGCAACAACCAGCACTAAACAGTAGGAGGGGAAGAACAACCACTCAGTCTCAGATGTGAAATCCATTCCCCTACACAACTCATACAGACACTGCTACACACACATTCAAATCACATACAGCAGCCACAGGAAGAGTGAATAGTATCCTGAAAAGTATTTTAAATTTTTCATGTAATTTACACTGCAATGCAGATGATACAGAAATATATAGGAATTCATGGAGACAATGAATCTCCATGCATTTTCAGCTATTTCATTCCCTCTCTGAACAATCAAAATCATTGATGAAATCACGTAGTTTTGAATTCTTACCTACAATTCCTGAGGTCAGGTTAAGAGGGTTGCCAGTGTCTTCTTCAAAGCTCTGGACCTAAGACATCAAAATATATCAATTTCACTAGAAATATTTTCATGACACATTTACTTGATTTGATCAATTATCAATGATTATCCATTGATAACCACAATGGATAATATAGAGGAATAAACATAAGTTGCTGGACTCAATTAGTAATAGGCTCCTGGGAAGAGGTGGCATGACATGTCCACATAAAGGGCTCAAAGAATTAAGAGTTCAGGGGAGAGGCAGATCACTGGTGGGTGAGGGGATCAAGGCCTTTGAACTTCTTTTGCCATTGGCAAATATTAAACATGTGCGAGAAAGCTAGCTAACGTTGGCTTGGTAAGCTTATGCACCGTAATTCATATAGTACAGCTGCTACATAGTTCTTAGACACAATAAACAAAATTTATTTCTAAATTGAGAAAGCAGAGTTTATTTTTAAAGTATTTTGGAAAGCAATGGATAATATTCTATAAATGATGACCAAGCTATTGCTAAAACAAGGCAGTAAATATAACCTTTAAACACAGCTTACTGTAGAAGTATGTCACCCAGAAAATGCTTTATAGGGTGAAAATAGTTACTATTGACATTTGGAGTGTTTCCTTCTAGTATTCATGTTTTGCACACTCTTTCTGGATATAGTTATGAAGTCAAAAGTTTTCATGCAGGAACTTGGAAGGCGTATTATCTTATAATCTCACACTGAGACCTGATTAGATGTACTTCCCAGTGTTTCTCTTGTTGGTTTGGTAGCTCAAACCAATGTGTTTCATCACATTTTTTAAATGTAATGAGAAAGCTCTCTTCTTACATCATTATCACAAAGAAAAACCCACAGAGTACAATGCAAAGCATATTATTTTCAATTAGAAAAAAGAATGAAAGAAAAAAATGCAACAATTTAAAATAAGTGCCACATATATCTCTGGGCTTCCTACTTGATCTAAAGTTAGTAGTTTTAAAAAAATCAGTGGGAATTAAATAACTACAGAAGCAGTCTTCATCCAATGAGATGCCAACTGACAATAATACTGTTTGGTCTCACATTTGTTTTCTGTAATATGTGATCCATTCACAAACATAAAGAAGCATCCACCATGTAGAATAACTGCATGAATTTCACAAGTATTAAATTTGTTTAACATTTTAAATGTTAGCTTAATTAATGTAAAAAAGAAAGAAACGGACCCAACGTGACTTAGTAGAATTAAACACATTAAATATATTGCCCTTTGCATTAGAAATCTGTGTATAAATTTTGTTGAAAAATATGGTCTTGATATTCAAGGCAAATATTGCCAAAAGCATTTTTCAACAGAACTAGAGAGAAGCATGGATCGATTGGTTGTAAAGGAAAGTTTAGCCAATCACAGTTAAAACTCTACTGGCCAGATATTTATGCATATTGGCTATCAATTAAATGTCTCAAAAATCTGCTATTTTACGCATTTTTATTTCTTATTTTTTATTTCGTTAGATTTGCTACTCAAAAATAGACCTTAAATCTGACATTGTTTCCTGTTTAAAATGAAGTCTCCCTAAGCTGCATTTCCTCATTCTATGGCATTGAGTGATATAACAGTTATCAGTAAGCTCATATCCCCTTGAAGCTACCATTATGAGTGCAAATATAGGTGGAAATATACGTATATATGTATATATCTTATGAACTAAATACAAAGGAGATATCAGAACAATAGTGCAAACTAGTATGAGTGAGAGAAAGTAAGAATGAAGAATTAGGAAAGACTGGTGGAACAGGATTACAATGAATATCAATAACTCTAAATGAGTATCAACAAACTCTAAGGCAAACAAATAAAGAAAACTAACTCCTAATATATAAAGTTCATGTTGAATTCTTAGTGTCTTAGTGGCACATGACACATTTTGGTATTTCCAAACACTGCTGTCAAAAGTTCAGCACAGCAGAGGCTACTAATACACATGGGTCTCTGTGCCCAGACTCTGAGAATACAGGAGAAATTGTTGGGGCAACTGTCAGTGAGTGGGAGTAATTGAACTGACACCTTAAAGAAGGTGAATTATGACTAGAAAGTAGATGAAAATCACATTGAGATAATTAACAAAATATTGGGTGAAATCAAGGTAAGAAATTATTCAGATTCAGTTGTGAATAAGAAAAAAGGTGGTTAGGTGTAGTATTTTATTGAGGATGACCCCACAGGCACATTCATTTGTGTGCTTGATTCCCTGTGGTAGGAGCTCTTTAGGAAGGATTAGAAAGTGTGGCTTTGTTGGAGGAAGTGTGTCATTGGGGGCAGGCTTTAAGATTTCAAAAGTCTATGCCATCCCCAGTGAGCTCTCTCTGCATAGTACTTGTGGATCAGGATGTAAGCTCTCGTGCCTACTTGCCTCCTGACATGCGCCTTTCCATGATAATCATAGGCTTACTCTATGGAACTGCAAGCCTCTAGCTAAACTGTTTCTTTTATAATTGCCTTAGTCATGGTGTCTTGACACAACAATAGAAAATTAACTAAGACAATAGGAGAAGGTGTGTTTCATATTAGTTTAGTTCTATCTGAAGCAATTACAATAAATTTAAGTGTCTCAGATTAATCCAAATTTAAAACCTATAGTGGTTTGAATGAGCATGATCCCATAGATTCTTAGGTTTGAGTGCTTGGCCACAGGTTGGGGCACTATGTGGAGGTGTGGCCTTATTGGAAGAGGCATGGCCTTGTTAAAGGAAGTGTGTCATTGTGAAGGCAGAGCTTTGAGGTCATATATGCTTAACCCATACCCAGTGGAACAGTTTCCTTCTGCTCTCTGCAGATCAAGATGTAGAACTCTTTGGCTCCTCTAGCACAATGTTTGTCTTGAATGCTACTGTGTTTCCCACAGTGATGATAATAGACTAAACCCCTGAAACTCTAAGCCAGCCCCAATTAAATATTTTCCTTTATAAGAGTTGACTTGGTTATGGTGTCTCTTCACAGCAAAAAAGCTCTAACTAAGACATAACTGTAAGGTAAAATGCTAAAAGCTGGGAGATCAAATATATCAATGGAACAAGAAGGCAAAAAGATGGTGGCATGGCCATTTCCAAGAGGAAGCCAAGTAGTAAATAAAACACTCACCTCTTCCATTTCAAAGGAGTCTGGTCCTTTACTCACAATGTGAGACAAGTTTTTGAGTTTGTCCATAAGAATCCATTTCTCTTTCCAGTTTCTCCTCCTAATGGACCCCTCAGACACACAGATATGAGGACACTGCTTGGACAGTGTGCACAAGCAAGGCCACTGCTTGTCCAGAAGAGCTTGTGGAGGAAGATAAGGTGACACGTCATTGCAGGCTTGGGCAGAATCATATTCTGTTGAAGGAGGCATTTGACTTCCATCATCGCTATGGGAAGCCACCTGTAGCTCTACTCTATGGTCCCATGGCTTCGTAGGTAGACTAGAAATCCCATGTTCCATCTTGAATGATTCTGACAGTGCTGGGTTACCATCCCTCTTGCTGTACTGTCTTGAAGCTCTCCTTAAAAGTTGACTCATTCTTCTCAGATGCCCTTTAGCTCCACTTGATGAGGAGCTTTGCACAGCCTGTCTTCCAGCTTTTTCTTCATCCTGGGTCTGTAGGGTGTTAACACTACTCAGCAAATATGAGAAGGCATCGGTCACATGATCCAGGATTTCCAACTGTCGGAACCGGCCTGAGGAATATAGGAACATGGAAGTTTTACAGAAGTGTTTCTATGAAACTACTTTGATGCAGTAAATAATATAATAGGAACGAAACAGTGGGGGACAGTGAGACAGCTCAGCAGTTAAGTTTGCTGCCTGGAATCCACATGGTAAGAGAAGAAAACCAACTTTCCACAAGTTGTCCTCTGGCCTCCACGTGTGTGTATGCAGGCATATACACATGCACACACACGCGCACACACACACATACAGTAACTAAATTAAAATTGTAAAAAGAAAAACAAACTTAAAGAATGGATAATGTGCTTTTCAGAGACAAGGAATACTTTATTCTGTTAAAACTCAAATATTTCCCAGCTATGCCACTCTCTCTGAAGATGAGACCACAACCTAATGAAAAGTCAGTTATCACACAGATACATGTAACTTTGTGGGTTCATATATGCACACAGGTGCTATATGCTAATTCTTTTCATACCCTAGAGTTGTGTGATTCTATATGTTTATGTGGGGAAAATCAAATGTCAAAAGATAAACCCTGGGGCTGAGGATGTTAGTGACAGAGTGCTGTCCTGTCCGATAAAGACCCCAGTGTCCATTCTTACTATTGCAAGAGATAAAACACACCCTGAAGCAATAACCCAGGCTTTCAATGTGAAGTTGTCCAAATCTGCTTCCCATAGCTTCTTGCAACAGCTCTCCCGTATTATGCTTGTCATCTTCATCACCCACGTGTGGAATAACATGTAGAATCAGAATCAGAATCCAAACCGCCGGTCAGCCATCACTAGGAGCACGACCCCACTGTGCATGAATTAATACATATGCAGTGTTTAGCTCTGCATCAAACATAGTAAATGTTCATGACTTTATATTTTAACCTTGATAATTGTGCTCAAAAGTGCGAGTTCAAAATCTCCTCTGAAGAGTGAGGCTGCATAAGATCAGAACTAGCTTCTGTACTTCTGAAATATGATGGTCAAGAGTAAATATCCCCTCTTCTCAAGGAGAAATAGAATCATAGGAGAAAGGGATGGGATCAAATCAAGGCTGAGATCCACCAGGACAAACATTAAATTCTGTGGCTCCATGCCCATCATCCAGGGCACAGATTGGCGTTCTAAAACTTCAGTGGGCTGGTAAAGCCTGACTGTTTTGGCCTTATTATTTTCAGCCAATGTGGCCTCTCTCTTAGGCTTGTTCTACTTATTGACTGTGGCTTTCTATGGCAGATGTTCATGTTGCTGTGATCTTTGACTTCTGGGGTTCACTATTTCATCTCTGGCTTCTTTCTCATAGCTCCATACATTGTCCTCCCAGTAGCTACCTGAATGGAACATTACTATACACATTGCCTGACATCTCAGGCTTTACTTTGGAATATGGATGAAAGTATACATAATCCTTTGATCTTTTTTATAATCTGCACGCTTACAAACTAGCAGCATAAGCTGGATATGGCTATGCACATCTTTAATTACAGTAGTACTTGGGAAGCAGAAGCAGGTAGATCTCTGATTTTGAGGCCAGCCTGGTATACGTAGTGAGTTCCAGTTTCAGACAGACCATGTCTTGAAAAAGAAGCAAACAAACAAAACCAGTATACTGGTATACCAGTAGCTCAAACAGCAGCCAGATCCCCTTGAGCAGCCTATGAGTGCCCAGGTTACTTTCCTAAATAGCTTGTTGAAGAGGGTATCCCCCAAACTCTCCTCTCACGTCTTTAAAATTAATTCAAACATTTCCATTGAGCCTGTAATTAATGAGGTCTCAACAGACTCATTTATATTTTTTCATGTGTATGTATGTGGTGTGTACATGCTTATATGCATGTTTCTTTCTGTGGGAGTATAGAGGTGTATGCAGGTACCCATGAGTTTATATGGAGGTGACAGCTGATTGTTGATGTAGGATGTCTTCCTTGATCTCATTCCTCTAATACATTGACGTAGGGCTTTGTGCAGAACTTTGAGCTCACTGTTTTGGCCTGTTTATCTTCCCAGCTTGCTCCAGGGTACCCCATTTCTGCTTTTAAAGCTGGAATTGCAGACATTCTTCCATACCTACTTGACATTTACATGGGATCTGTGATCTAAACTCTGGCACTCTTCCTTACATGAAAAGTGCTTACAATTAAGGCATCTCCCCAACTCTCACTCAGATTTTTTCATGGGTTTTGGGAATCCAATATACAGTTCACACACTTGCCTAGCAAGTGTTTTACCCACTGAGCTCCTCCTCAGCTGTGGGGCCAATTTTTGAGATGCCTTCACTATGTCTTTTCTATTATTTTGATTCGAAGTGCTTAGTTTCTTCTAATGGCCTCAGTCTTAGTATTCATGATCTCCACTCCAGCTTTCCATGGTTTCCTGGACAAACTAACTTCCAAATTTTCCTATTAACGTTTTCCTAAGTTTCTTGTTATAAATTTTGCTAGAAAAAATAGTAATAACCAAAAAAAATAGTAATAACCAAACTTCAGCATGATACTGGTCTGCTTTGAAATTTTCTCTATCGTTCTAGTTAGTCCAACATTGTTAAGTTCAGCCTCTCTTCAGATCTCTAAAACAAAGTTTTGCTATATCGCAGGACTGGCTTACAGTCTCTTCCTAGTTGTCAGAGAAGAATGCCTCTTATCACCCACAAGCTTTACCTCCACGGTTTGCCTTCTATCAGTACTTTGGTCTTTTGAGATCTCTATAGAAACACCCAATTAATGTTGCTCATAACAACATCCTGGGGTTTCTCCAGTTGATTTATCTTCCCCCAATTTATCTCACAAATAAATTCCAAAGTCTTCTGAGCAATATTGTCAAATAAAGCCACACTAAAGAACTCACTTCTTTATTACCAATTTTCTGCACTGTTCAAGCATCTTTGAAAGCTGTGATCAAATAGTTCAGAGGGAAAACTCAAGGGAATTACCTTTGCTGGTCATGGTTTCAGCCAACCTTGGCCAAGTGGGCATGGTAGATCAGGACAGCTCAGCTCAGTGCACAGGATAGGGGTGCCTGTGTTGCCAGGACTTCTTCTCCCCATTATTTCATGCTTTGCTCTTGCCTATGGAGTGGGACTGTCCACATTCCCAGTAGACCTTTTTCCCTTCATTAACCCTCTCTATGAATTCTCCAACAGCACACTGGAGAGGTGCTTTAATAATCTAGTTAAACTGACAGCAAAGATAAAACATCACAGATGCTGTCCTCCTGGACCCCACAGCAATCTATCTAGCCTTCCTTGAGCATATCCTGTGCTCACCTGCTTCTTTCATCTAGAAGAAGAAACTATCAGCTAACCATCTTTCTGCTTCAAAAGAACTAGTGGATGTTTCATAGTGGACAGTGAACTTCTTTAAGACCTTTAGAGGAATTCTTGGGTTTTGGATATTTTCAGATAATTCTGATTACATTCTTCCCTTATGTTAAGCTTACATGAATAATCATCTCTTTCATGAGCTAGGGAATGAAATTGTTTTTATGATCACCTTACATCCATCTAAGTTTTTATACGTAGACTAAGACAAAACATACCAATTAAATTGGTTCAATCAACTCAAGAACAACTCTCTTGAGCATGTCTAACCATTTTATGTTGATCTATGGGTAGATTAAATAACTGATTTTACCCTCATGTCTAAACCCTATGAATTAACTTTGAATGAAGCATTCTTTTCCATTCTGTCATGTGAAGCCAACTACTTTAGTTCTTGCTTTCTTTACATTTGACCTTCTTAGTTTTATTGAAGTAAAAGACACTTGAAAAATACGTCAATCACTCCAGGACCAAAGGTCTACTCTTCGCTTCTCTATAACCAACGTATCAATTTCATTTATAAAATTCCTACCTCATAGATTAGCTCAAACACTACATAAATAAATACCATTAAGTCTTGATATTTTTCTGGAAATAGAAAATTGATGAAGGAACTTCCATTTCTGGAAGAGGAGGAAACCAGAATAACTTTAACTTCTAGAAGTAAAGAGAGTACATCAAAACACCTTCAGGATAATACACTCTCAAGAAACTTCACTGCTGAAATTTTGAGAACAATTTCACACACACACATACATACTCTCTCTCTCTCTCACACACACACACCCTAAGCTGGGAAATCCAAGTGAAGTCTCTTTTTCAGATAATTATTTGAGAAAATACTTCATCTTCATTGACTTAACTTTTGTTAAACTTAAAAGAACTTATTTCAGAATCAGAACTTCAGCATTTCTCTGTCTAGATTATCTGAAACTCTGTCATGTGATCCATGAAAGTGTTCCAGCATGGCAAGTTCACACTGGCTAAGGAAGAAGTACAGTTAATCCACACTTCAGCCAGATGTGACTGGTGAGAAGCTACCATCTTCATCCCAAGGCATAGACAGTAGCAGTCTGACCAGCCTCCAGTAGAGGAGATTTTACTTAATCCTTCTTGATGAGCAGGATGGTCTGCCTTCTGAGTGTGGCTGGAATAGAGATTACAGGTGCCTGGGAGAGGGTTTTACTCTTAGGCTCACACAGGATTGCACATTCCACTGCCATGGACTTAGGAAGTCACATGACTTGTTTTGGCCAATAACATCCAAGTAGACCTATAATGAGTATACTTTCCCATTGCCATCTTTTTCCTGTCTTTGCTACTGGTGATACTCCAGATTGTAGTAGGCAAAACCCTTCAGTGACACTATGGGCCAACTCAGTCTTGCTTCTAAACATACATACCAAACCATGGCAGACATAAAGAGAGATCAAGAAGTCAATCTTTTCTGTTTCAAGCCATGTGGGGAGGGTTGAATGGTATCACACACAAGCACTAGCCTATCCTGTCCAGTACTGTGGCCCTCCCCAGTACTCTGTGCCAAGTGCTGAGATGCAGTGCCACAGGCTCCTACTTACCATACAAGTCAGGGTTCTCAAAGTCCATCCGCTGCTTCTGTGCTTCAAGAAAAACACGGATGTTAATTCCTTTGGCTGCTGAGCTGCAACCAAGGAACCTGGCTGGAATTTGTGTGCAGATATCTGGCTCATCAGCACCGAACCCCAGATCCAAGAGAATCTCCACTGGATCTTTTTCCCAAAATTCCAGCCATTCAGGAATGCTGAGATAAAAATAAGAATATCTTTGTCTATAACAGCCCATTTAACCATAATCCATTTTTTTCTACTCATCCAGTCTTCCAGAATTTCAGTAAAAGAAGAACTTGAACAAACAGATAGTGAGTTTATTAGAACTTAAAAGACAGTCAGAAACCCCACCCAAGAATGCTTGCCTGCGCTTTACAAACAAAACCACGAGTTTATCTACCTGGCTGTCCTTTTACACTGGGCAAGTGTTACATTGGACAGGGCAGAAAAACTGGGGAGCAGAAGTCATAGACAGGGCACTGACAACCACCACAAAACAATAACTGATGGCAGCTGAGGAAATTACAAAAACAACAACAGCCTGGGAGTGGAGTCTCAAAGAAGAATTTTTTTTAAACCATCAGTCTAGGGCATCTTTAGCTACACAAATCTGCCAAGGATATTGCTGAATGCACATTATAAGATCAATGTTTCCAAATAATGCTTTAAAGTCCCTAGGTAAGATTAGAATATGCTCTGGTTTTTGTTGTTTGTTTGTTTAAATTTTGTCTTGACTTGGCTGAGAAACAAGACATCCTTTCATCAAATTGTTCTCTTCTGCGTTGGCACAGAAGTAAGAATCAATCATCTAAAAATGTTATGTATACCAACTCACTTCTCACTCAGAAAATTATGATGTTTGGACTTTTGAATGTCATGGACCCTGTGGGAATAATGGAGATTTCTCATAAGGTTTCAGCAGGTTTCCTCGCATATTCAATAAGGTTTCTGTTTGCCTTTACTGTCCATGCTGCTCTCATGAGCTATGGGAGACTCTTTAGAGAATTTTCTCTCCAGAGCAACAGTCTCCTTAGCCTCATGGGAAAACACTCTTAATACCACCAGTTCGCTTACACATTTAGTAATTTGCCTTCTAACCAAATCAAAGAAGAAAAAGCAGCCTAGGAACCCGCGCTGAGGGATCTAAATGGCTTGGCTTTAATCATTAAAGTGATTTGGAAAGCTGCAGTGTCAATGAGTTAATTGTATGCCGTGGACAAATTGATATAAAGAAGGTTCCAATGAGAAATTAGGTTAGAGAGCATCCTAAATTCCACATGAAAATTTAATTCATTATTTATGGACCCCACTGTAGAAATCTTTATTTAGTCCATATTTAGTAATCTGTATTTAGCATCTGTAATATTCTAAGCTCTGAGGCTAAGTACCTATGACACAAAGTTAACAAAGACGGTTCCTGACTTTCAAAGGGTACAGTGTCACGGCCACCACTATGAATATTATTTGGCTTGTTATTAAACATACTATCAAATCATTATACAATTTCATTAACTTGCAATATAGTTCATTGGACAAGAAATAAACAAAAGGAATTCACCTTCAAAAAAAGTAAATTATTTATTACATGTAAATTTTTGTCCTGAGTCTTTGCCCATTCCCACTAAATCCATGGACCTCTCACCGGATCTTTGGTAGGAATAGACATACGTTGAAAATTTTACCTGCTACTCCTATCAATAATAATGTGGTTTCTGGATCTTTTTGCACCTTGTAGTTTTGCCTTAAAATATGACCCAATGATAGTTCTTATAGGTTGAGCTGCAGTTCATATATCTTACATGTTTTGTCAATGAATGAAATACCTGCAACTATGTGGTCTAATATTTTATCGGCTATTTCCCAGTGACAGATACTTAACCTCCTTTCCAAATTCACTGCCTTTTAAAATATGTTCTTGAAAATCAAGTTTGGAAATTCTCTGTTCTCTCATCTGTCAATTTAACAAGTACTTTTTCAAGTGCATATTTAGAAATTCATGAAGCCAGTTTTTGAGCTGACTCATCTATCTGGATGACAGCTCCAGGAAGTCACATACCTTTGGGGCACACCTGTAGTGGAATAGCAAGAGTTGAAGCTAGTCCCTCTGGACAGGGTAGGAGTCTCTGAGAACTGGTGCAGAGATCTAGAATGCAAGGAGATCGAAGATGAGTCACATTGCTTTAGATTCCCCCAGGACGCCCTTGAGATGATTTCCCTTTCAGAGCAAGCCTTTGTGTTTCCTCCTGTTTCTAATAACCCCACAGTGGCCACGCCTTGGAAGGAGGCAGTGTGTACAGCACAGGGGTGCTCCTTTTTTTTTTCTGAGCATTGCTATAGAAGGTGTGAGAATTTAAGTGTTAGGTGCCTGGGAGTGCTTATTATAAAGGTGACAGGATGTATCACTCCTGACAGATGGCAAATCATTGGGGGACCTTTCGGGAACACAGCTTTGCTAGGCTCCAACTTGAGGGAAGCGCTTGATATTATGTGATGAAAAACTTACAGCAAATAACCATTGGAGGGACTCCATGAAATTTCTCACAAGGAAGAAGGATTTCATATTTCATGGCTAACAGTCTCTAACCTGTGTCTCCAGAGCTCTTGTGGCTAACCATATGCAATAGTAATGAAGTTCCTTACTAATCAAGACAGTGAGAATTGCCATATCTAGTATATTTGTATTACAAAACATTTTAGAGCACTTTAAAGAAAATTGAACTGCATTATACTATAATTCTGTTTTATGTAGCTCAGGTATATCATTTATCGTATTAGACAGTTGGCATACAATTAAAATTTATCAAAAACAACACTCTGCAGATGTCAATGTTCCCAAGGAGACGAGGTTGCTTAACTTGAGTTGCTAAATTTGTTTTAGCCCTGTCCATACTGAGTAAGAACATCTGGACCCTGGATCTCTGTTTGGTTGTTTCTTTTCATTAAGGATAAGAAAGAACATGTTTCTGAATAATAAAAGTTTTGCTTTAAAATGGCCATAGATCTTGAAGGAAGAGGAAAATACTTCCTTTTGTTTATAGCCTTGTGTACTGGTAAGAGTTTTTTTTTCCAACTTTCCACACAAACTAAAGACACTTGTGAAAAGGGAATCTCTTTGGGGGAATTGCCTCCATTTGATTGGCCTGTGGGAATATCTGTAGGGCATTTGCTTGATTTCTTAGAGATGGAGGAAATCCCAGTCTACTGTGGATGGCCCATTCTCAAGAAGGTGAACTGGGCTGTATAAGAAAGATAGTGAGCAAGCTATTTCTGTTTTTGTCATCCCTTCCTCCAGATTCCTGCCTTGAGTTCTAACGCTGGTGTCCCTAAATGGAGGACTGCAGCTTGTAAGCCAGATAAAGCCGTGCTCCTTCAAGTTACTTTATATCAGTGTTTTAGAATCAGAGAGGCAAACTCCCACACCTCATCTCTTTCTTTTTATAAATCTTAGTTTTCTTTCTTAATTTGAGGGCTCTATCCAGTTTGCAAAGTTCAGTAGAGCAACATAGAAGCTGTATCAGTCTTATATCCAGAAGAATCCATGAACACTCCCTGTTTTTATACAGCCATATACATGTGAGCTTATCCATGAATCCATTTTCCAACATCCTCTTTGAACTACCTTGGAGATTTTTTTTCTTTTGGTGTCTTCTAATCATGTCATTGCATCAGATCAAAACAACGGATCACCTTAAGGGAAGGGCAATTGTGGATTGTGTGTACCTTGGCCTGTATATTTAGTTTTCTGAATGATTTTGAATGATTTAGTTTTCTGAATGAAATGGCAAGGAAGATCCAAGAACAGGAAGTTGCTCCTGGCATCAAAGAGCTCAGTTAGTCCCAGCATCTTTTAAACTAGACCATGCCTTGGAATCCTCTGTAGGGTTTGTAGAACACAGTTGGAACCTCCCCTAAGGTTCAATTTAGTATGGCTGAGGTGGGCTTTTATTCTAATGTTCCAGTTCATGCAACTGCTCTGGGAAGCACACTCTGAAATCTACTCTCTCCTTAACTAGAGACACACTGCTTTACCAACAACATCTAAACAGTTGGTAAACAGTGTGATGAGTAATATAATTTTCCAGACAAAACCATGAGCCAATCAATACAGTGCAGTAGGATGCATTTATACAAATATTACAATTAAGTTTCATAGCAGGTCAGCATTTGTTGATATAATACTTTCATTTATTTTGATATTTAAGGATACCTCTAATTCTGCCAAGGCTAGTGAAAATGCCCTAATCATAGGGGCTAAGAGCACGCCATTTCATGAGATCCCAAAATCTGTAGAATTATTAAGAAAAAATGATTATCATTGTTTTTACTTCATTTATCAATGATACAGCTGTAAAATTTCAGAGTGAAGTGACTAATTCTGCTACTTACCTCATGTAGTCTTTCACAGTCATTTGAACCATTCCTTGTTCATGCAAAGAAGCTGTAATTACCGAAAAAAAAAAGATAGGGTAAATGTGATTGTCATACATGTCTGAAGAGGGTTTCTCACCTCCAGGTAAACCTTTTTGGGAAGGGATTCCTACCCAGGAGTGTTATCTGGCACTGTATCTCTGCAGTGAACAAGATACAGTGCAACAAATGCTAAAATGCTAACTGGTATGAGAGGTAGTGAACACTTAGTGTGGGGAGTTGGAAAGCAGGACCAGCAGCAAACAAGAAACTTAGCAAAGAGTTCATGGAGAAGATGACATTTGGATTTTGAAGTGGATAAAGGGGTAGTACTGTTAGAGATAAAATGTCATCTGCGACAAGTGTGGTACACCATCCTGGGGTTATTCTTCAAGGGATCACTAAGGGTGCTCTTTCAAGATCATAGATAGAAGGCAAGGGCAGGCATGAAATAGTTCACAGGTGCCAAGCTCTGCCATTTATTTGTCTAATCTAGCCCTTTCCATAGCCTTCCAGCTTAGGTCCTATCCTTGTTGTTCAACAGAATTCATAGACACTGTCATGATTCTATGACCACACAGTCAAGTGTAGCAGAGTTATTACTACCTTTATTATTGATTATAGCAAAGCAGCATTTGTTCCCCACTAACTTTGTACGAAGTACTGGGCTAAATCTGCCATTTATACAATTTTATATTAATTTTTTAGATCTATTGATTTTATTCTATGTGCGTCATTGTCTTCATATAGGTATATTCAATGCAGTCAAGAAGTCCAGAAGAGAGCATCAGATATCCTGGAAAAAGAGCTAATGATGGTTTTAAGCCACCATGTGGGTGCTGGAGTCTGAACCTGGATCATTTGCAAAACAAATGCAGAAAGCATCCTTAATTGCTAAGTCATCTCTCCAGCCCCTATACAATCTTCTAACTTCTCATAATAAGTCCTTAAAATAAGGCTTGATATTTTACACTTAAGAAAGAAAGAAAGGAGACAGCATGGTTACATAAACTTCTCATGGCCAGTAAAATGCCACAGCTTATTTTGTTTTGCTGCTGTTGTTGTTTTCTTTCTTTTCCAAACACCACACTGCCAACAGAATGTCCCACAGTGTATTTGAAAGCCAAAAAGAGGAATTTACATTTATGTATCAGGATATGAAAATCCATTGTTTTGAGCAAAACATTGTATATGATAAAGATGGTGCTGTGGGTCCAGGTGCCTGGAGGATGCAGGAAGAATGAATGATACTGGAGGCAACATAACTGTTGGACGTCATAGGGGACACTGAGCTGTCACTGAAGTACTCAGACTGTGTCACAACATAACATGTCAACTACACCTGCAAAAGGAAGTATTATTTAGATCATGAGCCAATTTATCAGAATGAGCACCAGACTTCTCACTCCTGGCTGTTCTGTTACACCATGTGACATGTATGATAAACTTAGGTGTTGCCACCTGTACTGTGAAAAAAAATAAAATGAAGCTTTCCTCTCCAAGAAAGAAAGAAAGATAGAAAGAAAGAAAGAAAGAAAGAAAGAAAGAAAGAAAGAAAGAAAGGAAGGAAGAAAGAAAGAAAGCACACAAGGTTTAAGTGAGAAAACCTGACTGAGGGAAGAACAGGGAAACTGTTGGATACTTTAGATAAAAAGCTTTAGTTTGGAGCCAGAATTGCTGTTTAGGTAGTGAGTCACTGAATGGCTTCAAGGTTTCTAGGAACTTGACTTTCTAGTTTGGAGAGTGGAGGTAAGAAATCTTACATGTTCCTGTCATTGCTGCTGTTGTTGTCAGACATGGTATCCCTACATACTCCAAGCTAGACTTGCTGTAAAATTCCTACCTCAGGATCTCAAGTGCTTGGATTCTAGGTAAATGACGTCATATTTGGCTAGGAAATGTACATACTTTAGAGAAGATTTTAAAGGCTTAGCTATACCGCTAAATGATCTGGAAAGATAAAAGGCTGGGAATATATAATTGATATGTGAGTAAATGGATGATTTTGATTCTTTGTTTCTTTGTTTGTATGCTTGTTTGTGGTAGGGTCTCACTATGTAGCACTGGCTGTTCTGGAACTTACTATGTAGACAGGGGTGGCCTCAAACTCACAAAAACCTGCCCATCTCTCCCTCCCAAGTCCTAGGATTAAAGGTATGTGCCACCATAAATAGAGGTTTTTAAGTAAGACAGTCATGTAAAAAGAGTCATGAGAGTAAAAATACATAGAATAGAAAAATACATAGACTACGTAGAATATAAAAATAAAATACATAGAATAGCAAAGGAAGTGGGACACTCACTGGAATAATGTAGGTTGAGAAACAAAATCCATTTGAAAGGATGTGGCACAGCCTGAAACTAGGTTTGGGCCCTGTATAGTTATCCCAAGACTAAGTCCATGGCAGACATCACTAATCAATCATGTCAGTTTTCATTGAGCTAAGATAGGTTTTCTAAATCTTCATTTGACAGATTTTCACATGGGGTGAAGGACATTTGTTCTAAAATTAATGAGTCGCTTTTTTAAGAAACTGTAATCTGGGGGAAATGTATCTGAAGTTAGGAAATCAGTGACTTGACTAAAATTCATCAGTATTTCCCAGAGTATTCTAGGAAATGTGAGTTTGCGGTTAGCTGTTTTTGCATTTAGTCATGACTATGAGCCAGACTTTGTAAACAATAGTCTACTCAACACTGCCCCTCACCTGGATAGATATTCTTAATCCATAGCAGCACACTTGCTCACTGAAAATGATTCAATCTTGGAGCTTAAGATCACAAAATCAACTACATTGAGTGAAGTTGTCACATGAAAGAAATCTGATTTACCACCTTATTAATCATGTCATAAAGACAAGCACAGTACAAATTTTAGGCAATTACATGAAGATGATGTCATGATGAATTAAGTAGCAAGCTGTCAAATGGAAGACTATATTCTGTTTAACATCTTTTAGCAAACTTTCCTCATGCTTTCCTTCCCTTTTTCAATTAGGATAGTCTCTATTAGTCTTATTACTGTTATTTTGGTGTTTCTGTGTAGTTTTCTGTGTAGTTTGTTTTCTCTGTGCAGTCTTGCCTACTCTATTTTTATTTTGTAATCCACCGAGTGAGTGCCCATTGGGCTAGCTCTTCAGGAGAATTCTGCTTTGTTTCTGTTTTTGTTTGTTTGTTTTGTTTGTTTGTTTGTTTTTTTCTGTACCACTCTTGCCATGGAAAAACTCTGTGGTTCTGGGACATTGCTTTGCAGTGGCTGCTCTTGTGCTGCTGCCTTAGTCTTTTCTACTTCTCAGTTGTGGGTTTCCTAGAAAATGTGAATGGATGTGTACGTCCAGGCAGGAGTCTGGCATTGTGGCACTGTGAATTGCTCAAACTGTCAGAGATGAAATGATTCATTCTCTGATACCAATGAGAAGAATTAATTTAACCCTGCTACATTTAAAAATATATATATAGCCATGCAAAAAATCCAGTCACCCAGAAAACTCTAGTCACTGGACACTGGATCCTCTTGGTCCTGGACTTCTTCAGGACATTTCAGTGACCATACAAACTTAGTAACCACACACCGCAGAACCTCTGCCTGAAACGGCAGAAAGGAGCAAGCTGGCTGCCAGGAAACAAAGCTCAGCATTCAGGGAAAAAACACATTCCTGAAGGTAGTTTGTGTTCTATGGAATGTGATGTGGTCATGTGGTCTCTTGGTACACAAGGAAACCTTACACCATCAGCACCAGCTGGGGGAAGGGCTTTCTTGTCCTCCATCCTGCAGCCACATTCTGTGAGGCTTAGCATCATCACCAGCTAGGGAAGGGTTGTCACCCTTGCCTCAATTCCATCATCAAGAATACACACATGCAGCTGTTGAGTGCTTTCCTGGACTCCCGGTACTTTTCTCAATAGTTCTGGAAATGATACACAATCTAGCCCAGCCGATGCATTCAGACACACAGCATTTCTGTGCTGCCAAGCGGAGAGTCTGAAGAAAATCCAGCCCAAGGCACCTGATAAGACTTTTAAAAATAAGCCTGATATGTTTTTTAAAAATTTGTTTAAAGATTATTACAGTTATTAGGCTTACTCACTGATTTCTAGTCCACATTCACCACCTCCCTCAGTCGTAGGAGATCGATTGCTGCTTTTGTAGTTCTTCTGCGTATTGCTGTCTTGAATCTGCAGAAGCAGTAGCTGACCTTCCAGTACATGGACACACTTGTAAAGAGTCTTGCAGAGGGCAGTGAGAAACTATTATTTGTTTGTTTGTTTGTTTGTTTTTGTTTGTTTGCTTTTTTTCCATTTTCTGACTTGAAAGATAAACTTCCTGGAGGCCAAGTTCAGGCTTGTCAAGGTCAAGGCTTCTCTGTCTTGTCTCCAAGAGGAGCCTGAAGGAGAGGCACAAGCTGGTGGCCCACAGCATGCCAAGTACTCATGGGGATAGGGACTCCAAGACTTTCCTTAAAACTTGGAAGAGACTGCTGAGCCAGCCCAGGTGTCTTTGAGGTAGCAATCTGTTCCAGGCAGCCTACACTCCAATTTTCTAGTCTCCATGCTGCCTGCTTCATTAGAGATTATCTGCCCAGCTTCTTGAAGCCTTTACTACCTCTGATCAGAGCAAAATTCTGAAGCATGGGGAATACAACAGGAGAGAAAAACTTTCCCCACTAGCCCAGAGCTCCTGAAACTTCTGTAAGCATCAGGCTCAAGTCTGCATGTGCAGAAGGTGGTCCTCACTGACATACCTGCATCTATGATACACTGCCACACCCTGCAAGCTGGGCACATTTAGTGCCACACTCCATCTTGTTTGGCCTTGATGCTTTCTCAACTATCTCCCCTGCCCATCCAGAATCCCTTGTTTGATTTCTAATACTGGCTGAAAGTATTTGGAGAAGGTAAAACAAGGCTTAGCAAATTCCTGCTAACTACAAGTTCTCTAAGGACTGGTTTCGGGGAAAATTAAAGTGAGAATGAAAGTTTCTGCTCTGTTGATTTCATTCCCCTTCCGTGGTTAAAATTCCCATTTTGCTTCCTTCTTGATATAATCTCTAGCCATCCTCCCTACTGTTAGGTGGACTTGTGCCATCTGAAGCAGCAGATACCACACTTAACCCTGCACAATGTATTACTGGAGAAGCTGCAGTCAGATATGCAGAAGGCACTAATTAGCACCTTTGTTGGCTTAGAAAGCATTTTTTATTTTGGTTTTCCTAAGCATTTCTGACTGATTCATGGAAGACATTTGGTTCTTTGGAATATCGTCCAATAGACTAATCAAATTACAGTCTTGCAGTGCTCTAAAATAATAGCATTCTGCAGCTTTCTGCAAATTTAACTCCTGCCTGACCAGGACACTTTATAGAGCAAATGTACAGCATTGTGTTCATCTGACATGGAAAATTATTAATCCATATTCTTGCCCTGAACAGACTCTTACTTATTGGCTAACACTTGCATTCAAAATCTTAAAGATACCTGGAATCATTTTCTCTTTTCCTTGCCCTACGTCCATTTATTTTCTGAGTGGTGCTCTCTTCCTCCCCATTCCAGAGTTGATGCCAATGAAAGCCCTTGCTGTCTGAAGCCTAAGTCTGTAACAGCTTCTGCTCAAGATGTAGCAGCTTCTCTCATAGCCAGGAAAGCACCAGAACATGTTTGCTAGATGTAGTTGGCCATTCCAGTAGAGAAGCTCATCAAAAATTGTTCATGACTGTTCAAAGCACAGATATGACATTAAAATCTTACTGATCCCAGACCTCAGTTGCAATTGCCCATGCATTTGAAACCAGGCTTTAGCTGACACTTCTATACCATGCTCACACTGTGCATGTTCCTCATTTCTGGAATTTCAGTAATGTATAATCTGAGTATATTTTATTTAAAACAAAAAATGTCTGTTTCAGTCACTGCACAAAACACTTCTTTAGAATGTTTTTTTTCTGTATGCTTTCCATATTTTTCCTTCATTTCATTGTCTTTGTTCAAACTCTTATTACTTCCATCACATTAAATGTTCTTGCTTTGCCTTGTTTCCTCACTTTTTCATTTAATAGGTCTAGTCTTCTGCGAAAACTTTCTAACCTGATAACACCATCTTTGTGTTTTATTCAAACACTTTTATTTTTATTTTTTAGTTTTGGCCCACTGGGTTTAGAAATGATCTGTGCCCTCACTAAGGCTTTCGTATCTCTAACAGTTTGAGGTAGTATCAGCCAATGGCCACATGGTGGGACCCAGTATGGACCTAACAGTTGTTTACAAGACAAAGGACATCTTCATGCAGAAGCTAGGGGGTGCCTCTCAGAGGATATAAAACTTGGAAAGGCCTCAGAGAATGGCAAAAGGCAACCTGAACAAGACTTTAACTTAGGGGACATTAAAGAGGAAAGATTAGGAAGCCGAGGAGCTAAGACTATAGGTTTTCATTGAAAGGCTAGCCTAGGCTATGTTCAAATCGCCATGACCTAGAAAGAGTTGGATTCTTGAGAGCAAGTGTCTCTGAATGTCTGTACCTTTCCACAGGGTGCTTTCAACTTCTACTCACAAAACTTCTCACATGGTGTGGTGGTTTAACTAAAAGTGGCCCCCGTAGGCTCATATATTTGAATGCTTAGTCAACAGGAAGTGGCACTATTTGAAAATATTAGAAGGATAAGGAGGTGTAGCCTAGGTGGAGGAAGTATGTTACTAGGGACAGGCTTTGAGGTTTCAAAGGCCCATGCCAGGCCCAAGTTCTCTTTCTCTCTCTCTCTTTCCAAATTAGGATGCTTTAGAACTTCTCTAGCACAATGCCTGCCTGTCTGCCACCATGTTCCACCATGATGATAATGAACTAACTTCTAAAACTCTATGCAAGCCCCAATTAAATGTTATCTTTTATAAGAGTTGCGTTGGTCATGATGTCTCTTCACAGCAATAGAACAATGACTAAGACAAATGGCTATTTAAAATAGATACACAGCTAATCATTTATCCATAATAAATCATACAGAAGTTTATTTTAAAATATTTTTATATATACAATACTTTTATAATTTTAAAAATGAATTATGCCAGGTAGTGTTGGCATGTGCCTTTGGTCCCAGAACTCAGGAGGCAGAGGCAGGGAGATCTCTGTGAGCTTAAAGCCAGCCTGGTCTACAAAGATAGTTTCAGGACAGCCAGGACTATACAAAGGAACCCTATCTTGAAAAACTAAAAATTACATAAAATTTGCTTACTAGTAAGCTCCACAGGTTCACTTAATTTTATGTATAGAACTAAACTTTTTCTGAATGTTTGCTACAGTGTGGAATTATAGAGCATTCAGTGTTTTTTGGACCTGAATGATACCCTGATTTAATAACCACTGATGCTGAGAACATTTCTTGCATAAATACATAGTACAAAATGACAGAAGCATGTTTATGCCCATTTCAGAAATTGTTAGAAGTTCTGTTGTATTTTTCAAGCCAAAATTCATTTAATGATTTTTATGAAACCCAAGTTAGCAAGTTAAACATCAGCTCTTAAGATCAAATGTTAGGATAAAACATGCCTAATGATACACTAAAACAAACTCAGGACTGATGGTAGGAAAAGGTTAAAAGTTTTACATTCCATAATTAAATTATTGTTTCTATATGGGCAGAAAGCTTTCTCCATGCAGTTGTTCACTGAATTTCATGACATACAATGCTCCCATAGCACTACAGGGTGTTTCAGGCAGTAGTCACTGGCATTGAGTAGTGAGCTCTCAGCGTGGTGAGAAACAAGGTGAAGTCATGTGACATAATCTGGTTGAACACTGCCACAACACTTTGGATTTCATTACATATTTGGTTTGAAATTATGTTTCTGTCACTGTACATACAGAAACCTTTTATTGTTGCCAAACTTTTGGTGAGCCCCACAGCTATGTGACCCCACATGGGGTCACAGTCACAGTTTAGGAAGCAGAGAACACTCCAAATGTTTTCTTTTTATGTCTTCAAGGGGCTTCAACTGGATTTACTCTGACCCATTCTTATAGAGTACAATGCTTATAATTGGTTTTCTAAATTCCTGTGATTTAACACAGCCCTTCAGGAAATTTACTCCTCTGAGGACCTAAGGATTGGCACATGCCTGCAGTCATAAGGTTCTGGAGCTAGAGGAATAAAGACAAAGCAATCAGGCCATCTTGAGCAGCCTAACAAGTCCCTGTCTTAAAAGAACATGGTCGGGCATAGAGCACAATTGTATGCTGCTCATTTAGCACCCACAAGGCCTCGTGTTTAGTTTCTAGTACTTAAAAAGCAGAAAAAAATCAGAGTCCACCAAGTAGTAACTGTCACTGAATATATCTGTCCAGGAACTGCTTTTCTGACATAGGAAATTGTTCTGGTCTTAACATTCACAATGATGCTTAAGTGTGTCAACTGTGTCAATTGAGTTTCTTACCTGTTGAAGCCTTTGTTAATCCTGAAGTCTTATCTTTACATTATAATGACTACATACTTTCACACTCAGGTAGTAAGGACATTCAATCTGTCCTCTGGTAGTGGCAATGAATTTGTCACAAACTAACACTGTCTATGGCTTCAGTATGGAATCTGAGACAAAGACTGAGCCATCAGTCTGGGGAGATGGATTTTATGGTCAAAGTGATGTGCAGTAAGAGACCAATAAGTGGAGATTGTCTGGACTCAGCAGTGGAGGTAGGGGGTAGAATCTTTCTTACACATCACCACCTGCTCTGAGACAATGCTGGAGAGACTTAAAGGAGGCCACAGAGCTTTTAGCTGCAGTGACTTAACATTTGTTATCAAAGTGGCAGAAAGTGACAGAGTATTATTCATGAAGTCTGTATTAGTAGAAATATAAGTGGGAAGGGCAGCTGCCAAGCCTTCTGCCATTATTAAAATTAACATAGAAAGAAGGGACAATGGAAGTATATGGCATAGTTAGAAGGAGAAGTTTCTTCCTATGTTAAGCCACTGTTTATGGAGTAAGTAGGAAGATAATGTGGCATTGCCTTATATCCTGTAGGGATTTTCTGAGTTTTAACCTCATCATTTCTCAGCAGTAACTGCTTTTCTTCTCTCACTGCAACTTATTCCCAGTGTAGCTCTGAAATTTCCTAAGCTCTGAGCATTTTTTATGTACATACAGGCTTATGGAAGGCTGCAAGCCCAGGTTACTGCCTGATTTTGACTATCTGTGGCCAAAAACCATGGCAAATTCATTGACTGAAACACAAGAATGAGAGTCAGCCATAGTGGTTACTGACTTCAAAATATGATCAATGAGAGAGGCCTTGGAAACCAAAAGCTCAGTTAGCTTGTAGAAGCTCTTCTATTATTAAAAGTCTTGTTGAAGATGAAGTAGCTGCCAAATAGAAGCTGTGCTCCTCTGACCTTAGAGCCACACAGAGACCCTGCTTCCTCCTGGGTGTGCCTTTGTAGTTCACCAACGTGGCTCTGATGAGACCAGGCCATATATTGTATTTTCCAGGAAGTGAAGTGTTTAATACTGTATAACTAAAGGAAGGAGCAGTACTGGCCTCTCAGCATGACATGGGCGAGAGTCAAAGACAAGCCTATGCTAGAAAATATACCTATGCATTTGTCTTTTCTTTGGGTCTGAATTAATATGAATAGGGAGATCATCATATTAAATGTATTGGAAACAAATGTTCAGAAATTTTGACATCAACGTTAATAATAAAGCAGTTTAAATAAAATGTGTCAAACTGCCTTCTAAAACCTCATGTTTCTATTCCGAGATTAATGCTTCCTTTATCTGTTATGAGCGAGGTGTCTCTTTGCAGCCTACAGCAGTAATGCAGACACATACTACTAGTCACTGTGGAGAGTATAGGACACATGACCCAAATGGGTCATATACAAGGCTCTCTCAGAGGCTCAAGGTCTATCCAGGAAGAAGGATGGAAGGAGTAGAAGGTCCAGAGTATGGCAAGGTGTGCTATAAAAAGACTTCTCTTGGAACGAACCTGCTGTAGGTATAGAAACTTGCACAAGAGTGGGTCTGTTGATATTTTGTCATGGGAGAGGAAAGGGTTCATGGGGCCCAACTCTCCCCAGGTGATTATTTCCAGTTAATGGTGGTTAGGGAAGGCTCACACTGTCTTCAGTCATGGAGGTACTGATTGGTTGTAGATGATCCAGTAAATAACTTTTCATGCATGCTCATGTGAGCAACCGTAATTAATCTCAGTAGAATACACACATGACATGAAAGTAGGAGGGGGCTTTCTGAGAAGGGTGAGATGACAGAAGAAGAGACTGGAGATGACAGGATGTAACAGGTAGCGATGACTAAAGTTCACTCAATACATGATGACACTGTTAAAGAATACAAAATTTAAACTATAGCACAACTGAGCGAAGAAGGAAATGTCAATACATATTTAGTTTAAACTGTTTAAAGCAAATTGTCTCAATGTAAATTGACTCGATTGGCAAGTAGTAGTCATTCTTAGTTGAAGATGGTGGTGGAGGATATGAAATAATGAAGAGCAGCAAGGCAAGTTACTGTAATATTAATAATTTTCTCTCAAAGCATTATATTCCTAGTTAATGACATATTTAGACATATTCTTTAGGCATTTGATCGATTCTAGAATCTTATTTATTTTAACACCTATGATCAACATGTCTTGGAGTTGATGCAAGTTTTCATTTTTAATCATAAGTTTTCATCTGATCCATCTGAAAGGTATTTATTTTAAAAAAAAGCACATATAGTGGTAGAATCTTAGATGCCATAAAGTCTGGTGCTTTTGTTTAATAAAGATGGAATCTATGAGACCTGTACTTACTATTCTAATAATGTTATTCTCAAATCCCAGGAAACAGTATGATACATTTTCTGACTCAGAAATACTTGTGGTTTGCTTCAGGATTTAGTCATTTTTTTTCATCTTTAGGATACATACATCATTAGAGAAAAGATAAAAACATAATTTTGATACCAAAATACCAGAAAGAAAATAGTTTTTAAAATAAAACTATAGTATCTTACGAATAATTAAATGATTTTGTTTACATAATTACATCCTTGCAAATGTCTGCATAGACCCAAAGAGTTTCCTGCTATAGTCTGAGTGTTTGCTGGTAGCAAGAACCCAGGTTTCAACCCATAACATGCTGCTGGGGGCAAGGCTGTGTTTTCTGAGTGCTAGTCTTATAAAATCAAGTGAGATGATAGACTTATTTCTGAGAGCCTCTACTAAGTCTTCCTTGAGGAAGGTCTATTGGTAAGAATGTTTTTTTTTTTTTATACAAACATCTACTCAGCTCCACAAAGCACTGCTGTTCTGGGTTTTCTTGCCTTACCAGAATGGTTGATGGCTTGCTGGAAGCTTTCATTTATAGAGACACTATAAAAGAAACAAATTCTCTGTGAGTCCAACAATGTATGTAAATAAATTATTACCAAGTTGCTTTTGTAATTAAGCGGATGAACAAAAAAAATCAGGCTTAGATTTTAATGGGAGAAGTTTTAAAAGTGAATGCACAAATGGATCCAAATACCATTCTATTTTTGCACTTCTAAGTTGACATATAGTTTTTGCAGTAATGTAGTAATCCTTCAAGTAGCCTGTTAATATGAAAATTTATACTTCACCCACCCTGGTAATGCATGGCTGGGAGCCCATCCCAGGGAGGGTTAACCCACATTATTTTCATGGAGCTTTGCAAGAGAAATACATAAGGCCTACAGGCATGCAAAAATAAAATAAAATAAACAAAATGAAATAAAGCCCCACTTACAAGAACCCGGAGTCCAGCCACTGCTGGATACTTTCTTGTTTGGAATTTTCTATAAAGAAAAAAAAAAAAAAGAACCAGATCTGTTATTCAAAGCACAACCGGTTACAATGACCCACTCTGTCATCAGCCACTTCAGCAGCTCTGTTTCTGACATTGTTGGTCACATGATCATGTAAACATATTCATTTTCACTCTGGAGGCATAACCTCCTATTTTCCATAATCAGCCCCTTCTAAGAATGGATGTAAACTTGCCAAAAGACTGTAACTTAAGAAAAAAGGAACAAAGTGTTAAGGACTAGCAAAATGAATCAGTGAAGGGTGAGAGACACTAGAATGATTGTAAAATTGCCTAGTGTGAATACAATGACTAGAAAAGAGTAAGAGACTTTTGTTTCTCTCTTGTTGGTTCTATATCACCATGGAACCTCTCCTTATTAAATCCCAGCATTTACCTAAGGCAGCTAGCCAGCAATGTTTATTTGCAAGGAGTTCTTTGCCAGGTTAGAAACCAGATTTGCATTCATTCCAAGGACAAATTGTCATAGAGTCTCAGGATATTCAAAGGCAGCCCGTGTTAGGTGGGGTTGGGAGGGGAGGGGGGTTACTGGGGGGGTACGAAGTGAATAAAGTGTAATTCATAAAAATTAAAATAAAAAAAGACAACAGCCTTTTAAGATGGATCTTTAGCACTGGCTGAACAAATAGGCAATAGAAAAGGAAAGGAGGTGAAGGGAGTGTTCCTGAGAGTTCTTGTTGGTTACTACCGCATATCCTGGGCTCAGTCTGACTTTATCACAGAAACTTAATAATTCTCACAGAGGCTTTCAGGTAAACCAAAACAGCCAGTAAACCTGGGAGGTGTCTGGTAGTCTTCATTTGTGATACCATGGGTATATAGAGTGGGAATGTTTTCTTATTTATTACTTTTTTATGTTATTCAAATGATCATCAGTGCTTCATGCAAGGCACCCAAATAACTTTACATAAAAAAGGTGTTCTGAAACAAGCTCATTGGGAGCTGGAGAGATGGCTTGTGGGTCAAGTGCTTGTTGTACTAACACACAGAACTGTGTTTGGATCCCCAGCACCCACCAAAAATCAGGGCATGGTTGCACTAGTAGGACCCAGATCCCTTGAACTCACTGGCAGCCAGTGTAGCTGAATGACACTGCTCCAGGTTCAGTGAGACTACCTGTCTATTTCTGTCTCTCTCTCTCTCTCATATATATATGCATGCATACATACATACATATATATGCATGTATGTACATCAGCATATGAAGAAGAGGAAGAAAGAAGAGGAAGAGGAGGAGAGGAGGACAAGAGGGAAGGAGGAAGAAAAAGAGGATACAGTGGAGGAAGAGGAGGAAGAGGAAGGAGGAGGAAGAGGAAGAGGAGGAAGAGAACGAGGAGGAATCTTTATGGCTCCAGCCTGGATGCATCTTCAGAGTCTTGGGATTTAGGATAAGAGTGTTGTAATAGAAAGGAAGCAGTGTTTATCTTTTATTTGGTCTGTTTGTGCTGAGGTCCTCAGTAGGTTAGATGTGTCTAGTTCATCAAATTGCCTGGAATCATGCCAGGAACACCTGTTTTTTCTTTTGTTTCTTTGTCTGTTTATTTTGGTTTTTTTTCCCAGACAGGGTTTTTCTGTGTAGCCCTGGCTGTCCTGGAATTCATTCTGTAGACAAGGCTGGCCTCCAACTTAGAGATACCCCTACCTCTGCCTCCCACGTGCTGGGATTAAAGTTGTGCGCCACCACTGCTTGGCAATACTTGTTCTTTTAACATCAAGTTCAAGGCCTTAGAAGTCACTTGCCCCCAAACAAAAGCCTCGCATACCTCACCACCCACACCACCCACAGAAGGGCATTTTCTAGATGCCTAGAAGGCCCCTTACCTTGCATGTACATGGTGACCATTGGGTTTTCTTCCTCAGAGCCAGGAAGCAGATGCCCATCCAGTGGTGTCCATGCCCTCTTGGTATGCTTTAGGATATCTCTCTTGCTCTTTTCCAGGCCTACTCCGGGGGTGTCATATCCTTGAAATTGCTCCATCATCATGAGGGAGATTCTAGAAAAATCAGAGAAAAGCAGTTCAGAGCTGAGGTTTAGCCAGCCAGAAAGATTCTTAGAAGTAACTGAGAATGTACTCTACTGCATGTACTGTAAAATGATTGATATTGAGCCCTTCAGAGTCACTGTCCCACTGAGACAGGCTCCCCTACCCAAGCATAATTCCTGCTGATTTTGCAGAAGAGTTTCCTTACTACAGACAAAACAGACCAGGAATTAACCTGGCATTGCCAGACATAAGGTCACAGCTACACTGATGGATTCAGTGACACATTCTGAGATGTGGTTAGAGAACAGAGAAACTGAACTTTGGCACCATCGTTACTTATGTCATGTTAATCTTTGAACTTTGAACACTTAATAGATGTTTGGAAAAAAAAACATGTAAAAACAAAGAGAGTAAAGTTCAGGTTCAAGAACCACCTTTTTGCCTAAATTATTGCCATACATATGTTTCAATTAGCATTAGTTCAGTCTTCAAGTTCAGAGACA
The DNA here is from genome assembly GCA_028658305.1 of Pachyuromys duprasi. NCBI lineage: Eukaryota > Metazoa > Chordata > Mammalia > Rodentia > Muridae > Pachyuromys > Pachyuromys duprasi. Next base: position 77,669,226 of record CM053763.1, on the reverse strand, counting down.
TGGTAAAGGAGCCACGCTTAATAGAATTCTAGTATTGGTGCATGATCATTAGTCACACGACACATAAACTGCTTTTTGCAATGTTCGTCTGAAAAAGGCAAGCCATTCAGACCGACTACAAATATCTGCTTATTCTCTTGAAGTTCAGGCAAGCACTCCAGATGTAATTGTCAGTAGCACTGCCCGTATATGCTTAATATATTTAAATTGTGCCATTCATGTGAAGTTCAATTGATATTTACTAGCACAAATGTAAATGTGCTATAAAAATTATTGATACTTATGATAACTATCAATTTTACATTCTAAATACAAAAGGCAACATGTTTCAAGGAGTTAAAAATAAGACTCAAAAGGAAGACATTTTATTCAAGAATATTAAGTTTCAGGTATCTTTGGTAGCAATTTTACAAAAATGACAATAATCCAAGGCCCAAGTAATATAGATCAGATTATATTTCAAACTCAATCAGTTGTCTGGTATACTAGAAGTCATAAGACTAGAAAAAGTAACCTGTATGATCTGCATTAAGAGGGTAGTTATTTAATTTTTCCCAGGTTTTGACTCTTTCAGATTTAAACAAAAAATTGTTTTGGACAGCACCTTGCATTCTGTGGGTATGAGTGAGACTACGAGCATTAACTTTGATGAGGCAAAATTTCACGAGAAACAAAATTCGAAAAATTCTGCTCAAGAATATCCTAAAATGTGACACTCATTGGAAAATCAGAACATTTAACAACAGAAAAGTGTGTCACAGAACAACAAGGTTCCTCAAATGGTCCTTTTCCTGGTCTCAGCTGGAGGAAGTTCTCACATATGATGGAGATTTTGCATGAAGGGTCAAGAGCTACCAAGGAGCTGACTGTTTTCTGAGCCAGGATGTCACATATCAATCAAGCTACTGATTTTTGTAAATCACTGGAAAAATCACTTCAGTTAGATAGGAATATCAATTTAGCTTTTGTGTTCCAAGCTTACAGTCTATAACAGTAAATTCAACCTCCGCCCCTAGCTTTATTCAACCGTTGAAGACTGGTTCTTTGCCAGATTTCTTGAAGTTTCAGTAGATTAGGAAAAGTCTGCCAAAAAAGTGAAAAATTTGCCAGAGGTAAAAGTCAGGGAATTGTTGGCAAAGGAAGTATCTTGTTCACTGTGCCTTAGTGGGCACCTTTCAGTTAGCAAACAACTCTGCCTCTGGAGATGAGTCCCTGCTGCTTGAATGGCCATCTTTGATATCTGTTCACTGGACCCTTAAATCTCTTTAGAAAAGGACATAAACTAATCAAATGATAGCCTTGAATTGTCCCACAGTAGCTAGGGCACAAGTTGTGTTCCATGAACCCTGCTGCCCCCTCTAAGAAACCCCTCTTTTTGCAGAACTATTTGGAACCCAGTGCTGAACCTAGGACAAAGCCTTCGCTTGGATTATGTTGTCCCCAGAACCTGAAACATTCAGTTTTTTCTCTCCCACATCCTTCTGTTTTGATGGCCAGGTGTCATTGAACCCTGTGTGTGTAAAGAGACCCACTTATGTGGATGGTTGTTTTTATTCTGTTTAATTCTTAAAGATGTAAAGCTACATGTACCAAATTTTCAGTTTGTACAAGCAAAAAGCTGATGTGTTGAAAATGAAAACACAAACCAAAAAGTTACCAAATTTTCAGAATATTGAAGGCAATCATATGTAGAAAACAATTGGTTCCACACAATGATTATGAGTTTTCTTTAGTCTGAGCAACATCAGCCCAACTGTTCCCTTTCACTTAATCCCATAGCAGGGTCAGGAAACATGAAACTCCAATACAGTGACAGTCATCACAGGCTTTGCCAAGAGTGTTATATTACACACCAGGCTCCAGAGTAGCACAAGGACAATTGATCCAAGAAAAGGAAACTCCAGGTAGGTTGAAAATTATTGTTTCCTGTTTTTTTGTTTAATTTTTCTGTTGCATTTATTTCTTCATTTTGTGTATTTGCACAACCCATGGAAAAGCTATGGAGTTTAGAGATATGTTCTCTAGGACAACCACCTTCTGAGTTCTGAGGACTAAATTCAAGTCATCAGGCTTGGTAGGAAGTTGCCTTTACCCATTGAGCTGCCTGACTTACCCAACCCCATTCTTGGTTCTGGAGTGGTTAAAATAGCAGATGTGACAGATCAGAAAGCCCTAACTTTGATCTAAGTTCTGTTGCCTTCAAAACTTTGAATGAATTCTTAAAGTTTTCTTATACTACATTTCATCACTCTTGGAATAGTTGTAAAATAATTATTTCTTATGGAGGAATTAATAGGAAATCTATTCACAACAATCAGTGCTTACATTTTCTAGCTGCCCCTTCTTTTTTCTTATTTTCCTCCCCTTCATTATCCTGTCATGAACTGTCAAAGGAAGGGATCAAATCATCAATTGTTCTAGTTTTGGTGTTGTGCTGGCTAATTATATGTTAACTTGACATAAGCTAGAGGCAAAGTTCAAAGGGAAAAACACAGCTGAGAAAATGTTCCCATCAAATTGGCCTATGAAAATGCATGTGGGACTCTTTAAAAAAATAGTGATTGATGTGGGTGGGCTCATCCCATTATGGATAGTGCCATCTCTTGGCTGGTGTTCCTGTGTTCTATAAGAAAATGGGCTGAGCAAGACATGATGAACAAGTCAATAGGCTGCATTCCTCCACGACCTCTGCATCAACCATTGTCTCCAGGTTCCTGCTCTATTTGAGTGTCTGCTCTGATTTGCTGTCATGATAGACTTTGATGTGGAAATGGAGGTAAAATAAATCCTTTCTTCTATAATCTGCTTTTGGTTATATTGTCTTATTACAACAATAGAAACGCTAACTAAGACAATCTCTGTTGCTGTGAGAAAATATCAACTTAGGGGAAGAGAGGTATCTATTTTATCTTACAATTCTCAGATCTAGTTCATCACTGAGGAGATCTTGATCCATACTCAAGATCAGGCAGAAACAAATGCATAGATGATGCTTGATTACATCTGTTTTTTTCCTGTTCTATGTAGTTCAAGACCCATCCCTTGCAGGATGAAATAGTTCCTTAATACATCATTAAAAACAGGAACTACAGAGGTAAGCGTCACCAATGGAATACAAGACATGAATCTCAGGTGTAGAAGGCACAATGTAACAATTCAATGCATCTGTCAAAGAAAATGTTAATCCAAAAAATTCCTGACACAAAACATCCAAGAAATCAAGGACACCACGAAAAAAGGAGAAACTTAAGAATAATGGGAATAGAAGATTCCTGGCTCCAAAGATCAGAAAATATTTTCAACAAAACTGTAGAACAAAACTTCCCCAATCTTAAGAGATGCCTATAAGCATAGACAAGGCCTACAGAACAGCAAATAGACTAGACCAGAAAAGAAAATCCTCCTGCTACATAAGAATCAAAACACTAAATATACAGAATGAAGGAAAAATATTAAAACCTGTAAGGGTAAAAGGCCAAGTAATAATGGCAAACCTATCAGAATCACACCTGACTTCCAGGAGAGACCATAAATCCTAAGAAACCACAGATGCCAGTCCAGACTACTATACCCAGATAAACTTTCAATCACCATAGATGGAGAAATAAGAAAAAGCCTACATAAACAAGAAAACCGAACAACTCTCTACTCAACAACAACTAGGTCAGGGAAGAAATAATGAAAGAAATTTAAAACTTCCTAGAATTCAGTGAAAATGAAGGCACAAAATTATGAAACATTGAAAGCTGTGCTAAGAGGAAAGTTCGTAGCACTAAGTGCCTTCATAAAGAAATTGGAGACATCTCATACAAAACAATGGCTCACCTGAAAGCCCTAGGAAAAAAAGAAGTAGACACACCCAAGAGGAGTAGTCAGCTGGAAATAATTAAACTCAGGGATGAAATCAATAAATTAGAAATAAAGAAAACAATTCAGAGAATCAACAAAACCAGGAGCTGGCTCTTTGAGAAAATCAACAAGATAGACAAACCCTTAGCCTAACTAACTAAAAGGCAGAGAGACACTATTCAAATCAAAAAAATCAGGAAAGAAAGGGGGACATAAAGATAGACACTGAGGAAATTCAAACAATCATTAGGTCTTACTTCAAAAGCCTATATGCCACATAATGTGAAAATCTAAATGAAATGGACAATTTTCTTGATAGATTCTACTTACCACAGTTGAATCAAGATCAGATAAACAAATTAAGTAGTCCTATATTTCTTAAAGAAATGAAACAGTCATCAAAAGTCTCCCATCCAAAAAGAGAACAGAGTTGAAGGTTTTAGTGCAGAATTCTACCAGACCTTCAAAGAAGAGTGAATACCAATGCTCTTCAAACTATTCCACAAAATAGAAACAGAAGGAATATTACCAAACTCATTCTTTGAGGTCACAGTAGCTTTGATACATAAACCACAAAGACCCAACAAAGAAAGAGAATTCCAGACCAATTTCCCTTATGAATATTGATGCAAAAATACTCAATAAAATACTCTCAAACTGAACCTAAGATGCACATCAAAAATATCATATACCATCACTATGCAGGTTTCAACCTATGCATGCAGGGGCGACTCAATATATGGAAATCCATCAGTGTAATCCACAATATAAACAAAGTGAAAGAAAAAAACCCATAGGATCATCCTATTAGATGCCAAAAAAGTATTTGAGTAATCCAATGCCTGTTCATGTTTAAAGTCTTGGAGAGATCAGGGATACATGGCACATACCTAAACATGGCAAAGGCTATATAGAGCAAGCTGATTGCCAGCATCAAACTAAACAAAGAGAAACATAAATCAATTCCATTGAAATCAGGGACAAGGCAAGCTGCCCACTCTCTCCATATCTTTTCAACATTGTACTTGAAGTCCTAACTAGAGCAATAAGACAACTAAAGGAGACCAGGAGGATACAAATTGGAAAGAAAATAGCATCACTATGAGCAGACAATATAATAAGTGACCCCCAAAATTCTACCAAGGAACTCCTAGAGCTGATAAACACCTTCAGCAAAGTGGCTGGATACAAAATTAAAAAAAATCAGTAGCCCTCCTGTATACAAAAGACAAATGGGCTAACAAAGCAATTAGGGAAACAATACCCTTCACAATAGCCACAAAAAATCATAAAGTGTCTTGGTGTGACGCTACCTAGGCAAGTGAAATACTTTTTGAAAAAAAAAAAAAAACTTCAAGTCTCTGAAGAAAAAAGAAATTGAAGAAGATATCAAAAGATGGAAAGACCTGCCATGCTCATGAATCAGTAGTATTAACATAGTAAATTGTCCATCCTAACAAAAGCAATCTACAGATTTAATGCAATTCCAATCAAAATACCAACATAATTCTTTACAGATCTTGAAAGAACAATTCTCAGCTTCATATGGAAAAACAGAAAACCCAGAATAGCTAAATCAATCCTGTACAATAAAAGATCTGCAGGAGTTATCTCTATCCCTGATCTCAAGCTGTACTATAAAGCAACAGTAATAAAAACTGCATGATACTGGCATAGAAACAAACTGGTGTATCAATAGAATCAAATCAAAGACCCACAAATAAATCCACACATCAATGGACACTTGATTTCTGACAAAGGAGCCAAGACCATACAGTGGAGAAAAAAGATAGCATCTTCAACAAATAGTGCTGGTCTGGCTGAAAAATGCAAATAGATAAATATTTATCACCTTGCACTAAGCTAAATTTCAAGAGGACCAAAAACCTCAACATAAAACCAGACACACTAAATTTGTTAGAAGAAAAAGTGAGGAAAAGTCTTCAACTCACTGGCTCAGGAGACAACTTCCTGAACAGAATACCAACCGCTTACACTCTAAGACCAAGAATTAATAAATGGCACCTCATGAAACTGAAAATCTTCTATAAAGCAAAGGACACTGTCAACAGAACAAACAACAGCCTACAGACTGGGAAAAGATCTTCACAAACACTGCATTGACACAAAGCTAATATCCAAAGCATATAAAGAGTTCAATAAGTTAAACACCAAAAAACCAAACACTCCAATTTAAAAATGGGGTACAGAGCTAAACAGAGAATTCTCAACAGAGGAATATGGTGGAGAAATACTTAAAGAAACATTTTTAAAACACTTAAGGGACACTCAATGTCTTTAATCATCAGGGTTATACAAATCAAAATGACTCTGAGAGTCTGTGTTCCACCTATCAGAATGACTAAGGTAAAAAACTCAAGTGATAGCACATTCTGGTGAGGATGTGGAGAAAGGGGGAAACTTCCTCATTACTGGTGAGAGTTAAAACTTGTACAACCACTTTGGAAATCAATCTGGTGCTTTCTCAGAAAACTGGAAATAGCGCCACCTCAAGGCACAGCTGAGTACATGAAAAATGCTCCACCATCAACAAGGCCATTTGCTCAACTATATTCATAGTACCTTTATTTGTAATAGTCAGAATCTGGAAACAACCTATGTATCCCTCAATTGAAGAATGGATTGAAAATTTTGTGGTACAGTTACACAATGGAATAGTACTCAACTATTAAAAACAAGGAATCATGAAATTTGCAGGCAAATGTATGGACCTAGAAAAGATCATCCTTAGTGAGGTAACCCAAATCCAAAAATACACACATTGTATATACTCTTTTATAAATGGATATTAGCTATACAATACAGGTTAGCCATACTACTAAAGAAGCTAAGTAACAAGGAGGAACCCAGAGATGATGCTTAATTCTCATTCAAGAGGGCAAATAGACCAGACACCAGAAGTGGTTGAAGAGAAGGAACAGGACGGGAGTCTACCATAGATGTTGTGTGAAAGACTCCACCCACCAGGTAATTGAAGCAGATGCTGAGACTCATACCCAAACTTTGGGCAGAGTGCAGGGCATCTTATGAAAGAGTGCGGGGGTAGGAGGGGATAGAAGGACCTGGAAGGGACAAGAGCTCCACAAAGAGACTAGCAAAGACAATAAATCTTGGTTCAGGGAGACTTCAGAGATTGATACATCAGCCTCGGACCATAAATAGAGATGACCTAGACCCCTGCTCAGATGTAGTCCATTGGCAGCTCAGTCTCTGTAAGGGTAGGAAATTTTAACTTGGCCCTAAACGTCCTTCTTTGTTCCTGGACTGAGAAGTGCAAACAGTCCCTAACCGTCTGCTAGTCACCACACCTGGGCACAGCCAATCACTGACTACCCCGTTAGAAAAATCTCTTACCCCTAGACCCCCTCCTGTTTTGCGGTTTTTGCCTTTATAAATTCTGTGATTCTGCAGCTCAGGGCTCTGTACCACCCCCTTGCGTGGGAGCTGTGTATAGAGCCCCGGCATGCCAGCTACTAGTAAACACCTCTTGCTGTTTGCATTGAGTTCTGTTTTGTGAGTTATTGGGGTCTGGTGACTATCCCAAGGAACGGAGGGTCTCTCCACCTCGGGAGTCCAACATCTCCATGTGGGTATCCTAGTAAAAGGAACAAGGGTTAACTTTGGCATGGATTTGGTTGCCTGCTCTTTCTTTGATCATTCTTCCCTGGCAGGCTACAGAAGAGGATCTAGGAAGTCCTGAGGAGACTGGATAGGCTAGGGCCAGATGGCAAGGCGAGAGCTCCCCCTCTCTGTGGTCTAGGTGAGAGGAATAGAGGGGAAGAGGGAGGAAGGGTGAGACTAGGAGGAGACAAGGAAGGGGGCTACAGTTAGTATATGAAGTGAATGTTTTTTTTTTAAATAAAGAGATTCACCCTCAGAGCATGCTCATAGACCAATATGATAAAGATGATTACTCCAGTAAGGTTCTTTCCCCAGGTGTTCTAGGTTGTATGAAGTTGACAGCTAAGACTAACCATTATACCGACCAATATAAGAGGTTTTCTGGTAGAAACAGATTTGACATTCTTAGTTTGTGGATAACCTATGTTGTCTTGAAATAACAACCTACAGAAAGCAGAAATCTTTGGAAGTGTCATGATACAGTATTTCTACAACTGTGGGAATGTAGAGTTCCTGAGGCATGCTAGAGGCTTTTAGCAGGGTCTTGACATTTCTTCAAATGTGTACTTGATATCATGGATACAGGCTGAAGGTGCTAGCCTTGGTCACCATTTCTGAATGAGCCCTTTAACCAAGAAGATAAATTCCTAAGGGAAGAACAAGCCTGTCATAGTCTGGGTCCACAGAGATCTCTTCAACCACCTCTCAAGTCTCATCTCATCCTTGTTATCAGAGCTGTTCTGCAGCCCTTTTTAAGATCTAGACTATTACCTCTACTTGCCTTTCTTTCCTTCTACCCTTTTCATTCTGACTCCTCCAGCTACCCTTGAGGCTCCACAAAGCTCTGGTAGGACCTGCCTATTTCCACATCTTGCATTGCTCACAGATGTCTGTAAGAGAAATGTTTAGGCTCATGCTTTAAAAAAAGATTATGATTAAAACTCTCAAGACAACAAGAGCCTGCCACAGACGGCCTTGGAAAGACTACCTAGCAGGGTATCAAAGCAAGTATTAAGACACATAACCAACCCTTTGGCAGAATTCAGGGAATCATAAGAAAGAAGGAGGAGTTAGTATGACCTGGAGAGGACAGGAGCTCCGCAAGGACCAAATATATCAGGGCACAGGGGTCTTTTATGAGACTGTCTCTCCAACCAAGGACCATGTATGTATATAATCTAGAACCCCTGCTTGTATGTAGCAAATGGTAGCTCAATATCCAAGTGGGTACACTAGTAAGAGGAACAGGGACTATTTTGGACATGAACTCAATGGCTAGCTCTTTGACCTCCCCAACCCCTGAGCTAGGCTACAGAAGAGGACATTGCAGCCATTCCTGAAGAGACCTGATAGGCTAGAGTTAGATAGAAGGGGAGGAGGTCCTCCCCTATCAGTGGACTTGGAAAGGGGCAGGGAGGAGATGAGGGAGGAATGGGAGGGATAGGGAGGGAATGCAAGAGGGGGCTACAGATGGGATACAAAGTATATAATCTGTGATTAATATAAAATAAAAATGTTAAAAAACTCTCAAGATTACTCACTTCACTACCAAAGCTATGACTCCAACTAACTCCGAGAAGCTGACAATTTAAAAGAAGTAGAGCATAGGCATCATCTCACTGTGCCCTTGAGTCACATTTATGTGAATGGCATTGCTTATCTGTCCCAGACTTCTACCATTCATAGATTCTCCTAATCCCCATAACTCACACATTACCGTCTCCTGACCCCTGTATCCCTACCTTATTACCAAATATCCCGTTATCTCAAGTATCTAAATGAAAGCCAGCTGTGCTTTCCTTTGTCATCCTCTCAAACTAGGATCTTCTGTCCTTCCTACCATACAATCTGAACTATATATGTGGGATGGTATATATTGGGTTTTGGGCTCATCTTGCTGTTTTGTGTTCTTGCTTTGTCTGCAAATGTCATCAGACTATGGAGTCATAAATATCCATTGCATTCACCCTCACTTACTGCCAATAACAGAATGACTTTTCTTTCATCTTTCTGAAACGTTTCATTATCTGTTGGTATAATGTTCTTTTGGAATGTATACACCTTACCCTTGTTCATTCAAATGCTGATTTCTCTCCCCCACTCTCTGGTTTCAATCCAGACATTGCATTGTAATACTTATTCTAAGCATCACCTATCTCAACTTTGCGTAAACATGCCAAAATAAAATAACCAGCCACAATGTTGAGCAATGGAGAGGAAGGAGTAGGAGGGAGAGGAGAGGAGCCAGAGGACAGGAAGGAGTGGGAGGCAGAGGAGGAAGAAGAGGAGTAAAGCTGGGAGAGAGAGAGGCTGGAGGAGAGGTCTTAGAATGACGTGGAGAGATGGACTGGACTTAAGATATCACTAAAAGCAAGTATAATGGGTAAGATCTGAATGGTAGGAAACTATGTAGGCTTGGAGGTTTAAGATGGAGTAACTATTGCCCAGAATCATGATCTAGGTTAATTAAATAAATTCCAGTCTCTGTGTGGTGATTTGGTTATACAGGCTGTTTAGGATTAACCGCAGCTTTACTAAAAATATATATCAATAGTAAATATTAATGACAAATACAACAATTATCAATATAGATGACTGCCTAACAGTAAGCTCCTCATTACATTTTCACTTTCAGCAATCTTTCTTTCCATTCAATTTCTATGGTCATACTTTATTCATCGTTAGAAAATGGCCTCCCAAAATCCCAATCCAAGAATGTGCTATTGCTTCTACTGTATTCAGAATTTCTTTGGACACCATCTTTTGTCCTTTTGAGGTCATTCATTCTTCACTGAGTCATTCTATTCAGATTGAAACACTGTAATAGGACATATCTTACAATAACCTACCATCTACCCTCTCAAATCCTTCAGCTTCACCTTGGTTTTATAGACCAGTGATGATGACTCCCAAACTCAAATTTCCAAAGCTTGTCCATTCTCTGAACTTCATGCCATGGTGTTTCTATTTACTTGACATTTCCACATGAATATTTGTAGACAAACTTAATATGTACCACACTGAATTCTTCCTTGGTTTCATGTTACTACCAAATGTATCTCCCAAATTTAGCATTCTATACCTCATCAAATTGTACCCCATTAGCATACCTGCTCAGTCAAGAACCTACAAGCCTTCTTTGATATGCATGTTCCTTCCATCTTTCAAATTTAGTTTTAAAACCAAGAATTATCACGTAGCTGAACATATCCAGTTCCACTGCTATCAACCTGACATAAACAGAACTTTCAGTCTCGCCTGGGTCTCATAAGCAGCCCCTGTCTACATACCATCCACACATTCCATATGGAACTAACTAAATCATTAGTGCTTTATTCTCTGTGCTTATCACTTTCAACTCTCTGGAAACAGTGATTATCACATCCTCTTTTTATTTTTATTTTTATTTTTATTAAATACAGTTTAGTCACTTTGTATCCCAGCTGTAGTGACCTTCCCTATTCCCTCCTAATCCCTCCCTTCCTCCCTTTTCTCCTTTGCTCCTCTCCAAGTTCAATGATAGGGGAGGCCCTCCTCTCCTTCCATCTGACCTTAGTCTATCAGGTCTCATCAGGACTGGCTTCTTTGTCTTCTTCTGTGGACTGGTAAGGCTGTTTGCCCCTCAGGTGGAGGTGATCAAAGAGCCAGGCCATGAGTTCATGTCAAAGATGGTCCCTGTTCTTATTATTGGGAACCTTACTGGACAATGAGCTGCCACAGGTCCACATATGAGTCGGGGTTCTAAGTTATCTCCATGCATGGTCCTTGTTTGGAGTACCAGTCTCAGAAAAGACCCCTGTGCCCAGATTTTTTGTTTCTGTTGTTTTCCTTGTGTAGCTCCTGTTCCCTCCAGGTCTTTCTATCTCAAGCTTCTTTCAAAAGATTCCCTGAGGAGATCCAAGATGGCTGCCACAAGAGGACACTGTGTCTGAGGAGTAGGACAGCAGAAACAACGCAGCGACCAGGAAACTGAACTCTGGGACCTAAAACGCCAGCAGTTATGATTGCCAGGTGAGTGGAACTCCTATGGTGAGAAAATCAAGTGGGAAAACCCTAGGGACACCCAGTTATTATCTGGAAAAATCTCTGGGTGACCAGCAGCTCACAGCTCTGATCTGAATGAGCAGCCGCGCTGGGCACCCACACACGCCATAATAGACTGGATCACACAGTCTCACGGGCAGTCTGAGGAGGAACCGGGTACCGTTTTCACTGACCTGCACACTGCGAGCGCACACTGCACCCGGGTTCTGCTTCAAGCCACGGGTGTACAGCAGGTGCACACCGATCGCCAGAACCACCCCAGACTTTCACCCCAGAGAAAGTCGGGGGACTGTTTTGACACTGTAGGCGCACACCGCTCGCTTCCACCAGCAAAACCTCAGTCCATCTGTGAGTCCATGGGCAAGTCTGGGAAGGACCTGAGTTCTGCTTCAACCCATGGGTGTACGGCAGGCGCACATCTCTGGAACTACCCCAGACTGAGAGGTTCCAGGGACCATCTTGACCAGACTGCACACTGAAGGCGAACACTGCACGCATCC